>CM071929.1:9960884-10444169 GCA_016081115.2 Rehmannia glutinosa | reverse complement strand
ACTAGCAAATTGATCTCTATATGAATAATTTTATCATTTACTAGGCATAAAATGTTCCTAATTAAAGCAAGTAAAAGTTTCAAAGCGAGAAATCATATATAGCCCTTTTACTGAGAAGAAATAGTTACTAAAAAGTGATAATTACGAAAACTACCCTTACGTTTAACCTAATTACAAAAACTCCAATTATCTTTCAACATTACAAATACCCCCTTGAGGTTTGTAATTACCTAACAAATACCCCCCTCCCCGGAATGCAATTTGTAAGATAGAAACATATGTCAATGGGGTGTTTCTGATTTTGAAAGATAGTTGGGCTTTTTTGTAATCAGGCTAAACCTTAGGTGTCGTTTTTGTAATTATCCCTTACTAAAAATGTGAGATAATATAGCATCTGATGGGTATAACTGGCATAAAATATCTCAGAACTAAAAATATTGAAAAAGAAAAAAAAAAGTGATGCAATTGTACCTTCCAGGGTGGAAATTTTCTACCCCCAAATCCTCATCCCAGAGGAATATGTAATCATAAACTGACACAACAGCCGGATGCAAAAAGCGTTTTGCAAACCACCTGAGCAAGAAAAAAAAAAAGATTAAAAATAACACCGTATTAGAATTAAACATCACACTATGAAGATTACTTATGTTGCAATATAGTCAAACAATCTGCCATTTGAAGAGTCGGTTAGAATATATAAGTCGTACCATTTTGTTTGGTTGTGAGCCACTATATGTATAGCTTCCCTGCTCCATTCCAGGTCTGACCACCCATCCAAGTTTCCATCATAGTGGAACAAAATAATAGTAAAATTTTCTGAAAGAAACTGAATAGTCCAAAGAAAGGAGGTTACTACTAACTAAGAACCCAATTCATGTAATAATTAGTCACAAAAATATTTCTAGTATTAGATACAAATAGACTGAAGTACCTTTTGAACAATAGCACAAACATTCTGCTTTTGTTTAATTCCAACAGGCATTGCGAGCAAATTATTAGAGCTCAAATACGCTTATCTGAAAATTCAGGGAAAAAAACTATTAGATCATTAACAAATGCATGAGATGGACAAAGACGACGAATTGGCTTGTAGACTTGACTGCAATTCAATAATTAAGTAATACCTTTGACTTAGAATTCCATAGAGGCTTTAATTCCAGGTCCGACCTTGCTTCGATGATACCACGAGGCAGACTATTCAAACGAGTGGTATCCACACCCGACTCCTGGATAGAACATCATTAGCACCTCAGCAGCATTAAAAAAAAACAATAAATAAAGAAAATAAGAGGAAAAAGGAAAGAAAGAAAGGGTTAAAACTTTCATATCGTAACTACTTCCACGACAAATACAAAGAAAAGGGAAATTATAATGAGACAAAGAAAATGCAATATTAAGATAAATACCTTTGATGTGTAGAAAGGATGCAATCTCGAGTCCATCTGATAAAAGGGGCAAAAAAAGGGTGGAGGAGTTGTCACAAACAAGACTTAAAAGAAAAACGAGCTTATCAACGGCAATAAATAACAGATTACAGCAAAAAATTTGAAGCAGTGGTTGGTCCACATTCATATGAGAACAACCAAAGTTTTCAGCAAAACTCTGTATTAACTTACCTCTGTTTGTTGATACTGGTATTTTGTGGTCCTATATATAATGAACAACATTATTGTACAGACAAATCCCATAACCGGCAGCTGCTTCATTTTTGCTCCGCATACTACCTGCATGGGTTGATAGAGTTTGATTGGTCGAAATCGGAATAAAAACTAATAAAAGCAACATTGCTAATTAAGTACATACCCCGTCAAATAAGAAATGACGTTTCTTCATCAGCCATCTCCATGATGTTGATCCTTTCATAGCCAGCTACGGGGCTTGATAGTCGCTCATAACAGACTACAATAAATTTGTGTATATCTGATGTTATCATGAATACGAGACAGCAAAATTGCAAACACTACTAAATTCTAGCTTGCAATAGCCACTGAATTCTAGCAAACACGTGGATTTTTTTTTTGGGGGGGGAGGGTAATAACTACTCTCCTTAGCCTATACCTTTGCCCGGTTGCATCTTACTCTGCTGGTCCACCTTCTAAAAAGGTGATAAATTCATAGTCATAAACGAAAAATAGCACAAATGGAGGGGATTGCAAATTTCGACATCACAGTCAGAAACCATTTCGAGGCTCAAATAGAAAGCTGAAATTGAAATACACATAAACGGAGGCCGGTTACAAACTTCAGCACCATATTAGATACTACCACGATATAATTTCCTGAAATAATTTCATTTGATTATCCTACAGATTGTCAATTCTTTAATTCTTGTACTCACTTATTAAAATTTGTGACCCTCAGTATCATGACCCTACTCTAAAATTTTCTTGGAAATGCAATTAAAATATTTATGGGAGTTGAAACTGTGACATGCAGTTCTTGTGACTTGTGAGGTACTCATGGTGCACTATTATCTTGTTTGCATATATAGGTGCTTACATGGATTAAGCAATTAATGTGCACGAATTCAAAAAAACAAGTAGTTATTGCAGCTTGAACTGAATAGCAAGGCATAAAAGCCTCAGTAATTAAATATATAATTTCAAACAAAAAGCAAAAAATTCTTCTTCCAACATTAAAACAAAATCGAATACCAAGAAATAAAATCAAAAAACTTGCAGTTTACACCCAATTGACAAGCGAAAAGTAAAATTCTTTTCCATATTTATTTCTCTTTGATTTTGACGTTTGATATCACTAAATAACTAATTTTGCCGTCAATGGAAGAAAAATATATCACCAAATTAACTCTCAAAAAACAGAAGAGATTACCGTTTTCTTTCTGATATTTTATATTCAGTGAACCCCAAAATAACAATTATTTCATCAAACAGTGAATAATAACAATTAATAAGCTTTAATCAAATCAAGGCATCACAGTTCACACTTAGCAAATTGAACCCCACAAAGAAAATCCAAACTTCGTATTTTCCCAACCATGGTTTCAAAACTCTGGACATGGGTCATATCTCCATTTCAGAATCCACACCATTTTATACTACCAAGAACACGACAAAAGGGGATTAAAAAAAAAAAGCGATTAAAAAAAAGGAATCCAAGAAGAACAGAACAAACACACCTTCAAGCCACCGATTCGATTAATCCGAGGCAGACCGTGATCAAAGAAGAATGAATTCCCAGCTGAAATTAAGCTCCTGACACCTCTGTGTATACCGCTTGTATACTTATACTTCAAAACGTATAATAAATTCAAAAAAAAAATGGAAAAAGTAATAGATACAAGTGTTTGATACGTATAACAGTGTGTGTGTGTGTGTGTGAAAAAGAGGAGGGAGGAGGAATTGACAGATGGGGGAGACAGAAAAGGAAGAGACTACGTACAGAGCGTGATAAAAAGAAACTGAGAATAATAAATAATTATTTATTCGTTGGGGTGCTCACTGCGCAATGAATTTTGCATAAAACTCTAAATGAAATCTCCAAAATTTATAGTCAGTTTTAGGTTGGAAATGAACTAAGTCGATCGCGTGGTGTTTAACTCGATTTGATAAAAGTTTAGTTAGAGTATGTTTGAATAGACTCGTTAAAATAATTGAATCAAACTCAAACGTATTCGATTCGATTCATGAGCAGAAACATTTAAGGGCTCATATAAATTATAATTTGACTTTAATTTAATTTTTATACGCTTACTCATGGTAGATATAAAAAATTTGATTAAATTTATTTGTTTGAATAGAATCATAGGATTTAATAAATGAGCAAGTCTCTTGTGAGACGGTCCTCACGAATCTAAATATGTGAAACGGACCTCACAAGGCTCGCTGTTGTGAGAATATGAACCATGAAAATAAATTTAAAAATAATAATGAACCAGAAGAAACAAAAATAAACCCTAAAAACATGAACCATGAAGAATAAACCCGAAAAACAAAAATAAACCCAAAAATAAAAAATAAACCCTTAAAAAACTAAAAATCCTAAAAACCCAAATCAATTAAAAATAAACCCAAGAAACAAAATAAACACTAAAAATAAATATAAACCTAAGAAAAAATAAAATCTGAAAAAAACTTTAAAACTTTGTGTAAGGGCTCAAATCTAACGGATCTAAATTCGTGAGATCGTCTCCACGAAGTTTTGCCTTAATAAATATATTATGCGTTTTAGATATATTAATTTAATTTTGTAATAAATTGAAGAATAAATTAATTTATATATAATATTTACTAATCTCGTTTTAGACTCGATTAATCCTGAAAAGGTTAGTCAATCATCAATATGTTCGATAAATTGAGGCTGAGTTCGACTCATAATAAATGAGTCAAATTCAAACTTTCAAAAGTTTGGCTCGACTTTATCGGTTGCGGCCCTAGTCACTTTAGCATTATAATAAAGACTACAAACTATTCATGATATTATTTTTATTTAAATGCCAACAATTAATATGTTTATTTATAAGGTGTATAACAAATGTGTACATATACGTAGGAACAGAGATTGTATCAGTTCACCTGATAAAGTCAAACCCACTACAATTGTTGTTGTAGTTACAACAAAGATTTGGACCACCTAAACATTGTTGACACATACAGTACTAATTAAAAAAATAAAGAATAATGAATTTTGAAAATATAATTGGATATGAGATGAACATGTAATAACTAATAATTATAGTTGATGATATATAAAAATAGTCTAATGGTAATTGGAAATTATTCGTGTCTAAAAATAGTGAGTGAGTCAGTGAAATTTGTGAGAAAGTACAATAATAGTTGATTTGATGATTCCTTTCAAAATTATTATTGGAAGTGATTGATAATTGAATAAATAAAGTGAATAAATAGTATGTTTTTTAAAAAAGGAAAAATCAATACAATTGTTTGGTAAGGTAAGGAAAATTTGCAGTGAAACAATCACTGCCAGCTTATTTTATTTTGAATGCCATTTCTTATATAATTATATGAATTAATAAATCAAGATTGTGTTGCATAGTTGGATTTGGAGTTGCATTGAATTTGTTCGATTTTTTTTTCTTGTTATAATGGATTTTTAAATTTGAAACTCTCACATGAATATCTTCTGAATATTTTTGATGGGTTTAAAATCCACATTTAAATTTATTATAACAATTTATTTATTTCATAATCAAAATCCTCAATTGAAAAGCAACATAAATGTGTTTGGTAGTGTTGATAAGATTAGGTTCTTAATATAGTCTTATACACTAATTTCTGATTAAGTGTACTTTCTCTTGTTAATAAGATTAGGTATATTAATTCTCAAAAAAAAAAGATTAGGTATATTAAATTGTCTTAATTAAACGTTAATTTGTTGCTATGTGAAGGAATATTAAGGAAAACCAAAAAAAGATGTTAAATACTGGAAAATACCCGTAATAATACAAATTAAGGAAAATTAAGTGTACTCATCAATAATAATCCGTATTTAACTTTCTTGCAACATATATGTGATATATAATAGGTATACTAGTTGTCCTAAACTTTAATTTATTACCATATGAAGGAATACGAAAGAAAAAGTATGTTAAATACTGAAAGATACCTCCTCTAGAAAAATGGAAGATACCTAGAATTATGTGAATTAACAAAATTAAGTGCATTAATAAAGGAGAGTCCATTAAGTTCTTCCAACATATGATAAAAGTGCAAAAACTTGTGTATGACGATTGCGCGGTGTGAAGAGTGATCTTGTAGTGTAAAAAGTGATCGTTGCGAATACATTAAAATTAAATGTATTCGGACAAAATATCACTTTTTGCACTAAATATCAATTTATCAATTTTTACACTAATTAAGTATCACTTTTTACATTAAATGTGCAATCCAACTCCGCGTCGATGCGGCGTCTTACAAGTTAAGAGTCTGCTTTAAAAAGGTATACTAGATTGTCCTAAAAATTAATTTTCTACCATATGAAGCAATACAAAAGAAAAAAAAATGTTAAATAATGAAAGATATACCTAGAATAATACAAATTAACGAAATTAAATTGGAGAGATGTTGTCATTACTCATTACATATACTTTACTACTATAATATAGCGAATTTTTACTTAAACTATCTAAATTTCCTATTAACATCAAAAACAGATTCCAATCAGGAAATACATAAAAGATAAGGTTGTTTTTTGCAATTGTGCCATTGATTTGCCCCCTCAATCACGTTGTTTTATAAACTAATCCACTTTTATTGTTTCTATAAATATTGAGTATTACAATGTGAAGTATCTAATCTTCTGACAGAGATTATTGCACCTTTGGTTTAGTTTTCTTAATTAATTAACATTTCCAGTATATTCTAACCCGAATTCGATCTCATATGAGTGTATGTGTCCCCTTCCCTACTATATCCGTTGTACTAAAAAAACTTGTGTAAGACTGTTGCACGGTGCGATTGGTGATACTTTTAGTGTAAAAAGTGATATTTTTAGTGTAAAAGGTGATACCTTGTCTGGATACACTAATTAAGTGTATTTAGACGAAATATGATTTTTCACACTAAAGTATCATTTTTTACACTAAACGTATTATTTTTTATACTAAAAGTGCAATCCATCGCATCGTGCAACCGTCTTATAAGAGATCTGCTCATAATAATACTATTTCAAAATAAAAAACAATAATGATACTAATTTGAAGTTGTTACAATAGCTATGGTAGGTTGACCTAATAAGGAAAATATGGATAGACATTTGTATATTATTATCAAACATTAACTTTATAGAGTGATATTATTATTAATGTACGATTGACGTCTTGAAATTAAGGATCCAAATTAGGCTTGTTGCAAGAAATCTGAATAATTGTGAATTAACCAAAGATTAGAGAATACATCTTAAAGATTGTTATATATTTATTTTTAAGCTACATTTAAAATTTGATCGTTGAGTAATTTTCTTTGGCCTCTCCAACGTCATATTCATACTGCAAGTAAAAATCAAATATTTTCGCGAGAAAAAGAAAATTACCAATAATTAAATTGAAAGGAAACAAAATTATGAGGGAATATTTTAATTTGTGGATCAAAATAATTGACAACGAATCACGCATAACATGTGAAATTGCATTTGCATTTTTGTACAATGGGATGAAAATTGTGAGATGTTGCTTTTTCGTGCTAAATATTAGCTTTAATTTAGTCCCAATGTGTCATGACCACGTCAGTTAAAGCTAAAGTTATGCAATAATTTTGTGGAATATTTCGTGTCGTACACACTATTAAATTAGATCAATTAGATGTCCATATATAATTTTCATTAACTGAAAATTTATTTTTTAACAAAATCTGTTCTTGTTACTTATTGAACAGTTACCTATTTTTCAATTTTTTTGAGTACGTACTTTATTTTCAAAATTTAGTAATTCTAAAATCTGCTATTTTCTTATGTGGTATGGTTCATTGGTCATGTAGTTGTTTAAATGTCCATTTTTGGCACCCACCATTTTTGTCTTCACAAAGATACGTTTAGATAATTATTTTTTCCATAATTAATTAGAGAATTTGCAGAAAGTAACAACCGTCCAAGGCACCAAACTTTTGATGTTTGGTAAACCAGCTACGCATGACAAACGCCACAGTCTATACTATTTTATACATAACATATATATAGTTATGTATAGAGCTGTTAAATGTGTCGGGTTGGAACGAGCCAATGCCGGTCCCATCGGAGCAAGGGGAATAGGGTCGGACCAAATAGTATACTTGATCACTATTTTTTGGAGCCTAGTTCAACCCCTAACAAAGCAAAACTGCGTTAGGCCGTCGCTACGTAAAGTTTTAAGGTTTTTTTTTTTTAGATTTTTTTTTTTTTAGGGTTTATATTTGTTTTCTTAGGGTTTATTTTGTTTCTTGGGTTTATTTTTAATGGATTTGGGTTTTTAGGATTTTTAGTTTTTTTAGGGTTTATTTTTTATTTTTTGGGTTTATTTTTGTTTTTCGGATTTATTCTTCATGGCTCATATTTTTAGGGTTTATTTTTGTTTCTTCATGGTTCATTATTATTTTTAAATTTATTTTCATTGCCAGTTCATGTTCTCAAGACGACCCTTAGGGAAGTCCTCTCTCACAAGAGAGACTTGCTTTTGACCCACAAAATACACATAAAATATCGGTCCGATCCGGCCGAGGTGTTTCCTTCCGTGTCTAAAGCCCCCCAAGTTTTTTGAAAACTCAACTATTTCTATATGCATTTTATTTTAAAATATTAATTTTTAAGTATTAAATAATATTTTTTATTGATTTAGCTTCCTAAAATTATTTAGTCTTCCCAAATTTACATGTCTAGCTCCGCCCTTAGCCCAGGTCCTCCCCTCAATATTGGCAGTCCATTTTGAGCTTCCAAAAACGAAGTGTGGCCTGGACTCATTTTGAGCTTCCAAAAATGAAGTGTGGCCTGGACTTTTTACCTGAGCCAGACTCATTTTTTGCAACTCAATAGACTTTTTTTTTTAGAAGAAAAGAAAATTGGTCCACAAGTTAAAGTCTATTGAGGTCCGATTTGGCTTTTTATATTCGATTCCTTTTTCTTTAGTGAACATTAAAAACAAATAAATACTAGTATAATTAGTTTATTGGTTTTCTCCATCTTCAGTAATTATATAATGTTTTCGGTATTGGTACAGCTGGGGAAGGTTTTGCTTTTGGAGTGGTCAACGTTTTTAAGGTTAGCAAATGCAATAATACTGTTATTAATGTTACTCCATTATATTTAATTTTAATAATTTATACGCAATTACATGTAATTGTATTTTACGAGTAATTATTTTTAGTCCCAGTAGACCGGGGTCTTGTTTGTGTGCACGTGGCGTCCATGCAAAGGTGGTAGGTTTAGCTAGTCTTGCCGGGTCCGTGTTTGTGCACATGCCCTCCATGCATGCTACTACCCTACCCTATTACGCCACCTGTTATTTGTTTCTCTTTAATTGGTCTCTTCATAATTTTTTCTGCTTTCATTAAATAAAAAAACAGATAGGACAAAACTTTAATTAATTAAATAGCATCTATATTTATTGGGCCACTGCAATTTGGGTGAAGGAGGCTCAATAAGCCGAAGCACTTAGCACCCATGTTGTATCTTTCTCAACAAAACGGTCTGAATAATTGTGGTTGTAGCGGAAATAAGAAGCAAATGCATACCCAGTTACCCACTATAATTGAGCCCACAATGGGTTGGACGGGCCTGTCTCGAGTCCACCGGACCAAGTCATGAATCGAGTTAGGTCTGGCTGTCCTGAAATTTCACCGGGACATTATTTGTTGTGGCTTCTGGTGTATTTTATATGTATTTTTTGGCTGACTTGTCAAACTTTGGGTGTTTGGGCTAGACCAAAACATGCTCTTTCAAACCCCCAAGTAAAGCATAGTCCAATTCTATATGTGTGCTTGTAGGTTTGGGCCGTCGAGCTGGATCATTTTAGTAGCTCTGCCCATCCACCATCAAATATAACGAGAAGGGACCCATACCCCTGGGGTATGACTTAACTGGTAAAGGACTTTGACTTGTTGAGGTACATCACGTAATTCAGTTCCTCCACAAAGCTCTAGCCTCTAAGGAAAGGGCAAGGGCAATGAAACTCTTAGGGATAAGGTTCATCATTTTTTTGAGAAGAAACCAACAAATCACCTCATATCCACCCATGAACCCACAAATGTATCTAGAAAAATTTCTACGACGAATCTACATTGATTATCTCTATTACTTTGCATCAATGATCAGTATACGTATATTTTACGGATAAAATATCAAACGTAATGAATAATCAATAAAATACAGAAAATGTAATATAATTTGTTATGAAAAATTAGATACTCCAACTAACCAAACTAAATGTCCCAAAGGAAAAAGCGCACTTGGCAGCATTTTTAAGGCTTTGACCTTGATCTCACCGCAGCCTCACTGGCATGGGAAACAATTTTACTTTATACATTGAAAAACCAAAATAACCGGGTAAAAACTTGTATTAAACGGTCTTATGAACGATGGATTCTATATGTAACTAGAGTTTCAATCCAAAACCAAATTCATAAAAAAGACTCATGTATTTTGTGCTTTGTAGAATCCCTCATGAATTTAAGTCTATGAAACCGTCTCACACCCGTGACCAACGAAATCTTACATAAAAACACCATTTTCTTTAATCCCATTTTTCTCTAAATAATACTCATATTTGGCTGCATTACATTTAGACAAAAATCTCAAGCATGTGGTTTTTTTCTAATTGTGCAAATATCTACAAAAACACAAATCACCTTCGAACTCTCTTCCTTTGTTTTACAGCACGATTTTTACTCGGTGAATCAGATAATCCACGTTTTAACTTTCCTGGCCGCTTCAATCCTTTCCTATCCTTCAACAAAGAACTCTGTGAAACATTGTCATCAAAATCACACTGTTTATCCAATCCCACAGGATTGGCAGGAACAACATTCTCAACAACATAAACCTTCTCCGAAACCTTGTCTTTGCATGGCGGAGGACGAGGATGTGGCCTAGGACGAACTGTCCGAGGTTTCACAGGAGGATTGCACGGGATAAAATCCGATGTTGATTCATTGCAATACCCCCTGCAGTGTTTCTTGTACTCTTTCATGACTAAATGTCTGAGAGAGATTGCTGATTTATATTCACGCGTTCTTCTCGAGTAAAACACGAGCGCATTGTTTGCCACCAGAAGCAAGTCCGGAAGAGTTCTTTTGCAGATCTGACCGACCGTCCGATGATTCTTGATCTTATCGTGCCAATATCCATGTGCTGCTTGATAACTCTCCTGTATCTCGCTCGTTTCTGTTATCGATAATGTTAGAGATTGGTTCAAGAGAAAAATCATACGAATTTTCCCATTTAGAGAGTGTTTGCAAAAACTTAAAAGAACTAATTTATTGTTATTGTTGTAGAAGTGAAAATTCAGAAGTTGGTAGTGTTTGAAAATATAAGTTGAAAGTTGATTGAGTTAATAGAGAATGACTGGCGAATAAGTTGTAGAAGTGCTTTACATATTTCAAAATGAAAGCAAAACCAGAAATCTACATTTTCCCCTACTTTTGTTTGCAAAAACTTCTACTTTTAGAAGAAGTGATTTATGTGGTCGAAGTAAAACTAGTTGAGAATTAGAAGTTGAGAGTGTTTTAAGTTGTAAAAGTCAAACCAGAAGCAGAATCGAGAATCGAAATCTAAAGCACACATCTCCCAGCTTTTAAATTCTGATTAAATAAAGCGAGAATCAGATTGACATTGCAAACACTAAAAAGTGATTTTTTTTTTTTTTTTAATTCTTTTTTAGTGATTGCAAACACTCCCTCAGTAAATTGATGTTACGAAGCATATATATTCTTACCTGACTGTCCATTCGATGTCTAAAAACCGCTGCTGGTTCACTCTCCGCAACAGATTTGAATATTTCAATCAAGCTGTCTTTTCTCACGGGGCATGAATCTCCATACCGATGATTATTACCAGAGTCTCTAATTATCTGACTACAATCGTTGCCTGACGGTTCCTTCTGTGCAGTAGAAATAACATTAGAACATAAGTTGTCACTCACACTAGCACTTCTTTCTTTGATAGTCCGATTACAGTCCTTTCTATTTCTCTGACCTCGTCTCTTCCTCATAACCACTCCGCGCCCATAACCAGCCTCTGCCAACTTCTTAACGCACAAATCTTTATCGTCCTCAGAAGAAACTGAAGTGCTGGGCTTTATATCTGTAACCACCGCTTGATCCCGATTTTCACATGACCAACTTGCCCTTGTATTGGTATCTTTTGTGAAGCTGCCAGCAGAGTTTTCATTGTTTGATGTCTCTCTGTTGAAAGACTCGGTGCCATTTGAATCCAATGCGAGCAAAGGTGATTCGGTCTCACTCGAACCGTAATCAGCTCGACTCAAATGTTTTTTATCCCCTCCAAAGATTTGATTTTTGACTCGAGAGACCTGGAAAGTCATTAAAGTTAGAGCTCCATTGAAAAGAAAAGGGATAATTACAAATGACACACTGAGGTTTGGGCTAATTACAAAGAAACATATAGATGTTTCAAAATTACAAAAAGCCCCTCAGGTTTGATTTTGTCTTTAAATTTAAGGTGGTAACTGTAATATTCTAGAAATATCATGGGGTTTTGTGGTTTTGAAATGTTTTTGGCTTATGAATGAGGAAAATGTAAGACGGACTAAAGGCATTTTTGCAATTTTCAGAAATCTCTAAGTTTTGTATAATTAGCCCAAACCTCTGGGTTTTTTTAATTATTCCTAAATACAAGTACAAATCAGTGCTAACCCTATTGAATCTTCGGATTTTGCCAGTTCTCGCTTCAGCTCTGCCACACGTTGCTTCCTTAGCTCTTCAAACCAAGCTCTGAGGAATTCATAACAAATATGCATAACATTAGTTCCTAGTTACATCATCTTCACATTCCAAGCGAGAGCAAATTAATTAGCCAACTTGCACAATGGCTTCTCATTAGAATTTACTTCCTAACGATAGAGAGGGAGGATGTAGGAAAAAGTGAGGGCCGGTAAATAGGTATTGTTGGTTCAATTGAGGAATTACAAAATAAGTACGGAAAAGTAACCCCTCAAGTATAGTACTTTAAAAACACAGTGACATTAGCATGCCACATCAGATCAGTAACTTCAACTCAGGATCATGAGATGAATATCACTCACGTGGAGCCAGAATAACGCCTTTGCAGGTCCTCATACCTTGCTTCACAAGCCTGCAATTAATGTTAGGTTTTGTCATTCGCCCAAGTTAATGATACAGAAAATGATTATATAATACGACTCTAATACGATCCTCAAGTCCTTGAAATGGCTTTACAGGTGAATTCATACATTCAAATGGATTTAAATTGTCTGCTGGTAAACCAAAATTTACGATTTATTCTATGCCAAAGATAGAAAAGGAATTGAGGATCGAGTTAGTTAAATTCTCAAAACTTACATGGACGAAAAGCTATCAATGTCTATTCGCTTACAGATTACAGAATATTATTCCAAAAATATTGGCAACTCATATACTGCAAGTATATATGAAAAGACAACCTATGGTGTTGATTTACATATCAACACTATCACTTGCAAAAAAAGGTAGCCATAAATAAGTTCATCACACAAAGCCAAACTTTTATTCGCTTCAACATTTTCTTGCAACCTCTAGTCCTAGTTTTAATCCCAGCCGCATGCCAATAAATAATGCCAAAAATAGAAACCAAATGGTCCTCTTTTTACTCATTAATATCAACATATCCACAAGTTAACTAGGGCCAATGAAAGAACAGAGAAAATATAGCATTTATCAGAAATTCTCGTTGCCGCATGATTAAGATGTCGTCCAATATGCATAACTATAAATATTTTTGACAAACACAGGGACCAACTTTCATAACCACAAAAATTATAAAGGACCTTTACATCAATTTTGACTAAAGGGTGTGCATTTATTTTTCGCCATGTCAATTTCTAATTATCCTATAACAAGAAGTCTTGAACGATGGACTTAATTATTATTCTACAGACAAAACCTGTTGCATGCATGAAAGGCTAATGATGCAACATTTTTAAGGACTAAAAAGATAGATATGTATTTATAAATGGGTTAAAAAGAAATAGGGAAATTACAAAATGTTGACCTGAGGAGTAAAGGTGTAGGGATAAAGGGTGCGGGCACGAAGCTCCGATGCGACGACGTTCCAGTCTTGTGTGCCGTGCCTCAAAACAGCGCCGCCCAATATAAGCTCCTCCCATGTGCCCCAGCCCACCGCCACCGCCCCCATCCTGCCCCTCCACGTGTACGGTTGAAAAATTGACGCACCAAAAGGAACCTTTCAAAAAACTTCGGGGAATTTGGGCCGGCGCAAGTTAGCATTAGGGGTTCCCTCTGACTAGAACCATGATAATAGCAAAATGATTTTCGGAAGCCTATAGAAATTAGAAACGAAGAAAGAGGAAAACTATGCAGAAAAAAATCTAGATTTTCGCGAGATAAGGGTGGTGTTTCTGAGTTTCTCTGAATCAATGATCTGAGGATCCAAAAAAAAATTGTGATTGGAGTGAATTACAGGGAGGATAGGAGGAGAAAATTGTATGAATTTGAGCGGGGAAAAAGAAACGAGAAAAACATGGAGTGGAGAATTAACATTATCATTATTGGTGGATAAAAAATGGTGTAGACAAAGGGGGGAAACATATGGAATATGCAAAATAAATTAATTAATAAAAAAATGTGCACTGATACATATGAGTGATATGACACCCTGTGTGTGTGTGAAATTTTTGGAAACAAAAATGTTGTTTGGCTTACCTGAAATCTCTCTCTACTTTGTTTGGACAAGTGAAAGGATTTGGGCTTTTTTTTTAATTTATTTTCTTTAATGTATAGTATATTGAATGGAAGTTAAGCACGATTGGATATGCTTTTATTTTGCTAGAGAATAGTGGTAAAAATAATTTTGAAAGAAAAAAAATGAATTTTAAGAGTGTGATTGGACGTGAGATGAAAAAGTAATGATAAAAGTTGATTTGATTTAAAAAATTTAAAATAATGATTAGATATGAGTTGTAGTTAGAAATGTGTGAGTGAGTGAATAGTGAAATTTGTGGGAAATGTGTAATAATGATTAGTTTTTCGTGAAAAATGTGTAGATGTGATTGGTAAGAGAAAAAAATGAGAAAAAATAAAAGTGAGAGAACAATATATTTTCTGAAAATTTTCATAAACAATCGCATATTTGGTCAAAAAAAATTCTCCAGCGGAACGAAAATGGAATCTCTTCCACATCCAATCACAACTATAATAACTATAGAAGGAAAAAAGAATAAAATAATTTGCAGCATGGTCATGCGAGAAACATTCTTGTAAATAAAATTACTATAAATCCTAGACCCAATAAAAAAAAGCTTTACGTTAACCTTCTACCGATAGGTAATTGAATCGGAATTTCATGTTCTACATTCCTATTACACTTCTTATTCCATTGAATTGATGAATGAATGATAAGTGAATGATCATTGACACTAGTATATCCCACAATAAAGATTATGATGTTTAAATTAGTAAGATATTAATGGCCAAAATCGTAATTGTGTATAATTTACTCATCAACAAGCAAATTAAAATGGAGGATGGGCAAATCCCACAATACATCATTCTTGTGAATTGGTAAAAACTCTGTTACTCATTGGCTCGTCAACTAATGTAGTATATGGTCATTGAATAGTTAATCACAGATGGTATATTTTGCGTAACAAATAATTATCACGTGTATAAAAAATTTAAAGCATAATCAAGGCTAAATTGTGAATTTTTAATATATTAACTTTTATTCATGAGTCAATTATCCCATAGGTGTGAGATCATCTTGTATTCAGAGCAATAGGAAATGAAACACCCTATTAAAATTTGAAACAAAATATCCCATCCGGGTCAATCATGCCAAGTTGAAAGGCCATGACAGATTTCTGGAGCCTAAAAATCTTCATAAAACTTTCCACAAAACTTCTGAAATTAAAAAAAAAAAATTAAAAATTTCACCCTTCAAGATATTACTAACTGAGAATTAGTAAGACTACATTAGTATTTTAATTAACATGGAATCATGATTTCAAGAGATTACCACTCGAAATAAAGTTTGCAAAACAAAGTTGATTAAACACTTATGCTTGAAGGGCCTTTTAGTACAAACACTACCACAAAAATTACTTAGCCTATGATGAACTATAAGTTATCTTCCGGTCTCAGGGCTAACAAGCTTTGTATTAATACAAGTTTAACTTATATGCACTAATAATAATTAAATTCAGTACAACACAAAAGTTCTAGTATACTAAAACAGAGGCTCAGGCACAGGTGATCTGTCTGTGCTTAATCATGTTCTCCAAGTTCTGTGACACCGACGAAGTCAAATTGGGATCCTCAAATCCAAGCTCCGGGCCAAGTCTGCATCAAGAATACCCAACAGGGGTGTTAGTAGAACAGTAGGGACCGAGAAAACAGAACTATAGCCATTTCAAGCGCATTTGTGTCTTTCATAAATTACGGATAATTACAAAAAGGCCCTCAAGGTTTGGGCTCATTAAAAAAAAACAAGAGGTTTTTGAAAAAATACAAAAAAGAAACCTAGAGTTTGGTTGTGTTAAATTTAAGGATGTAACTGTAATATTTTGATAAACGTAAGGGTAGCTTTTGAATTTTTTTTTGCATATGAAGAGGGATAAAACCTAAAGGGTTTTTTTCGTAATTTCCAAAAATATCTAGGTTTTTTTTGTAATTAGCCCGAACCTCATTGGGGTATTTGTAACACTTTAAGGACGTATTCGTTATCTTGAAAGATAACTTGATTTTTTTGTAATTAGGCTAAACCTTAGAGGTAGCTTTTGTAGTTATCCCTATTACGTATATGCATTATATGTTTATATATTGTTACATTAACCAATGTGAAGGACGCGTCAAAATATCAAAAATTTAGTGGCTTACTTGGGATCAAGAACCAACTTCTGAACTTCTTTAATGGATGAACTTGCGGCGTATAATGATATTTTTCCGACCTGAATCATCCAGAAGACAAGGAAACTTCATTTTATTACGACATAGCAAACCAGGGATTAGGAGGGGCGAGAAAATTAGAAATGTCTGACCTCCAATACTTGAAGCTTCGCATCATGGTCATTTGGAAGTCCGCGAATTTCTTTGGACAATCTTAGAGACTCGGCCAGACTTTCAGGTGAAAGAAAATCAAGCCCCAATTGAACTGAGGACTGGGAAGATGCAAAGAGTAAAAGAAGCAGATTCAGTTTACATGCATAAGCTTTTCAAATTAAGTACATATACCAACCAAGAACATAAATCGCTATATGGAAATACCCTTAACAAAACTTTAAAAGGTTAACTATTTGGTTACTGCTGAAAACACAACAGAACAGATTTCCAGGAAAGCCCATTTCACTTCAGTTCAGGCTAAGATATTACAAGACACAGTTTGATAAAGGCCAAAAGCCATGGTGGTTAATGCACCAGCAAGCATGTGATTAACGTCTGCTTAAGCCCCATACAAATACATAATAATGATCACGGTGACAAAGGAAAAGTGAAACGTATGATTTTCCAGAGCAATTAAGCAGATATATAATATATTTGAGAATAATCAGAGAGATGAGTAGGATGTCTGAGGACTGCTTGGAGAAAAATGTAATACATATCTTTTCAGCTTGAGCACAAACATAAAACTAGCTTAAGAAGTAGGCCCCATAAAGGGCTATTCATCAGTGACTCACCTGAAGATGTCTTACTTGGAAAGGACATCCAGCAGGTATAAATACAGCTTCCCCAATATGCTGTTCAAATGACCATGGCTCCACCCCTGAGGAAAAGAAAGCCAAAATTATACCTGAGCAATTTCATCTACTTTTGTTTCCTTAATCGTGGAATTCTTAGGAACCTTAAAGTAAATGGTGGCATACTCTCATTGACCACATCAAAGAAATATGATACGAAAATTGAGCAAATTTCACGATTTGGGAAGATATTATCTAAAAAAAAAATGGCCTACTAAGCATTTAGAATTTTCTGGTAACCAGACATAGTTAAATATAGTCCACACAAACATTCAGCATAAAACTGAAAGAGCTTCATAAGAGCTAAGAAAATTGACCAGTTGAGCAAGATTTAGGCAGGGAACAAATGTACGGGATTTATATAATGTATTTGGAGGGTTGAACAGTTTGGCAAACATCCCTTGCCCACCCTTCTAGACCATACTAATAAGTCTGAACTTGCAGACTAATCCTTGCAACTCAACCCAAACCTCAATTTGCTAGGCAGTTCCAGGTGGTCAGTTAGCTCAGCCCGACTGCCAACTCTAATTCCAAGAAAACCAAAAAAATATGAAGTTACAACTCCACTTACCAAATTCCTCTTTCAACTTGCTTGTATGATACCTATTCAAGTATACTACCCCATCATATAGAGGCCGAGATACCTGATATTAAAAAAGTAGTATTAGCTACACACACATAAATATGATCTTCGAGATCAAGTATATTTCTAGAACAAGAGAAAAGTTACTTACACAATCATCAATGATATTACCAGCCTTCCCAAAATCCTTCCAGTGAATGCTTATATACTCCATCAGTTTGGGTATATCCTCTCGACGAAATACATTCCAGAGAGCTCCTGCTTGGGCCTTTTTGAAATATTTTCCACTAGATCCATTCTCAGAATCATTGACAGCTTTCTCTTCAACAACACTGTTTCCTTCAATTCGTTGATCATCCATTTTCTCATAGTCATTTGAATGTACATCGGCCTCGGAACCATCTGGGTCATCAGGTGACGAGTTGGGCAATCCACCACTATTTAAGTGATTTTCAGGATCACTGCAGAATTCCTTTGTATCAGATAGTACTGCAGCATTTTGTAACTCCGATTTTGTTCCCTGCATGCCTTTCAAGTTCGCTTCACACATATGTACCAAAAGGAATACCTGATTACAGAGGAGACAGTTATTGAATTTATCAAGGTATCGCACATATAGTTGAACAGAGGAAAGGAGAAAAGAAAAATTATCAGTTTTTCTCCAGGGCACTTTGAGCTAAGATTCCAATAGCAGATCTTCATTGATGATGCAATGCCAGGAAAATCAGTTTTATTTTACTCCCACCAAATATAAAATTCAACTGTGGCAATTTCGCTCAGAAAACAGGTATAAATCCAAATTTCAAGTCTAAATTAGGATATAAAACAAAACCCTTCCCAAGCCATTTACCACCACCAGAGGCTCCGTCCACCGACTTTCCACCATCACAACCTTTAATTATTTTCAATAGTGGGTGCATGACTTTTAACACAAAAGCACTTAAAAATACCCAACTAAAGTGTTAAGACACATATATGCAGCATTGTCAAAGTTGAAAAGGGTCATTGGTGCTCACCATGTCGCGTACGTTGAGATGAAGATTATCTGTGGAATCACCCTCACCAATTTCTTCTACATTTCCGTAAGAAATAAATATCTTAGGACCCACATCATTTTGCAAGGAATAATGAGGCAATTTTGCAGCAACATTTAAAAGACCCCATTTGGAATGGATGAACTCAAGCAGGGGTATTTTACTGATAAAGTCAGGTCTCTGGTATAACAAAAACTCTTCTGAAGCACTAGGTGAAGGCCAATCCTTCAACTTTAACAATTGTGGCTTGCCATTTTCATGAACTCTACCATCAAAGTATCCTTTCATGAACTCTTCAAGTTCAATGTTAATCTGCAATTACATTAATCCAGAAAGGGATTACACACTGGTACATACATAAAGGAGGGAACATCTAAAAATGAAAAGGAACATGATAACCCAGACACACTTTTCAAAAGGCATGAAAATTAAACCAATGCCAACTAACAACAATAAGGCATACCTCGGTCCAGTCAGTACAATCAACAGCCTTCACAATTCTGTTTGCATCTTTCATTTTCTCTTCTGCAGTCTCTCTAATTCCTCTCCATATAACCATAGGATCCCAGATAGTCATCCCAGAAGCATCACAGACCTCCTTAACAATTGCAGGCTTCCCTCTGCTCCAGTGCATTCTGAAGTCTTTAATTCCTTCATTTCTCAGATCTTCTGAAGATGGATAATACATGAAGTTATCACTATCGTTCTCTCTATCTGCAGCCTTGAAAAGATTTAGACTAACTCCAGTTTGCTCCGTATCAACAGAATTACCTATCTTACAGCCATTGACCATTTCTTCAACATTTTTCACAAGTTTGGCAACCCAATTCATCTTGAAGATACGCTTTAGTATTAAAAGGGAGGAGCCACATCCTCCATATGCCGTAGGCGGACACGGAATACTTCCATCAATGCTTGCTCTCCAATCAGCAAATTTTTTAAATGAATTTAGCTGAACATCTGATAATTTTACATGCTCGGACACCATGACTTTGTCCTTTTCATCAGTTCCACCCACAATATGATTGATCTCTTCCTTTACAGAAGGCTTCGAAGCTTCCCTAACATCTTTGCAGCAGCTAAGGCACAGATCATACGAGCAATTTGTGCAATGCCGGTGATAATCGATGATGGGTATCCTGCAGAAATCACTGAAAGGAGGGCAGCGAAAACCCCATTAAAAACCCTTTTTTTTCCCCGAAAGAGTTTTAATAAACTCCCATCCATAGGGATACAAAGATGAGAAATGGTCAGGGTCAAGAATGTACACATGCCATTCAGGTTCCCAATTTCATAGGAAGGGGACGAAGGGTATTTACAAATAAATTGAAGTAGCACTTTTATCATGCATACAACAGGGAAAAAGATGAAAGTAGAATGTAATTTTGGGTCAACTCACCAGCACATCTGCTCATCAGCATTTAATTTTGTCCTGGCGAGATCTATTTCGTTTCCTGAGAGATATCATTACACAAATTCCAGCAATACATCAATCACAGAGATTTTTAATAAAAACATGCTAATAAAGCACAAAAGCATCATACCTCGGAGCCTTTTTTCCAGCTCCACCTCAGAGCACTGTTCAGAATGGATCTGCTTCACAATAGGAAGCACAGCAGATAAAAGGCAGTAGAGGTACTGCAATTTATCTTTGGCCGATATCTCCCGAATCCTTGCCTTCAAGAGGAAATTACAAAGATTCCATTAAACAAGAGAATAATATTTTCTGAACACAAACTGCAAGTTTAAGGAGATAGCAAAAATCTACTGAGACAATAGGGAAAAGATGGATACTTTAATAAGATTATCTCCTCGCATACACACCCTGCAACTACATATACCGCGGCATGCAGGACAAACCCTTTGGATTTCTTCTTCGGAGAGATCAGAATACCTGAGAAATGATAGATTACATTGTGAGTTTGGGAGTGAGAGAAACAGGAAAAAGGCATTCTGATTATATTTGTTCTCACCATGTTGAAATGCAATTCTCACAATATCCTCTTCTGTCGCATTTGAGGCACCAAATCACTCTATCCCTACTATTGCCTCGACACTGATGACAAGCCTGCCCCCCAGTATCATCAGAAGAGTCCGTGCTTCCATCAGAAGTCTCCTACAACAAAAAAGCGCCCACTCAGTAAAATATGTGAACAGACAAGGTGAAATGGATATCAGGTAACTGGAATATGAACAAGTAGTTGACTCTATCAGAATAAACACTTCGAGACAACAGGTAACATTGGGCCCATCATATTGTGGCTCTACTCACTGTCATAGGACTAACCTCAAACATCTTCTGTGATCTGCTTCTATCTGAATCCACCGCAGATGCGGGTGGTGTTCTATAAGACCTTCTGCTGTCTTCATATTCAGAGCCATCTCTGTCAAGATCATCAGTTGACCTTAGAGAACTTCGACCAGAAAAACTCCTTACTTGTGGCATTTCAGGTGAATAATTAGCCTGGGCTTTCAATAATTTCTCCTTTTTTTTCTTCCCAGAGGACCCAGAATAATCACCAAACTGTGAACTGAGTGGTAGATCCATATCATCACTCTTGCTTTCCAAATAGATATCACTTTCACCTAAAGATTTCCTCTTCGCTTTCTTCATGCTTGCACGCATTGCAGAATTTGCTGCCCTCTTTTTTGCCTGGATGTAATGCTTTTCACATACTGTCTTGTCAGGCATGGACATGGCAGTGCATCTCCATTGTTTCCCATCAGACCTCTTACACCGCAAATCATCAGGAATTCCCACATTGTCCTCACCTCCCCCAGAGATTGAACGTGGGTGATCCATCAAAAAAGTGTCCTATCAAATTCCAATGGACCAAAACAAGCACAAATCGTGTATTTTAACCTGCAAACATAAATATAGAAAAATATAATTATACATTAAGATAATTAAAGGACACATGCAAGTTTGATAAAGCAAAAAAGAAAAGCAAAATACGAAAAGGGGAAATTTTGATTTTCCATAATTAGTTATACTTGTATGAGTAATATTAATATATATTTATTTTAATGGTTAGAAGAAGACAATGAAACTGAATTAGAGGTTAAAAAACACCCAAACAAAGAATGGATGAAGGGATAATCAGTGAATAAAGTATTATTGATCAAGTGAATGACTAGGAACATAATCCATAACGCAGGTATCGAGTTTCATTAGACTTAGCTAAGCTAAAAGTTCATATGTCGAATGAATTACGAGGTCAAAAAAAATAATTCATGAGACAACAAACAGTAAAAAAAAAGACTGTTATTTTCATTCTTTTTTCTTGTTCAATGACTAATACGCAATAATTAGACGTGCTCGTTTAAGTGCAAACGAGAAAGTGATACACAATTCTCCAACCGTACCTTCAACGATGTTTCCTCCTATACTAAAATTGGAAAGAGCCGAAACCCTAATTCAATAAAAGCACCTTCAATTTGAATTTACAAACGAGTAAACTTCCATCGCCAACAAAAGCTTAACAGAAGAAACACTAACTGGTACACACCACCATATCATACTACACGTATCGGTATACTGTTACATACATAACAGAGTACGTAGAAATTCTTTTAAATGTACTTTATTCGTGTTCGTGTGCGTGTGAGAAAGAGATCCAGAGTGTACCTTAAGATTATTTGGTGGTTTTAATTTCCTTGAGGATTTCAAGCTTCGGCTCGAATATTTATCCCTCTCCTTATTCGAAATTTCTATAATATTGAAGAACAGAGGTGAAATAGGGGACGGAAAAATTAGCAGAGAGTCACGGTATGCGCAGGAGAGACTGTGGAAGGAGAACCCAAACGACGTCGTCGTAAATAGCATATTTGCAATGTTTTTACTTACCCGCGTGCTTTCAGGTACAGGAATTTTAGGCATGATGGATACTACTTACAGCATTATTATACAATTTGGAATTTTATGTTTTGAAATTTGAGCGGACAAATTAATTTATTAGCAATAACTTATTAATATATAATTTTTTTATTTTTTTAGTTCATTCTTAGAAGGGGTGAAAAATCATAGGGTTAGGTCATTCTTAGAAGGAGTGAAAAATCATAGGGTTAGGTCTAGTAGGGATCGAACTCATGGTAACTTGAAAATTTGAACATTAAACCACTTGCACCACACTCGATCTCCAACTTTTTAATATATATTAATAATTTTAAGTTAGCTACGAGCTATTATTTTGAGTCGACAAATGTCAATTATTTACAAATATTAAAAATCGGAATTCATTATCAGCTATTGTTCAAGTAAATAATTATTCACATTGTTTACTAGAATTTTATATTCGATTTTTTAAGGGAATCTACCAGTGTCTTAGTGGCTAAGACTTTCAATCCAGACCGAGATCGAGATATGATTCTCGCTCTCCTCCCAGTATATGTAGTTATGTACTATGTGAGCTATGAAAGACTTAATGAGAACTCATACCGAATAGCATCCATGTGTGTTCGATTTAAGGAGAGATCAAATATATTTGTTTTCTTTATCTTTGAGGACTTGGTTGTACGTCAGCATACCCCCACTAAACATACTAGTTTGTTTGTGCACATTCCGCAGTTTACATTAGTAGCAGTGATGAGAAGGAAAAGTTGTTATCTTTTGGCATAAATCTGGAAGCTGAGTTATCTTTCAAAGTCTTTAATTTTTAGGAACAATAATTTATTCTCGAATTTTAAATTTATTACTAGAACAAAGTGGAATTTACTACTAGTGCACACATTGATGATCTGAAACTTATATTGCATGTAAATTTCTTCTCAAGATTATTATTTTTCTTTATATTTTCCTCCAAAAAAAAATACAAATTAGTTAGTCCGAAAGAGGTCCATCATTATTGAGCAGTTCTCGTGTCGTAAAATTTCACATCAAAAAGACATTAGGCCCAAAAAGAGCCACAAATTAAAAACACTTCAGGGCCCAAGGTATTAATGTTATATATTAAAGTTTATTGATACATGAGCATAATGGTCATAACAAAATAGAATTCTTTTCATTTACGACCTTTTCATTTCACCTGACTTGACCAAATAACAGGGATTAAAATATTTACCCTATTATTTTCAAAAAAAAAAATATTTACCCTATTAATAGTCTCATTTTATGTTTGCTGCCAAAAAATTGAACTTGAAGATATTATTTACAAATGATATTTCTGTTTATCAAAAACCGCAAACCCGTCCGCCACAACCCATAATCACACATTTGATTTTTAATTAGTAAAACCGTCCGCCAACCAAAACTGCATAAAATAATTCAATTTGAAATGTATTTTTTATTTAATAAAAAAACGCAAAATCGAACTGTAATCATCTTTTTTTTTTTTTTTTTTTTTTTGGAGAATAACTGTAATCATCTTTACCTTAAGCTTATGATACAACTATTCAATAAGATGAGAGGAACCTTATGCTTAATTTGCAAATTAAAAAATGCAATTAGTTTAATCGTATTTGGGTCCTTCTACTTGATTTGAATATTAAATTTATCAATCATTTTTTTTTTTGAGAAGAATTTATCAATCATTTATATCTGTGTGGAACGTGGATTAATTATACTTAACCAATCATAATAATCACAACATTTAATTTGTAAGGAATTGTTTAAGTCAGTCCTCAAAGTTGTTTTAAAGTGGACTACTTTCCTACCAATCCATTCAAATTTAATTTTGTAAACATTTATATTTTGGCGATCTAAAATAAATTAAAATAGTATACACAATTTAATATTTCCTCTTATGTCCCTGTATCAATTTGTGCTCACCGTATATAATTTACTATAATTATAATATAATATATTAAATAAAATATCAAATGAAATCAGGTAAAAGATCTAATTGAAATATTGAATAGCAGCCTGCAAGCTCCATTATTTCACCCAACCCATTATCAATTTGTGCTTACGGTATATACTATACCATAATACATTGTAATATATAAAATGCCACCACGCACACCTCAATTAGTAAAAAATCTGAGTGACTTTTGTCTTCACGACACACACAAGCGCCATACGCGTGAAGGTTTGAAGATGATTTTGTATGGTGAAGTTTACCATGCTGAGTTCACCGGGACCACGACTTGATAGTAGAGGAGCGCTTAAGGATGAAGTTTATCATTTTTTTTAAAGACCAAGACAAATCAGAAACTTTAAAGACCAAACTAGGCGACTCTTCAACTACTCCGTTTGTCATTCACTCATGTGCTCCCTCAGCAGCTATAAAGAATATGGACATTGTAGCTCGAGGATTCTGGACCGACATTCCACAAGATACATCATACCATCAAGACGATCTTTCGATCACGCGTGCAAAGAACAACAAAATGATACAATATCACTCGAAAACCTCGGCACATAAACGCCCTGTCACTTAAATTGCATTTTTAAGTTATTTTTTTGGTTTTTTCCTGATATTTTGCATTGTTTTTCTTTTGCTACCTGATCGGCTTGTGAACACTTTTCCATTTTTTTTTATATGTTTTCATTTATCTAAAAATAATAATTTCCCTAATCTAAAATATTAAATATATAAAATAAAATATCAAATCAAAACAAGAAAAAAAAAGGCTTAAGCTCCATTTCACCATATAAATACTCCACGATTGACGCTCACTACCCATCATCTTCTTAGTTCTTTCAACTACTTCCTTAATCTTCCTTCCGTGATCCGTCCCTTCTCCGCCGTATCACCGCCCCAAAACCACCATTGCTCGACGTAAAACTCCAACCACCGTTCATCGGAATAAATAAAAAAATCCAGATGGGTTGCTTTGTCAGCACCAATAATACTTCACAACCTCAAAAAATCCCCAACATTTCAAGCTCCACAAAACAGAATGGCAATGGCAAATCGCCACCCCCCACGTGCCCACTCCCAGAAGAAGAAACTGTGAAAGAAGTCCTATCTGAAACCACCACCATTCGAAGATTTCATGAAAATCACAGAAACGATAGCCGATTCATCAAAAGACACGACGACGATTTCGCAGATGAGAAGAAGATCCACCAAAACGGCACCGTTTTCAAGGAAAAATCCATGGGAAACACAGTTGGAAAATATTCGGGTCGGATATCGGAACCGGATTCGGGTCTAAATAGACCCGGACCCGGTTACGGAATGAGAAAAGATATTGGGGAGAGTTCAGGAAGAAGGTCAAGTTCCCGGGTGATGTGTACGGATTCATGGTCGGCGAAAACGGGTCTCGTTGGCGGACAATCGCCGGGTCGGGTAGAGTTCGGGTCAGGCGAGAGGACCCGGAAGGTGGATGAAGGTGGAAAAATCACGTGGACACCGACAAGTAATGAGTTGCTTGAAAACCCACTTGTGTCCTTGGAGTGTTTTATTTTTCTCTAGGTTTAGGTGTAATTCTTTTAATTCATGGAGGTTATTTTCGGTATGGAAAAAGTGGTGAGCCGACATCTCATTTATTGATTTGTCCAACTGTAAGTAGCCAAAGGTGACATTGTATTAAATATTTTCAGGTTTGATTTGCAAATATGTGCAATCTGACCTCATCATTCACATGTTTGGTCGTTGAATTATTCGATTATAATGGTGAATGATTTTTACTATTTTCTTTATTTGATACAATTGAATGTGTTGCATTTAATCTATTCAAGAGTTTATGAAATAATTATTGAGGATTGAGCCCAAATTTTACTAATGATAAGTTATGTGACGAGACAATTTGGAGAAATTGTTGTGATTTTAGGATGCATATTTATAATTATCAGTGTTGTAAAATTCGGTTTAGTTGGCCACCTAGGCGCCATGTGTCCTAGGCCGATCCGATTTTGCTAAAACCTGGCTCCAAAATTATTTTGGCGAAAATAGGCCTAGGAGCCTAGGCGGTTACCTAAGCGGCCAAAAAGTCGGCCAAAAATCAGTAAAAAAAATGAAAAAATAGAATTGTTTCTAGGCGGCCGTCTAGGCGCGGGTTGATGCCCGACTAGATCCTAGCGATTTTTGCAACCATGATAATTATCCGACTAGATTATGTTTTCTTTGAGCTTGAACCCTATATAAATAATATGGAAAGTGAAATTATATTTGCAAAGATAAAGTTCACATGTATTTGCTATGATAAGTTCACCGAATTAAGGTTTAACAAAATTGGATCCACTCTGAAGTTTGTACAGTTGTGGATTGCATTTAGTGGGCCGATATTGTGTTCTACTATGGTCTCCTGGCGAGCCCGAACAGGTTCGAAGGAATCCAGGACTTAAAAAGTACTGTTTTAGAACCCATATGGCCCAACTTTCTGCTCATGCATGAATTGAATTTTTTTTTTTGTGTGTATTTTTAACAAATTGTTTACAAAGATTCAAAACTAGCCATCCATTTCTTGACACAACTACATTGCATGAATGTTAGGAGTTCTTTTTACAACTTAATTCAATCTGACATAAGCAGTAGCCTTTATAATTCAATTTGTGACATGAATGGCACTGCCTCTGCAACAAAAGAAATTAAAAACTTGAGATGAATTTTCTTTTCTTTCTTTTTTTTTATTTGGTGGTTTATTGTGGTATATTTTCCTTTGAGGACCAAAAAATATTTACATCATCCCAATCTTGGAGTTGAGTGGAAAAAGGAGGCCCAAAATTCAAACTCCTTGCGCAGAAGATCCATGTACATAAATTTAATAAATTTTTATCAAATCTATTAGACCAACAAGACGATACTCGAATACGTGCTAACAAAACAAATGTCACTCGAAAATCATCTCAAAATAGACTCCCTTCATTTAAATTACATCTCTAAGTTATTTTTCGTTGTTTCTTTTTTGTGAAGTTTAACATTGTTTTTTTTTTTTTGCTACCTGATCGACTTGTAATCAGATGACCTTTTCCTTTTTTTTACATATTTCTATTTATTTAAAAAATTAATAATTTTTGTATTTATTGTAGTTGTTTTGCACTTTTTTTGTGGGGAAAAAAGGTTTATGCCCCCATTGACATTTCTATCTATGGTGACCTCATGAAGGCCCCATTCATGGATAACATTTCTGTTATAAATATAGCATGTGAATTTTGGCTATAAATATGTCATAATTTTAGTTGTAAAATTCACATAACAATATTAAAGAGAAATAGAAAGAATTACTTTCTCTCTACAATATTATCCGCTCTCTAATATTTTGATAGTTCTATAATAATTCTATTGTGTTATTAAATTGTTTGTACTA
This sequence comes from Rehmannia glutinosa, assembly GCA_016081115.2. Classification (NCBI taxonomy): domain Eukaryota; kingdom Viridiplantae; phylum Streptophyta; class Magnoliopsida; order Lamiales; family Orobanchaceae; genus Rehmannia; species Rehmannia glutinosa. The sequence continues at coordinate 10,415,989 of CM071929.1, read as the reverse complement.
TAACACGTTATCAACACGAGTCTCTAGCCGATTTTTAAAATTTTTGGCGAGTGTTTTATTATTTCTTAGATTAAAATTTCATTATGGCTAACTTGCAGAACTTGATTTTGTTGCTCTTGATATTGTTGGAAAAAATTATATGTCATTGACTTTAGATGCTGAAATTCATCTAGACGCTAAAGGTTTGGGTGATACTATCAAATAAGGAAATAGTGCATCTGCACAAAATAAAGCTATGATTTTTCTCCGTTTTCATTGGGATGAAAATTTAAAAATTGAATACCTAACGGTAAAAGATCCATGCGTACTTTGGAAAAATTTGAAAGAAATGTATGACCACTTGAAGATGGTCATACTTCCAAAGGCCCGATATGATTGAATAGAATTGCGGTTTCAAGATTTCAAATCCGTGAGTGAGTATAATTCCATGACATTTAAAATTTCTTCAAAATTGAAATATGTGGAGAAAGTATTACCGATGAAGATATGATTGAAAATACACTTTATACTTTTCACACATCGGGTTTGCTCCTGCAGTAGCAATATCGAGAAAAAAGTGATTAAAAGTTGAGAATGTCTTTTCAATCATATCTCTATCCGTAATACTTTCTCCACATAATTTCAATTTTGAAAAAAATTTAAATATCATGCAATTATATCACTCACGAATTAGAAATCTTGAAACCGCAATTTATTCAATCATATCGGGCCTTTGGAAGTATAACCGTCTTGAGGTGGTCATACCTTTCTTTCAAATTTTTCCAAAGTACGCATGGATCTTTTATCGTAAGGTATTCAATTTTTAAATTTTCATGTAGAAGATGACGGAGAAAAATCATAGCCTTAGCTTTATCTTGTGCAGATGCACTATTTCCTTCTTTAATAGTATCACTCAAGCCTTTAGCGTCTAAATGAATTTCACCATCTAAAACTAATGACATATAATTTTTCTAGCAATATCAAGAGCAACAAAATCAAGTTTTGCAAGGTTAGCCCTAATGAAATTTTAATTTTAAAATAAGAAATAATAAAACTTACCACACTCACCAAAAAATTTAAAAATTGGCTAGAGACTCGTGCTGATAACGTGTTATATAACAAACAATTTAAGAACACAAGAGAATTATTATAGAACTATAAAAATATTAAAAAAATAAATATTTGAGAGAGAATAATATTGTAGAGAGAAAGTAATTCTTTCTATTTCTCTTTGATATTGTTGTGTGCATTTTATGTGTGCATTTTACAACTAAAATTATGACATATTTATAGCCAAAATTCACCTACCACATTTATGTAGTAGTTGCACATGTGATATTTCAACATTAGACTACAAATATTGTGCTAAAGTCCATTTTGTACAACATCAATATTGTACAATTTATTATAACAACATTTCCTTAATTTAATCAGATTATAAATCTCAAAAACCAGTTAGAATTTTTGACTCTCTTATTAGTGTTTTTCTTCCTGACCCCACCCCCTCTCAGTAGGGCTAATCTCTCTGAGATGGGTGATAAATCTATCTCAAAGAACTGAATTGCTACTGGAGAAAATTTAACAATGAAATGATGCTAATTGTTTACTGAAGCCTGCAAAACATCATAGGAAAGAGATTGACACAGATTTTGGACAACATGTTCTAAAATACTAGACTGTGCATCTATACGTGTACGCTTGATGTTTACCTAGGGCGCACGTACGTTGGATGGCCGTTGATGTGAAGGCCACGGCATGCGCTCTGGAGGACAAGGCACGGGAGCTGGATGTGCGATGAATGTGGGAACGTTATCACCGGGCATCAAGACTGAAACTTCTCTCGCGTTAACGGATATCTAAGAGAATGATATTAACGATCGAGTTAGTTAGAGTTTAGGGGAACTTGAATACACATATATTAATCATTAATGTATGTATACACTCTAAATTGTGATATAAGGCCAGAGCCAAAAACACAGTGATGAACTGCTCTGGCCAGCTTAATGGATTAAAATCATCCTTCTCAGAGTTTCACATGGTAGAATTGTGCCCCAATCAGTAATATATATACTATTTCTAAAAGGGATAATTACAAAAACTACTTGAGGCTTAGCATAATTACAAAAAACTCCAGTTATGATTCAAATTTGCAAATACCCCTCGTGAGGCCTACTGACATCTCTTGAGGATGCGATTTGAAACTAAAAACAAGGGGTATTTGTAATTTTAAAAGATAAAGCTTTTCCGTAATTATGTTGAACCTCAGGGGTACTTTTGTAATTAACTCTTTCTAAAAATTGGAAATATGTCAATCAATCAAATCCAAGCTACAGAAGCAAAACATTCTAGTCCTACTACAGTTTCTTCAACATAAATATGTTAAAGACTCGTTTTTTCTTAACTCAGAAAATTATTAAGCACATCACTAAACATAAATTCAACAACAAAATGAAATTTATTCTTCTTGAAACTCATTATAAAATTTTTGTATCAGCCCAAAGTTTTGAGATAAACACCTAATCCTAAGACAATCCTTATCTCGACATCAGATGTTATTAAACTCTTACCTATAAACATATACAACTAAGATTGTCTCAAAATCACCATTATTGGACTATTAATATATGAAAAGAAAGAGAAACAACATTAAAGAACTCAATAGTGCTATAACTCACAATACAAGGAACCCACTTGTATATTATTAAAGCTGCAAAGTAGACAATAAACTAACAATAAAACAAAGTAATTTAAGGCTTGGCAGCCTGTCCAAGAACCAGGATTTGGCATGCGCGAAATCACAATTCATAAATTAAATGTTATTGGATAAAATAGAGAAATAAATTATATATTTAAGGCTTGTAGCTTCAATTGTCATTAATGGGAGTAGGGACCAATAGACCACCTAACTTAATGGATGGGCCATTTTCTGAAATATCATGTACAAAGGCCTATTATCTATTTATCTGTGTACCAAAATACCAGGAACATGCACATGCAGTTATCTTTAAAAAATCTAACACTTTGTGACATGAAAAACAGCTGTTAGCTAATCCCAAGTTCTTTTGTTCTGTTAATTGAAAACAATATGACTTAATACCCAAATTCTTGCTGCAAGATTTCTCTTTTCAAGTCAATAATGTTTGTATTCAAGCAATTTGCTAGCATTATTATAAATTGATATTCCCTGTTACCTTGGACAATTTTGCAGCAAACTGGAAGCTTTCAATTCTTGTTTCATAGAATATGTTATCTGAACTTTATCTCTTTCCCACCCCCTTTCCCACTAAGGAAAATAACCCCAAACAAAAAAAAAAGAACAATACCCATTTTCTATACTAACCAAACTTTGGAGAAAGTTGAAAGAGAGCTGGAAATTCACCTTATAGAATTTCAACTCTAAAAAGGATTAAAATTTCTAAATCAAGAATCTGACAGGGAAATTGCTTGTGACCATGCAATGAAAAAGATAATGGGCAAAAGTTAAAAAAAAAAAAAAAAGAGTGGAGAAAAAAGGAAAATAAGGCTTTTTGTCAGAGGAGCAATCATCACAACAACCTGCATAAATTAAAACTTAATCCAAATTGCCAAACAATAAAGGCTAAAAAAACATTGACCAAAAGAAGGAGAATGAAATTCTCTAAGAAACATTTAATCAAACAGGTTGTATACTCACTTTCGGAGATGGGTACCCAAGCTTAGCATTGACGCCACCAACATGACCCGGAGCCTCAATGTCAGGTCGGCGACGGCCACCGGCCGGCGAAAGTGCCGGCGAGGTTGTTCTAAGGAACTTCTCAAATATAGCCATGACAAGAAACATGGAAATAAGAATGGCGGTAGCTACAAACCCAAACGAAACCGCATTCACAGAGTTATCAAAGTGGGTCCAGTGATCGTCTTTCTGTAGGCACAGCGGAGCGCCGCTAGGCGCCGGCGGCCAACCACCCCACCCCTCTTCTTCCCCACCCATTAATTTTGAAATTGATAATTTAAGCAAAAGGGTTTTAAGCTTTAAAACACCCAAAAGAAAAAATGGGTGTTTCTAACATATAAATTAGGAGACAGTTATGGCAGTTTGGAAAGCTCTTTTCAGGGGTTTCTTCATTTTCATCAAAGCAATAGTCTTTTTGAATGGAAGCTAGAAACACTAGGATGAGAATCTTTTTTTTCTGCACAGAGAGAAATTAGAGGAGTTGAAAAAGAAGGGCTTTGGGATTTGGATTAGAGAGAGAAGATGAGTTTTGTGTTGATTTTATTTTTTCAAAATTGTGTATAAAGAAAGAAGAAAGGGTTGGAAATAGAACCCCTGGGCTGGGTCTGCTCTGCTTTGCTCTGTTTTGTGTTGTATTTGACAGTTGAAAGGAACTTCTCTCATCTGCCTCAGCTTATGTATGTGCGTGTGTGTGGATGATTTTCATTCACATGCAATTTGCTTTTGCTGACTTCATTTTTTGCTTTTCTTTAACTTGATAATTTTTTTTTTTACATCTTTCCCTTTCTCTCTCTTCTTCTCTCCCCTTTCTCTCTCTTCTTCTCTCCCCCTTCTCTCTACCAAAAAAGAAAAAAACCCTAATATTCTCTTTCTTCCCTCCTCACCTATCCCAAATTCTTCCCCTCCCCTCCCCCCCTCCTCCCCTTCCTCCTCCTCTTCCTCCTTATCTTATCCCCTCCATCCCCAACCATGTGTTTCGTGATGGAGCGATGAAGGTATATCTCTTGCGTTATCCCAGGAGGTGATCGGTTTTTCCGATCGAGAGGGAGACAAGTCGAAGGTCGGAGCTACAAAGAGGAGAGTTGGGCCGGGGTAGGTGATGGGTTGCCGATTCGGTTGAAGATCGGGTGAGGGAGAGACATTTTTCTTTTCTTTTTTTTTTTCGATTTTTTTTTTTTTTTTTTTTTTTTTCTTTTTTTTACCTATTGATTTGCGAAACTCGTGGCGGTCGGTAATTCGGGCTTGCGATGCGTGTAGTAGCTCGTGCCGGTTTGTTCGAGTTGGGTAGTCTCTCATGAGTGCGGAGTGCCTTATCCTCCTTCGGAGGTGGTTTAGTTCCTTTGGAGTTCTTAGTTTTTATTTGTTTTTAGTAGTTTCTTGTTTTGCTCCCCTCGAATTATGGTGGTTTTACCTCTCCTGCGGAGTTCTCCCCGACATGTATCAATGTATGTATGTTCAAGGTGGCCATTTGCCAGTTGGCAGTGTAAGTTTTTTTGAGTAATGAATATATTTCTATCGTTTCGCAAAAAAAAAAATAACTTGATAATTTTTGTGGTTAGCTTTTTTACCCGTTGATAGGTATAAACGAATCGAGTGGAACTGAATATGGTATTATTTATGTTTTTTTTATCGAGTTTTGAGGATTGTATTAGGATTTGATTTGGTTATTAATCGAATCGAGCTTTAAAGAACTTTAATCAAAGTCGAACATGAATGAACTAAGAGTAGCTAGATATTTCATACATATTATATTATTGTTTTAATAATCGAGTCGAACTTGAGTTGAACTTTATATTTATCGAATGAACAAATTTGTTCAAATTTGATTCGTTATGTTAACGAACCGAGCTCAAACGAGCTTTTAACAAGATATTTCGAATCAAATATCGAGTAGTTTACTTAGTTTATCAGCACTATCTATTGATAAAATTTTGTATTTCAAAAATTAAATAAACTAAAAATCCGTCAACAATATACCCCAAAAATAAAAATAAAAACAATGTGTCATTTTATATGGTATTCGGTTTAATATTTCATCTCCTTTTCCATATTATATCTATGTGTTGAGTGTATAAATTTATTATTATTATTTTTTTCTAAATTTACTAGATGAAAATATAATAAGTTCCATTTAGCATGTCAAACACTTAGCAAAACGACAATGATTAGGTTAACATTTAACTTTTAAGTCATCAATGTTTATGTCAAACAGTCGACAACGAACTAAATTAATACAGTATTTACATTAACGTAAATTTCAATAATTGAAAAAAAAAATTCAATAATTGAAGTGAATTGATGAATCGGATAACAACTTGGAGAGATTAATAATTTAAAAAAACAATTTAGTAACTTAAAAGAGTTCCTTCATAACCGAATATAATTTATTCTATAAATACCTCAATTCATTCTATATTATAGAAGCGTTTGCAAAGTCCCAAAAAAGTGATCTTTTTTGTTCTAAACCAGTTATACAATCAGATACTTGGCCTAAATCGATTTGGAGATCACGTAAATTTGTGCAGCTTAAATTAATTGATGACCTTACTCCAAAATTACCTACATCATATGTATATAAAAAAATTACACTAAGCACGATGTAAATCATGATTGATCATGCAAATTTTATTCACCAAATTTAAAGACGAATACAAAATAAAGTAAGTTCGAAATCCATATCCATATTCCATTATTCCAGACGTCATGGGCAGACAACTCAATACAGAAAAATCTGGGACAAAAAATTAAAGACTGCAGTGACGCCCTAAGACAATGGGATAGACAAAAGTTCGGAAGTAACCGGGATCAGATTCAAAAACTGCAAGAACGCCTTGAAGTACTCCAAACATGCAGTCAAACAACGGCCACGATTGAGGAGGAAAAATTAATTGAAGCAAAACTCGACGAACTTTACAAGATAGAGGAGATTTTTTGGCACCAACGATCAAGAGCCCTATGGATAAAAGCAGGAGATCGAAATACAAGCTTTTTTCATAGAAAAGCTTCACAGCGAAGAAATCGAAATGATATTTTGCGACTAAAGCGAAATGCCGATGAGTGGGTTGAGGATGAAAAAATCATAGCGGGGTTGCTCACCGACTATTTTGAAAATTTGTTTACATCCGTTGCTAGTACAGACACGCAAAAGGTCTTGGAATCCATTGAACCAAAGATCTCACCACAAATGAATGAATCACTCATGGAGCCATTTACTGAACAAGAAATATATCAAGCCCTCAAACAAATGCATCCACTCAAAGCCCCGGGACCTGACGGTATGTGCCCTTTATTTTTCAAAAATATTGGCATATCATTTCCCCTGATTTTGTATCCTCATGCTTGAATATCCTAAATAATGCGGCAGACCCTAAGGTTTTTAATCACACCTTTATTATTTTAATCCCAAAAATTAAACACCCTGAATCTCCTAAAGATTTTCGACCTATTAGCCTATGCAATGTAATTTTTAGGGTGATCACAAAAGCTATAGCTAATAGGTTGAAAACAATCCTACCTGATATCATCTCAAAAAACCAAAGGGCTTTTGTTCCAGGGAGGTTAATCACGAATAACGCTATGGCGGCTTTTGAAATTTTTCACTCAATGAAAAAGAAAGTGAGGGGAAAGAATGGATACTTCGCACTAAAACTAGATATGAGTAAAGCTTATGACCGAGTTGAATGGAATTTCTCGAATCAATTTTGCATAAAATGGGCTTTGAGAAAATGTGGATTGATTTAGTGATGCGATGTGTGTGTTCGGTATCTTATTCGATTCTCCTTAACGGTACACCCACTAAGAGCTTTACTCCTAGTCGGGGGATCCGTCAAGGGGACCCTCTCTCTCCTTATCTATTTCTTTTTTGTGCAGAAGGATTCTCAGCCTTACTTAGGCAAGCGGAAGCAAAGGGGGATATTCACGGAATTAATATTACAAAGCGGGCGCCATCAGTCTCACACCTATTGTTTGCCGATGATAGTATACTCTTCTTTCGAGCGTCGAGAAGTGAAGTAGACAAGGTGAAAGAAATCTTACAAACCTATGAGAATGCCTCGGGTCAGAAAGTAAATTACGAGAAGTCCGAATTATCAAGCACCAAAAATGTGGATGATCATTTCATGGCAGCTATGGGGGACAAACTAGGGGTGAAACAAGTTGACCAACTTGGAAAGTACTTGGGAATACCAGCAATAATTGGGCGAAAAAAGAGAGAAATATTCCATACTATACAAGAAAGGGTGATGAGTAAGATGAAAGGATGGAAGGAAATTACACTATCTCAAGCCGGAAAGGAGATATTAATAAAATCAGTGATACAAGCAATTCCTACCTACCTAATGGGTTGTTTTCTTCTACCATCCACAACCTGTGAGGAATTGGAAAGGGCAGTCGCTCGATTTTGGTGGGGAAATCGAAATGGTGATCGAAAAACCCATTGGGTTAGTTGGGATCGTCTTGCACAATCAAAATTCTCGGGAGGTTTGGGTTTTCGCGAGATACAGATTTTTAATTTGGCATTATTAGCTAAGCAAGTATGGCGTTTAATATTAAATCCAAATTCGTTGGCCGCGTGCTTGCTAAAGGCCAAATATTTTCCTCGGGGCGACCTTATGAACGCAACATTGGGATACCAACCTAAGTGGGTAATGGAACTTCTTTTATGGAGAAGTCTTTTAGCCGCACGCAAGGTGGTGGAGGACGGCATGGCATGGCAAGTGGGTAATGGAACAAACATTCGAATCCGACACGATAGATGGATAGGAATGCGAAGCCCCCAAAAGCCTTCGCAATGTGCGAGTGGAATAACAGAAAATAATTTGTCAATTTTTTGACTTAATTGATTGGGAATCAAAAACTTGGAGGATCGAGATGATTAGGCGTAATTTCAACAAAAAGAGGCGGATCGATTTGTTCGATGCATATTAGCCGATTAAAGATGAGCGCCACCCGATAAAATGTTCTGGCGATACACGACAAATGGTCTATTTTCAGTAAAATCGGCTTACCAGGTGTGGAAGGCAAAACCAGAACAAGGTGCCACAAGTTGTGCATCCTCCAGTATAAACAATTCGGCTTGGAAAAAAATATGGCACCTTCGAATCCCTCCCAAAATGAAGCATTTCGTATGGCGGGCGTGCTTGGATGCATTAGCTACGAAAGAAAAAATATTACAAAGAGGTATGGAAACTGATCCGATTTGTGCTTTATGTGGTGAAAAAACTGAAAATTTAACCCATTTGATGCTCGAATGCTCGGAAACCAGACTTGTGTGGCAAAGATGTCCACTACGCATGGATAGCTCCATGAATCAATTTGCATCTTTCAAAAATCTTCTCTGGTGCAATATGTCCACACAACCACAAGATTTTGTTGAATATCTATGTATTGTAGCGTGGTGTATTTGGACGGCCCGAAACCAACATTATTTTGAACAGGTGCAGTTTGATGGAGAGAAAGTGCTACGAAGAGCTCACGGCTTGTTTCTGGAATTATTTGAAGAATACACAAAATCGAAAATATCCACAGATAATTCCAAAGATATAATAAAATGGATACCACCTCCAACAGGAAGTCTCAAGCTTAATTCAGATGGAGCTATATATGCAAATGGTACAATTGGACTCGGTTTTATTATCAGAAATTCACAAGGAGGGGTCGTCTTGGCCGGAGCTAAAAACTTAATCATGGAGAGCAGTAGTGTGATTGTTGAAAGTTTGGCACTTCTATTCGCAATTCAAGCAACATATGAGGCGGGTATTCAAGGGCTTCTGGCGTAAGTGATTGCAAGTGATGATCGATGGACTAAAAGGAAAAGAGATTCCAGACCCCCATGGAGACCTGTTGAGAGATGACATCCTTAACATGGCGGCATCAGTCAATTGTCTTAGTTTTAATTTTATTCGTAGAGATGCAAACAATGTGGCTCATAGCCTAGCCCATTTCATTAAAATTCCTGGTACTGAGTTTATTTGGACTGATAAGGTTCCTCAGGCTATTGAGGGTATCCTACATGGAGATGTACTCCCAACTTAATCAATGAAATTCTTCTCTTTGTCAAAAAAAAAAAAAAAAAAAAAAATCCATTATTCCAGAAGATCGTCATTTGGATATCTGAATCACACCTTAGAATAAAACGACAGTTTGTAGCAGCATCGTAATTCGTACAAATTTTTGGTACACCGTAGGAACTTGGAACCAATATAAGATGAGCCCTTGGGCCTCAAATCCGCAAGCCCAAAAACATTTGTTGACCAGTGGGCCCTACGACGTTCTCTTTTTCCATTTTCAATTTTATTTCCTATGTTACACGTAATATATTACTTGTGTTTAAATAAATAAAAAAATTATCTTGTAAGATATAGGAGTTTATATAAGATTTTCTAAATAAACTTAACCAAACACCCTTTATCTAAGGGGTCCCTCCACTCGCGGATCAACCTGGGACCTGATCCATCCCTTTTTTTAAAAAAAAAAGTTATAATTTGTATTATTTTTATTTGATTTTCCATTCGGCCCGCTACAATTTCGTGTATTGATCACTCTAGCTCCGCCATCGGGTCCCTCAGAGTGAAGGGTTAAGCAGTATGGGCCTTCCAGACTCCAAAGCTTATTGCAGAGATTTTTGATATTGTTCAACCCAATTGGTTTAATACTTAATTATCCAAGTTTTCATCTAAGTCTGATCTTCACCACTCACCACTTTTACAATTTTCCACCTCTTTCATAATGTACTCAAAAGAAAAAACATCCTCTATATATAAGCCCAATTAAAATTAAAATAAGATAATGCATATTTTTATTTTTATTCAACATTTCATAATCAATTCGCAATTAAGGATGCCCAAAATTAGAACATGTAAAGTACACATATATATATATATATATATATATATATTTTTTTGAGCAAGAAAGTACATATATATTAAATTGGTGCATTATTATTCATTAAAGTTGTCTCTCTCACATAACCCGACACATCAACGCTCAAATTGTCGGCCTTCTCAGGTTTCCACCAACAAACGGGACATTCTCTCCTCCCGATTGTCTTTCCCCTATCCAACGGCCCACATCCCCCCACAAAAACGACCCTTTTCCAACCGTTTGATCGAGGAATCCCATGTGGTCAAAAAGAATAGCGCGCAGCGCGTTCGGTGGAGCTGCGTCGCACGTGAGCATTTCCCCCGAAGGAAAGAAATGGGCCCCACTTTTTCCCGAGTTGACTGAAATGTGGGAGTTGGTCGTTGCGGGCTCGTGTGAGCCTGAGTCCAATCAGGGCCTCAGCCTTTCACGTGAAAGGTCCTTATCACTTTCTCTTCTTTTCATGGGAGGTTTTAAAGTTGGATTATTGGGCTGATGGGCCTTGTCGTACTGTTGTTCTTTTTATATTGGGCTGGTTTGGATGTAGTGGAAGTGGGCCTTCGGTGGTGTGGCATGAGCTGGAAGTGTTAAAAAGTATGAAATTATATTTGTCTTTTAATCATGTGATGATGTACACATCCATAGGCCATAGCCACGTAAATACTTGTATTTTATATACATAAGAGTCATGTAGATCCATTATTCAGGTATTTTATGTTTATCATCTTCCATCATATACCTGGTGCAGTATAAATATTATCCGACTTCTACGATTACAAACAACATTACAATACGTATAAAAAGTTACGGTGATATTCAGGGCAAAAACTTATGTAAACGGATGATACTTTTAGTGTAAAAACTTATATTTTTAGTAAAAACTTACAACATAATTGTTTTTATTATAATTTAGGAGGATCTGATTGTACGTCAGGAAAACATGTCATAATACTGCTCAATGTTGCACATTCAGCAATTTACCTTGGCGGCAGCGACGAGGAGTCGGAGCTACTATCTATAGGCGTATATAGTGAAGTGTAAGTGTGGAAGTTGGGTTATAAAGAAAAAAAAAAAAGATGAAAAACAATCTCATTAGACTAATTGATTAGGCTAGCCTAGGGTATTATGAGTAACTAGGAAGCAGTATCATTCAGTCAGTAATAAGGAACCTAAGACGACATAATCATAATTATGATAGTTTAGGTCCTTCCTATTTTGGACAAACATATACCTTTAATTACTTTTATATGTTGAAGATGACCTACAACACATTTCTATTTTGTAACTTTTTTGCCCCCATCCTTTCTCTTTTTTTTTAAATACCAAAAGCAATCATTAATGATACCTCCTGGTGCTTTATCATGCAAAATATAGATTATTTCAATTGACTATGGTTGAATTTATTAGATTTCAAACATCTTATAAAATTATTTAAAAATATTAAAAGATGTTATGAAGTGCTTGTTAGATTATTCTTAGAACTCGAAAAATATTCAAAATGTTTGGATATTAAAAGAACAAGGCGTTCCAAATATATATTTAAAATATTAACAAACTCTCAAAATTATGATTACTAGTGTATTAAAGTTTTATAATCTTAATTTTATCAAAAAACTTCAAAGTTTTTTAATATTTTTTTATATGCATTTTTTTTTTTTGGCAAAGGTACTGATCAAATGAAAAACTTTTTCTAATTAATCTTTATAAAATTAAACTATGAGCCTTATAATTTAAGCCCATTTTTTAGATGGGTGTCGATCAATGTTCGAACCAGGGGCGTAGCCAGCCCGGCTTAGTACCCCTAGCCCCAATTTTTTTTCCCCTAGCTCAACATTTTTCCCCTTAAAAATTATAAATATAATTTTTTTTTATCTTTTTCCATAGAAAAAACGAGACAAAAAAAATTTGGGGTGTGCGAGGGCCAGGAAGGCCTCTCTATCTACGCCCCTGGTTCGAATATGTATCTTTTAGTTTTTTTGAGATTTATTAATTTCCTCCACTCCTCACAACTAATTAAAAAATTTATAAAATTGATTATCATTTTTGGTAAACTAAAACATGTGAATTGAGAAGCTGAGAACAAAAAGAATAATTTTGCAAGAAATGAAGATTATAGGGAAAATGGAGCCAATTTTGGGAAAGGACAAATATCATGGCTTATTGGGGAATAAACAGTGGACCTCATAATTCTAAGATGGCCTGAACATTGTCTGATTAATATGGGTCCACCTTCATAAGATGACAAGTGATTGGACTAAACATATCTCAGCCCATTCACGATGGTATTGAGGCAAGCCCACTGTCCTATCTACTCAGTCTCTAAAGTAAAATATTGGGCCTTAAAAGTTATACAATTGTTTGTGACTTATTTCTGTTTTAAATCTGGTCCAAAAACATTATGTTTTAATTAAATCCACATATAAAAATAAGGTAAAATTACAAAATTAGTCCTATAACTATAGTAGTAGCAAAAAGGTCTTGTAAAAATCAAATTTTGCAAATATGTCCTATAACTTTAAATACATATCAATTTTGGTCTACAAAATTCATGGTTTGCAAAATAGTCCATTAACTATATGGACATCTCAATTTTAATCCTAATTTCAACATAAATTAGGAACAACATGTGTCAATCATGTGATTGAAATTCGATAAAATTAATACCAAAATTGAGATTTTGATATAGTTATATGACTATTTTGCAAATTGTGAATTTTGTAGGACCAAACTCGAGAATTTTCTATTGTTACAAGACTTTTCTATGAGACGTAATTTTTATAGGACATTTTTGCTATCACCCCATAGTTACACAACCAATTTGCAATTTTGCCTAAAAATAATAACCAACTATATTTCTTTGTTGTGGCTTGTAATATATTATTACTAATATTCCCACACGTTGACCATTTTTAAGTGGCAAGTATTTTTCAAGTTATGGATAAGCTATGAAGCACAAGTACTCAAACGGATACGATACGATACGTGTACGGGAATATGGCATATTTTGATTTTTTTTTTTTTTGAAAAAGGCATATTTTGAATTTGGAAGGATGCGGATACAATATGTATATATATATATATACATACAAAATTATATATTTTATATTATTGAAAATACAGACGTATTAAGTATAATTAAAAAACAATGTTTCAAGCATAAAAAACTAAAATTTCAAAAATATTCAAATCTAAAATGTCATAACTCACATAGATAGACAAAAAAATATTATAAAAAATGAGAATTGTAATAAATTATATCTATTTGCAAGTGTAGATGTATCCATGGGATATACATGAAGTATCATATAAAATATCGTATCAGATATGTATCTGGTACAAATATGACATCCTCATACAGGTGTACGCGTGCTTCCTTGATGAAAGCATTCCGTAAATCTCAGCATTTCGATTTATGACATTGTTAAATACAAAACCCAATAAATCTCAAAAACATTTGAATAGCCCTAAAAAAAAAAGACAAGATATTTTTTGTGTATTACATAATGAAACGTCGTAGTCTTAAATTGGCCAAAACGAAGAAGAAAACTGTAGACTGTGACAAGAGAGGATCTTTGAGGAGAATATGCAAAAGGCCTAAATTGCTTTACACACACAAACAAAAAAAGAGCTGCACAAAAAAATAAATTCGATATTTTTCTACCTCTGTGTAATCATCTTTTGTTTCAGACAAAGGAGTTTTACACAAAAAAGGGTTTTCTTGATTTGATGTATCAATAAGGAAAACTCATCCCCAAATTCATTACAACTTCAAACTAATACATCAAAGATGGACCATTTTCAATTTTGTATGTTTATGAATTATGATTATGCGTATAAATATTTATGCTGTCTTATTAGCTTGAAAATATTAAAAATATGTTTGTTTAGTGATTATGGAGATTTTAAGCGCAAATTAGCTTTTGAATTTTTTGTATTTTTTGAGGCTGAAAAAAAAGCATCTTATATAACAAGATGGAATATTTTTCATTTCACTTTCAACTATCCAATCAAATGAGTATAATAACCTGTGTTCTAAAAATCTTCCTCTTCACCCATGATATGATAAAAATGGAGTGCAAAATAAAAATCCAAAATAATAATACAAATTATAACTATTTTTTAATAAAGAAATTCTCACTATTTTTTTTTTAAAAAAAAAAAGAGGGGTTGGAAACAGGCGCTAGATCTCAACCCATCCCGTCCACCAGTTTTTCAAATGAATAATAAATATGCCATTGGCCCTTTTGAATTGTACAAACCAAAAAACAAACTAAGCTATCTTGAGATCGATATTTAAAAATTCATTTTGATTTCGGTTCATTAATACAATGAACTAAACTTGGGCAATTTTTTCATTCGATAAGAGACGAACCTCAACTCAACCAGTGAAAAACAATAAAATATGCAAAATTATAAAACTACTCTAGTTCGATTCATATTCAACTAAATACTAAAGTTCATTCAAGCTCGATTTTTAATAATCAAACCGAAGCTCAACTACAATTTACAAAGCTCGATTAAAATTCAAACAATCATCTATCATAATCTTTTGAGTTTTAAGATCCCCTAAATAACCTCATATGATTCTTTCAAGTGGATATACATTTTACTGCCAATAAATAGGAGTTTCAAGTTTGTGGAGCACCACATTGTTTAGCAGTCACTGTAAAACCAATTTGATAGTAAAAACCACTCTAAATAAAGGCTCTTTTTTTCCCACTGCTCTGATCAACCCACACTCACTGTGTGTATGTGTGTGTGTGGATTATGGAATTTGAGTTCCCCAATGCAAGAAAAAAGTACTACAATAATTACATGCATTACTATTATTGAAAGGAGCCTTCAGCTTGATAAAATAGACCAAATCAGCTTCTAATTTCAAAATACCTCTGTTTCTTGTCTCTATTTGCATTCCTCATATTTCCACCTCTTACAAATAGCCCTTTTCTTGTTTACAATCATTCTTGGTTTTTTTTTTTTTTATCTAATTCTTGGCAGAACCCAGAAAAAAAAAATTAACCTTTTTTTGGAAAATGGGGTTGATGGAAAGTTTGGGGTGGATACAGAGTGTTGGCAAGAAAAAGTGCAGAAGGCTGTACTGGAGAATAAGAGCAGAAATGAAGAAGGCGGCAAAAAAAAGAAACAAACAGCAAGTGAAATTCCAGTATGATCCTTACAGCTATTCCTTGAATTTTGATGATGGTTTTCACCAAGAAATGGGAGAGAAACAAAGAGATGTTTGGCAAACGAAATATCAGGAATGTCCAGAAAAGACCATTTGGGTTTATGTTGTGTTGGCTAAATGACAGCAAATTTTAGCATCATCAGTTCATTGTAACTTTGAAATGAATCATCTTGTTGTGAAAGAGCCTGCAATACTTCTCTTATTTCTTGTTTCTTTCTTTTTTGTTATTTTTCTTTACTGTTATTAGTGTTTTTTATGAACTGTTTTTGCAATGCATACAGAGTATTCTTTTTTTTTTTTTTTGATATGGGTAGGGGAGGGGGTTTGATACGGACAGATTTCGTGTTCTACAATCATATACACACTTTATTTCATTTGACTGGATGAATAACATGTATTGCATGATGATTATCTTATACACATGACATTCATCCACCATGAAGTGGAATATGATCATGGAATAGGAAATCTCATTCACAAATGTAGAGGAGATAAATCATATATATTATAGGGATACTTACAAAATTATCCTTGAAGTTTATCCTAATTACAAAAAAAACTTCAGTTATCTTTCAAAATTACAAATTTGATCATTAAGGGAATTTGCCATTAAGGTACCCGTTATTGTATTTATCTAGCAAATATATATTCTCTTGATTATAGCTATTAAATGGGTTGGTTGAGCAGTGTCGGCCCGCTGGGCCAAAGAAAAATCGGACCGGGCCGGATGAAATTCTATTAGGCAACTATTTTGAGGTCCAAGCACATAAAAAAGCACAACCCAATCCAGTCCATAAAAATACATATAAAATGATAAGCCCAAGTCCCAACCCAGTCCGACTTTTTTGGCCAAATATGTTGAGCCAAGTAGACTCAGTCCTTTCATTGCCTCCAAAATTGCAGCTCGGTCCGGTCTTTTCACCGGATCAGACCCATTTGACACCTCTATTCTTGATGGTGCAATTTGCAAAGTAGAAACAAATATCGAGAGACTATTTATAATTTTAAAAGATAACTGAGTCTTTTGTAATTATCCCTATATTCTTATTACTGATCGGGTTTGTGTGTGGAGCCTGAATTCATAGACAAATGATAGGGTTTGTGTGTGGAGCCTGATTTTCATAGACAAATAACGTTCGCAGAATCCCCACAATAATGGGGGAAAATGAAAGAAAATAGGACCCACGGCCACCATGCCACAGGCAGTTACATATCTACAAATGAGCAAGCAAATTTTATCCAATGATATTAAGCTATCTACCAAGATGGGCAGGCAAAAACATTATGAGAGATAAATATATCCTATTTATTTTGAACAGAGGGTTCAAAATAGTTCCACAATAATTATAGCATATACACGGGCTAAAAACCACACAAAAGTTGCAACAATTAGCACCAGTGCTCTGAGATACACATCAATTCCCACTAAAATCACCTATCCTCTTCCATGTAAACTTACATCACCTTTTGAGCTTTCCTATCATTCAGTTCAGGTCTCAACTAGCAGGATCTTCCAGCGCCGCAGTAGATAGATCAGTTATTTGAGGATAAGTGGCTTTCTCGTCGAGCTGGTTTTGCACCCATACCAGCATTTTTAACAGGCTTGGAAGCTTCGGATCTGTTAAACATCATATAAAACACAATACAACTCTGGTTACTTATATTGTGGTAATATAATGAAGCACAATTTCATCAGTTCACAACATAAAAAATGCAGAACTTCTACAGTGAGAAACAACCATGGTGACCTTGGAAAGAATTATGCACAGATCAAGAACGATCAAGAAAAACATTTGCAGCCGAAACAAGATTGTGTAATGAGATACAAGGGGAAACAATTAAATTCTACATGAATATGTCGCCACCTCCTAATTTGCTGGGTTTAATATATCACGATATGGTTTCAAGATATACGTTAAAAGATAACTGAATTAAATGCCAAAATTCAATTATCCTCCTACCAGGATACACTGCTGCTTAATATATATCATCCACTTAATTTGGAGTTGAAAAAAGTAAACAAGATTACAAAAGAAATGACAGAGAGAAGAAAAAGTAACGGACATTTCAGTATCATGAGGAACCAAATTCATATCAGAATCGGCTATTGCAAGAGGGTTTGGGGGTGGGGTGGGTGGGGGGAAGAAAGACCATTTTCTCCAGAAAAAATATCTTCTGTACCACAAGCATATAGTCAGCCAAAGCAACGAAAATAAACCACATAAGTAATTCTTCCAGGAAAGTAGGAAATTGCAAACAAGTAGCAATCATCATTCTAAGGTGGCAAGCAATCTCATCCATAGTTGAAGCTCAAGCAAAATCAAACATGTGAATTCACATATTAATTGATGAAAAACCTAGCGGTATAACAAAAGAACCCAAAGAAACATTTTATTTCAGTCAGCCCAATCTTAGAGTTTGTGATATCATCTAGATACACATTAATCCCACGATATGAAGAAACTTATTGAAACGAGTATTCTGCCAATGAGATAATGGGAAACATAATCTCTCGAGTAACTGACAATTGCGTAAGATCTCATCTATTAGATCAAACTATTTCCAAATCAAATTATATGACATTTCACTTGATCTCATCTACTATAACATTTGGTTCCTAATCAATCTCACTGAAGTGCTTAGTTATAGGTAAATATTCTTTGCTACAGTTTATGAGCATAGTTAAGAATCCATTTGCACGGGCACCACTAAACAACTCACTATTAAGAGCTGATTTGGTAACTGGTGTTAATATATCCAAGAACAATCTGAAGTTGTATTAGAAAAAGGCTACATGGTTCCTTGAATTACATCCACCCAACAAAGCAGGTACAAACCTTTCTCATGGCTTTGACTGGTAAGGATGGCGGCATTCACCTCACTAGCAGTCTTAAGGCGCTGAGATATATCAAGCAGCTCACCAACAGGGCAATTGGTGACATCTTCAAAAGCAAGAAGTGCAACAGTCCTTTCCAACTCTTGTAAAAAGCCTTGCTGAAATTATTAATATCCTTAAAATGAGTGTTAATGATATAACGGAGTATAAACTCAGAAAAGGAAGTTTTCCCTGATGCAGCAAAAGGGTTGGGAAAATATGATCGCAAACATGCAAATAAGCAATAGAACAAATTAGCTACATCAGTTAAGTGCACTGATAGTGATCTTCATTATAAGGTTATATGCAATTGACAAATAAATCTGAAAATTACGTTTTCCTCTCCCCTTGGAGCAAGTTCCTCTTGAGCAAACTCCAGAGCCTCTTCGACCTTCCCATTTCGGATCAGTTCTATCAACCGCTGCTGTTGGAGATGAAAATAGAGTTGAGGATTTGTGTCCAGTATCTGCATCGAAAAAAATCACAATGTATTGTTATGATGTGAAATACAAAACCAAGTAAGGCAATTGAGTAACTGCAGATGGTAAGGTATACTATCAAAATCAGACATAAATCCTGGTGGCTAATATGCTGACTACTAAAATCATGACACTGTAAATGAATAAATCAGAATTACTTTTAAGTAGTAGCCAAATGAAAAGAAAAATGAAAAAATAAAAAAACAAATCCATGTGTGTGTGTGAGCACATCCCGTGGAAGATCAAAATTGCAAGCAATGGAAGATCTTTTCATGCTGCACTACAGTCACAATTTGCTTACCATGCTTGAACAAAAAAATTTGCGGTGAACTATTTCCTAAATGCTCACACATACATGCCAGTTGTACTATAACATCAACATACATGTAGCTCAAATATAGGATCTTAGCAGGTGGTGTCCCCCGACAAAGAAGTTTCATTAAAATTTAGGATAAGAAAGAATACTCATTACTATCATCAAACTCCCCAAAAGAGAAAAAGTATGATCAGCTTGCCAAGTAGACATATTACAACTAATCATAGGGCCTACAAACCACGGATGTCGCAGAGATCAATGCCATTTATGTGCATTTTATATGTTATAGCAACTGAATTATCTAATATACCAAAATATTGGTCACAACTAATAAAGCTCAAGAATTGTCAAGTAACTACTAAGCACAAGATTCCAATAAGTTCTAGATCAGTGGTAAACCCATTTATCCTTGGACAACTACTAGACAAAACCAAGGAAAGATGATCGTACCTCAGGGTTCAAATCATTAACTTTTTCGATGGCATCCTCCACGTTACCGCTCTGTACTGCTTTCTTAACTGCCATACGATCAGTGATAGTTGCAAGATCTATATCTGCTATTTTCTAATAAGGAAATCAATATATGCTGAAAACTATATAAAAGTATCGTAATACATATAATAAAATAGGCCACAGAAAGATTAAAAAAGATACGCTCTGTCCCAGATTCGAGTCGAAATTTTTCAGCAGCCTCCACATAACCCTCAGTAACCAGAAAATTCATAACCAATTTATTCATATCCTCCTTTCGAACTTTAACGTCATTGAGCTTTTTCTCCCAATCTACCCTAGTTATAACTTTCTTCGACGTAGCCTGTAAAAGTAAATCAAGTGCATAAATATATGCAATGACACCAATAGTGTTATGCAAGAAGCATAATTGTAATAGCCCAAAAGGACAAAGAATTAATCAATGGTATAACTATAAGTCTATAATCATATGATCAACCTAAGCTATTGAAATGCCTGCTAATTATCAGAAATGAAAACTAAGAAGAAGTTCATGAAATAAATACATTGCCGCTACATTTTACACATTCATCATACTAAACAAAAGGAACTGTGAATAATCATATAATCAGCCTAGTATACGCCCTATACAGAAAGGGTTTCCTTGTTTCTTCTGGCAAGGACAACTAAAATATGCGTCCAGGCATTCTTTCTGGCAAGATAAAATTTCCTTTTTCTGTATAATTTTCCTATACAAAAAATTATCCGCGACCAGAAAGCTCAAGAAATGTAAATCTACAAAACCAAGATCACTTCTTCGTAAATTCCGGAAAAAACAGCAATATAAAAAGAAACCCCCATAAAAATTAAAATAAAACAATCAATCTCAATCTGTATCAATCCGCACACATGGATCGTGGACTTAGGTACATAAGCACATAAATAGTCATGAACCCATTACTTAATTTACACTGAAATGAATGAAAACAGTAATTGGACGAACGAATGCCATATATTAAACCAAAATTAATATTCAGAAAAATGTGATTCTTTCCTTTTTCCCTTTAAACTATATTTTCGGGTGGCGATACGGTGTGAGGCTGGGAGAGAGGTGTTTACCATGGCTGCGAAATCAGATAGCTGGAGAATGACAGTCAAGAACAATGAAATCAGTATCCACAGCACTGTGCCTTCAAACCCAAGTCAAAAAAGCAAGAAGGTAATCCCAGCCCCCTCCTTGATTGAACTTCGAGTAACTAAAAATTTACTGATAAAATTCAACAGCTGCAACAGAAAAATGATTCGGCAATTAGGAAACTGGAATGTGAACAATGAGCATGGAATGAAAACGAAATTAGGAATTTTGGGATGAGGGAGGTAACTTTTTTTCCCGTAAATGCCCCTGGACTTGATTAGAAATGGAAAATGAAATAGGCTGCGATTGAATATTAAATAGATTTCAATTTCGTTATGTTGGATAATTTTTTTAACAAATTTGTTATTATTTATGAAAATTTTCAAAAATATATTATTCTCTCATTTTTATTTTTATTTTTATTTTTAGGTTTTTCTCTCGCCAATCATATCTATACATTTTTCACAAAAAACTAATCATTATTTCACATTCTCCTACAAATTTTGATATTCACTCACTCACACATTTCTAACCACCAATCATATCTCAATTATTAATTTACTATTTTTAAATTAAAACAACTTTCATCGTTACTTTTCATCTCACATCCAATCACAATTTCAAAATTTATTTTTTTTTCTTCTAAATTTTTTTTTTTGCCATTATTATCTAACAAAATGAAAATTTTCAAAATGAAAGTATATTCAATCGCGTCCCTAAATTTTTGTGGGAAATTAATAATTATAGAAGAAGAAATGTATATTTTTATTTTATTTTTATTTTACTTTTTCATGGGTAGTATTATGAAATATTTTGTATTTAATAATTCGTTGTAACCAAGTACGTTTCCAATTTCCATACTCCATCCCGATTTATAATTCTCTTTGTTTTAATGGACTATTTGCTATTGTCTCTTTATTTTGGGATCCGGTTCATGTTTTGTCTTTTTAACTAAAAAAAATGATATTAACATTAAACTCGTTAGATTTGTTTAGGTTTTCAACAATAATTCGTAATTAGCCTCTATAATTTGTTGCTCAAGGAGAAAGCCGTGTCTACATATTTTGAGGCATTATGCATAAATTTAGAAGGGGCTTAGTTTAATATATCATTAATGCTCGTTTCAATTTTCTAGCTTTTTGAGCTGCGAAATAACATATCCGAGTTCTGTAATCAACAATTTAAATGTTTCAGTCTAAATATATAATATAGTTATTCCTATTCAATCTATCTAGCAACATATTTGGTCTCCAATTATATTTAATCAGTTTTAAATTTGAAAAATTTCTTTCGGAAGTATCAATAGTCACGTGTATCGTAAGTAATATTGCATGTATATGAAAAATAGTATAGTTGGATCACGAATTTATTCTGTCACATAAAACACCTTCATCTTGAGCTCCATCACATAACTTGAACAATAATGTTAGAAAATGGGCCAGAGGGTTGCTCCGGCGCATCTTCTCCGACGCTCAGGTCATAAGACACTAAAACGGAAAATATAAGAACAATGTAGAGTAAAAGGAGTGATTAAGGTTGAAACATACCTAAAATGTGGCATTTATGGGTATGACTTGTTTAGGGTTTCCATAAAATCCGAATTATGTTATGCGGAATCATAACAGAATCCCGTTGAGAATAGCTCAACCATTCAAGAGATAGGTTAAAACATCAAGAGCCCGTCACTTCAAGATTAATTTACCTTGGGGTTTTTGCTTTTGTATCATTCATATCCAACTATTTCTCATACTAGATCTCCACATTCATATATTGGAGTTCATATCTTCACGTCGACCTATGTGAGTTCTGCTTATGAACCTTCACCATCCCAATCGATTTGCAATCCTTTCTTAAATTGTCACCTCAGCCTCCTTACACTTCCTCAGTTCGGTCATCGAGATCGGACTATTTAAGCCCTCATCTATAACTTTATGATATTTTTAATAGATATATGGGATCATTAATGTATTTTATTAATACTTATTTCAATACATTCAATTCTGAAAATAAAAACCATGATCATCAATATCATCATGGTCATCGAAACTTAAGAGATTTGTATGATTAATACAATAATTTTTTCAATTAATCATCATCCAAAGTATTAAACTTCTTGGCTTCATGTATAAAACTAGATACGGTTTCATATTCTAAATATTATTAAACCGACTAGTAATAGAAGAAATAGACTGATCTATCTAATATACATAAAAATAACCAACATGAAAAGACTATTCTGCAGAATATGTATATTCACTAGCATTTTCATCAAAATATTTACATTAATATATATATATTCAAGTAAACAAAAATAATATATTTCATTCGAGTTATTCAAATGTTTTTTCATTTTTGTGAGAAAAGACTACATTCAAAATTTAGAGAAATTTAGATCACATATTATTTTGAATGTAGTCTTTCTCACTAAAATGAAAAATATTTGAATAACTCGAATGAAAGAGGTGGCTTTAGTTTTCTTAAGGGGCAACCTTTTAAAATTTAATACCTATATCCACAAAAAATTATAAATTTAATAATTTTATATTAATTTTGAAAAATCTACGACGTTGAGCAAGGCGGCCGCTACGCCACCTCCCTAGCTCAGTTTCCGGGTGTTTGTCTTTAAAGTATGTTGTAATGATGGAGTTATTTATCTACATTTTGTTTACCTCCTAGGAGATAAACCCGGGTGCGTAAGCATTGGATAAACCCTAAATTTACTATTGAGCTTGTCGCAATAACATGCAAAAAATCTCTTTTTCTCTCTTTTTATTACCTAGATAAATTTCAGCGCACTGGTAAAACTCTCGGACTTTTTCAAATAACATGCAAATTGGTCCTAAAGAATCCACCCTAGGAGGACTATCGACATTCTTCTTATGACCATACGAGGTTATTTTCCTAATCTTTTCCTACTCCGAATGGGAAACGGCCAACTCGGCGTATATTTGACCCACGCTCCATTTTTCGGTTTTCACTTCTTGTATTTTACTTTTTTTCCTTTTCTTCTCTGGTATTGAAATCCCAGTGTAATTGATGGGAACATTCTCGTTAAACTCGTGTACTACGTCATAGTTATATTCCCTTTTCTATTTCTTTCCCTGTCCGTTTCCGCCCCTATGTGATTGCTTACACAAGAATAGGAGTTTGGGATTTTACTTTTTGTGGGAATATTAAATTTTTGAATAGGGGCAACAATTTTGAGATGATGATGGTGGAAGCGGACGAGGGATCACCGGAGATAATGGACGAGTTATTCAGTGGGGAGGATGATTACGGCGACGTTTTATTAGATCTTGATTTTTATGGAAAGCCCCTGATCCTCCGCAGGTTGATTCTCATCTGAAAAATGTATATATGATATTTTATTTGTGAAATCTGAAATACGTAGTTGGAATTTGTAATTTTGGGGTTTATGATTTGGTGTGAATTGATGTCTTTTCCGTGGTTAATTAGTGATGAGTCGTTATTTTCGCTAGGTTTTGTTGTGAAGTTTGGCATTCGGAGCAGGATTATTTTGAGAATTATAGTGTATTATTTATTGTTTCACTTTATGCAATATGTTTGGGTATGAACTCAACTCACTTGCATATTTTCTGCATAATTGGATTTGTATTGTGTATCGATTCACTTGAAATTTGATCTGCCAGATATATTTTAAGTTTTATGGTGTTATGAAACTTGAGGATTGATCGTGGTTTAAGGCTGTGTACATAAACATCAATCTGATAGATGTGGCAGAAGCATTTCCTTCTTGGCATGAATATGAGGAACAATTTGGTCATGTAAGAGTGTAGCAGTTGCAAGATCATGAATAATTTTCCTTGGAAGAGTCAGTAGGAGCGGGCAGAATTTACTAAATTGAGTTGTGGAATTATTTGGCATGTCAAGATAATGTTGCACAACTTTGTCTCATGAACTGGGAAATAAAAGCAAAATAGGAAGGGACGAAATTATCATATAAATGGCTTGTGAAACGGATTTGCTGCATTATCTCATGTCAATTCCTCCCTCTAGTCCCTACCTCTTCTTTCCTTGCATTATTGATTCCCTGCCCTTCTAGTTTACTTGTGTGCATCACGCACGTGCAAATATATGGATTAAAATTAAAACAATGGAAAGTGCTTCATGATTAAATGAATTTATTCATTGTCAATTTGCAGGGTGGTAGGTCGGACGATTTGCCTTTTGTAGACGCCCTAAAAGGTTGGTAAGCAGTTTGTATTTTGCGCTCTTTTTGGTGTCAAGCTACTGTTTTGTTCTTTCTTCTTAAGCTTCCCTATCTTACTGTATATGTGACTTAAGATGGCATTGTACATAGTGATGTGTTTTGGTAAACCTACAGTTTAATGTAACTTCTTCATGAAGTGGGCCCTGAGCACTAATTCCCTTTTGTTCACTTAATTTTTTTTATGTAAATGTTTCTTTTGTAACGTTAAGGTGTCGGAAACCTTGCAATTTTCTGTCTCTATTGTCCCACATTTTCTCCTTGCATATTTATCAGTTGTTATTTGAATAGGAGAGCAGACTTCATCAGTTCTCTCAACAGAAGATAAGTTACCAGGATATGGTGTACTATCCCTGTCACACAAGTCTGAAAGCTCAGAATATAGGAGGGAATGCTCAGATGGTTTCTTAGAATCTGCTGGGAGTTCCGGTGTTCCAGACAGTCAAGGCAATGGCCTTATCTATATGGTTGCAGATGGTGGTTTACAGAATGCCTTATCTTCTCGCCAAAATGCCAGTAACGAAGCTCCATTTGAGACACTCAACCATTGCGAACCATTTAACTTTCATAGTGCAAATCATGTTATTCACAATCGAGGGTCTTCAGACCTAAATGACACTGATAAAGCTCCATTTGAGAGACCCATCTATGGTGAACCATCTAGTTTTCATGGTGCTAATCACGTTATTCACGAGCAAGACTCTTTAGATTTCAGATACCTGAACCATGAAGAAAATCCATTTGGTATTACCGGGTACAGTGGCATGCATGCATTTGGAAATGAGTCGAGAAGTCCTTTTAATTATTTATCAATGAATCAATTACATCCAGCGACATAGTTACATCCAGCGACATAGTTTCTAGAGCCAATGGACTAATCAATGATGTAATCGGTAGGAAATATTATGGGGGTCCAGATCAGTTGTCTTCTACTGAAGGTATAGGTTGGAATCCTTTCAATTCTTTTTCTCTGAATTCTTGTAAGAACTATGGTCTCCAGGCAAAGGATGAAAAAGAAGAAGAAATATTTGAATCAAGGAGAACTCTCCCTTCTTTTGGTAGGGCTGGTGAAATTCCAGCGAAAAATTCTGCTGTTGTTGGTTATGATTGGCAGAATCCTGGCGCTCTGCCACCCCCCTTAACTAAGGTGGAAACTAATTCTCTAAAGATGGAAAATAAGATGCCATATTCTGCTGTTGCTCGTCATGATTGGCATCCCAATCTACAGATTCCAGAGATTCCTGGCATACTGCCACCCCCCTCAATTAAGGTGGAAATTAATTCCCTAAAGATGGAAAATGAGATGCCAAATTCTGTTGTTGTTGGTCACGACCGGCATCCCGTTTTACAGATTCCAGAGATTCCTGGTATACTGCCACCCCAATTAAGGTGGAAATTAATTCCCTAAAGATGGAAAAAGAGATGCCAAAGTTCAATGATTGTCATCTTTCAAAAATTACCTATCAAGAGGTTCAGAATAACACAGTTGAGCAGAGCAATGCTGACGATGATCCTGATGTGTGTGTTCTTGAGGATATGAGTGCTCCAGCACGCCCAAATCGTATTGCAATGAAGGCAAAGTTGGCTGCAACTTCACAACATTCAACATCAAGAGATCCTGGTGTCCAGATGGTAACAGCGCATTCAAGGCCTAAACCAAATGATGAACGGGTCATTTTTCGAGTTGCACTGCAGGTTAACTCTCTAATCCAAACCCATGCTGTTTCCAACAGGCTTGGATTGACTTATATTTTTCACCAGCATGCTTTTTTTTTTATTCTACATATCCACCATTATTGCATATTATTTTAAGTTGCTATAATGTAAAGCGTTGAGTGGTGAATAATTGGTTGATTCCCTTCTTGAAGCTGGAACTTATTTATCCTCTTTATCATCCGCTTTTATCTTTGCCCCAGTTTCTGGCGTCTCTTTTTATTTTTTGGTTTAGTTTCCTTTTGAGACCAGTATTATGCAGAGATCAACAAGAGAAGAGTAGACATTGTTTCCTGGGACACTTCATGGATTTTCTTTTTTTGGTTTTGTCTCTTATGATTATACAAATGTTTTCCACTGCAAAAGGGTATCGTAGGATATATTTCTGAGAAGAATTACAGTAAAAGGTTTAACTTTATTATCCCTGAGAAATATTTGTTTTGTAGTATTTGTGATGCCTTCTTGTGAGTAGCTCTGATTTTGATAATTTCATTTATCCCCTCTTTCTAAAAAAGATATAAGTTACGCTTTGAGACATGAGTTGTGGTTAGATATTGGTTCCTGCATTTTAGGCATGACTAAGTTTAAATGCTAACATAAATATTTTGGTTTGCATGCACATGATAATACCTTTGGTTGGTAGCTTTCCTGTATGTATTTTATATTAAATAAACTAATGTTTATAAGTTAAATACACCCTTCACTTAAAGATGAAGTTTACCTTTTACTCATACAATGAAGTACCTACATGGGATCACATATCTACTTTACCTCCTAAAATATATTCCCCCTTTTTTTTAAGCTCATGCCATTTGAAACCAAATCGCTCATTTTCATCTAGAGTTATTTAGCTTTTGTTGGCAGCAATCTCTAGAAGTGGGGACGGATAGTGTATTTCTCAGTAGAGAATAAGTTCTTCAATGACCTCACTTCTCTTTTGAATTTAATCAATGTGGATGGTGGTTTCTATAAGTGGTGTTCTGGTTTGAGTTAACAAGTGAAGATTATGGTGGGGTTATAGATATGTAATCATTCGGCTAATATATTTTCTTTGTACTACCAAAATTGGATTTGTCAAACTTCCATTTTAGAATGGTATTTTACTTCACCCACTTGGGCATTCAGAACATGCTAATGCCAACTTCACAGAGTGAGGATATTTTATTGTTCATGATGCATTTCTTATGGGACGAGGGGCCATATTTGCTGCAGTTAAAGTTCACACAAGTGTCATTTATCCAAGAGTGTTAGGTATTCGTGTTCATTAATGGGAATCAACTATACAGAAGTTTTGCATCTATTGCAGGATCTTACACAGCCGAAATCAGAAGCTACTCTACCAGATGGTGTTTTGTCTGTGCCTTTGCTGAAACACCAGGTATATTATTGTGCACTTGGTTCTGGGAAGAGTACAAACTTTGATGTTTCCATTGATTCTTTTGTGGTTTAGTAGTTTTTGGTCAAGGGGAAAGCTACAATGGAGAAATGAGGTTGTTTTGAATCCTCAAAGCTTTTGGAATCCATTTTACTGCCATTCACTGAATTTGTTTTCCATGCTACCAGTCTCTTAATTTTTGTTCAAATATGCCAGTTATGATCTTCCGAAGCTAACCTAATGCAATTTGCTTTATGGCTTTTTGAGTAAAGAGTCTAAAGCTGTTTGGCTGCCAAAGTTCAAGCTCTGGAATTGTGGTTCAAAGTTTGACCACTTCAACAAAACCATCTGAAATGTTTAACTTCATTAGATGTATATAAGAAAATGCCGAAATATCTCTGATTGGAAGGGTAACTTTTGATTGAACAATCATGTCTTATTCAGGATCTTGGTTGATTTACATGAAACAAGTTAGTCATTTTGGTGTCTTGATGGGTTCTATAGAGGATTGCTGAGTTGATTCAGTTTGTACATTTGTATCCATATTATCTCCCATACAAGAGCACCAACTGTTGAACATTTAGTTTAGGGTGCACATTACCCGCTCCAACTAATGTGCTCTTTGTTAATGTTAGGGTGCCCTGGGCACTTTTCTTGTCTTTATATCATTGTA
This sequence comes from Rehmannia glutinosa, assembly GCA_016081115.2. NCBI lineage: Eukaryota > Viridiplantae > Streptophyta > Magnoliopsida > Lamiales > Orobanchaceae > Rehmannia > Rehmannia glutinosa. The sequence goes on along the minus strand of CM071929.1, from coordinate 10,387,011 downwards.
ATCATTGAGTATCCATAGAAACGGGTGGGTGCCTTACGACACATCACTTCTACTGATACTCTTTAAGTTTCTTGATAGCGAATTGCTTTATCCTGGATGGTTAACAAGGAGACAAGGAGTGCATGCTGTTCTGGTGGGATTCTTGCAGATGATCAGGTTACCTTGGGGTTTTGCTTATCCTTTCTAGGCTATACCTGTTGATAACTGCCATGAAACAATCATTATACTTCTCTTTGGCAGGGACTTGGGAAGACAGTATCAACAATTGCACTTATATTAAAGGAAAGGTCCCCATCATCTAAAGTTTCTAAAACCAATGAAAAACAAAGTGAGGCAGAGACATTAAATTTGGACGACGATGATGAAGCAGCGTCGGAGGCTTACAATGTGACAGAAGAAGCTGAACCTTGTCGAGTTAATGGTATCAATGGTGTCAAGACATATCCGCTAGCAAAGGGCAGGCCTTCTGGCGGCACCCTTATTGTATGTCCAACAAGCGTCCTCCGACAGTGGTCTGAGGAATTACACAATAAAGTAACAAGGGAAGCTGGTCTTTCTGTTCTAGTATATCATGGAAGCAACCGTACCAAGGATCCTGTTGAGCTGGCTAAATATGATGTGGTTGTTACAACATATGCGATTGTGAGTATGGAAGTACCAAAGCAGCCTGTTGTTAATGAAAATGAGAACCAGATGGGTTCTCCATTAAAGCAATTTTCATCTGGTAGAAAAAGGAAACAACTTGAATCTGTACCTGATAGAAATTCCTGTAGGAGTAAGAAGAGTAGGAAAGGAATTGACAATGATATACTTGAAAATATTTATGGCCCTCTTGCCCAGGTTGGATGGTTTAGGGTTGTATTAGACGAGGCTCAGAGTATTAAAAACCACCGTACTCAAGTAGCCAGGGCTTGCTGGGGTCTTCGTGCTAAACGCAGATGGTGCTTGTCAGGGACACCTATCCAGAATGCAATTGATGATCTTTATAGCTATTTCAGGTTTCTCAGACATGAGCCGTATGCTGTGTTTAGGACTTTCTGTGAGCAACTAAAGGTGCCAATTCATAGGAATCCAAGGAATGGTTACAAGAAGTTACAAGCGGTGCTGAAGACTATTATGTTGCGTCGAACAAAAGGTAAAAACTCCATCAATTTTGAACTGCTTTGCTTGAAATTCAGTCTAATTTTTTTTTTTCTCAATTATGACAAGTTAATTGGCTTATTGATACTATTTACCTTTGTGTTCTTATGGTCCCTCCCTTGGTTAAGGCTCCCTGTAACTGCATTATTATGTATCTTTGTGTGTCAATTGTTGGACAAAAAATTGATTCATATGGTATTGCAGAGTCTGTTTATTGTGTTGTGTACATGTTAATGATTTGTCTTTATTGTTAGATTTCATGCGTCATGCAAGAGGAAATTATGCCTTGAGGTTGTAATGCTATACTTATATGAGCTGCTGCTGCATACTAACATGACAATTGTTGGCTTTGTTAATACATTTTCTGTTTCTGTGGAACTGGTAGGACTGTTCTGGCCCACGATGATGAACAGGCCTAGCATGATGGAACTTAATTATATTGGCTAACATTGGGAAATGTACTGGCTTGTCTTGGTTAATTTATTCGTGAAAGAATTTATATTTTATACTATGAAAGATACTGCTCTGGCGTGAAGTTTCTATTTGCTTCTGCAATGTTTATACAGTACTTAAACCGAATAAGCATCCAGCTGGAGTTTAATGTGATTTTTGTGGTACATTTAAATATAGGTACTTTTATTGATGGAGAACCAATTATTAATCTCCCACCCAAAACTATAGAATTGAAAAAGGTTGATTTTTCCAAGGAGGAGCGCGATTTCTACTCTAGGCTCGAGGCTGATTCACGCGCTCAATTTGCGGTTTGTTTAAAATACTTTTAGATCTCTTGGTGCATGCAGGTATATTTGGTGGCTCTGAAGTTTTGGAGTTTAACCTCTGCTGTTGCATTTTGACAGGAATATGCTGCAGCTGGAACTGTCAAACAGAATTACGTCAACATATTACTAATGCTTTTACGACTTCGACAAGCTTGTGATCACCCTCTGCTTGTTAAAGGGTTCAATTCTAATTCAAAAATGACATCATCCATCGAGATGGCAAAGAAACTTTCTAGGGAGAAACAAATTTCTCTTCTGAGTTGTTTGGAAGCTTCTTTGGCGATCTGTGGGATTTGCAGTGTAAGCAGTTATTTATAGGGCATCTCTTTGTTACTCATGCTGTTGCTGTCATTTAGTATTTCTCATCAGTTACTCTTGTGGAATGAATAACATCTACTTGCCAATGTCATTGTTATCTCTTTCTTTGTGTGTGTGTTTTGCAGCTGAAGATTTTATATTTTCCTTGTAAGCTAATGTAGAAGCATCTTATTTTCTGAAATCTGGTCAATTGTCTTCTTTTAACCTGTCGACAAAGCCTCAGCTAAAATGCTCTGTGAAGAAGTTTGTTTAGAAACACACTGAACATTCCAAATAAGAACACATGTCATATAAACTGACTGCATATGCCGAACTTAGAACTTGTATTAAAACCGAAGATTGTAATTGCCTAAATAATGGTATTATTTCTGGTCTATGCTAAGTGTTAATCTGTTGTGGAAGGAAGCAGCTCCATTCAAAATGCCCTGGTCATTCCCTCTTACTCATTTGTTGTGCATTAGGGCTTTTATTCTTAATGAATTTTGACAAGACAAGTAAAAAGGAAAGACGACAACAACAACAACAAAAAAGCCTTAATCCCACTACGTGGGGTCGGCTATACGGATCATATTGCGCCATCGTTTACGGTCATAAGCCATATTTTCGTTTATTTCTAGGTATAACATGTCATGTTTAATAGCTTCTTTCCAAGTCTTTTTAGGCCTACCTCTTCCTCTTTTGATTTGTGTGAGTGATTCTCTACCTTCTAAACGTCGCACAGGTGCATCTAAAGGTCTCCTGTAAACATGTCCAAACCATCTTAATCGTGTTTCTCTAATTTTCTCGTCTATTGGTGCTACTCCCACTTTGTTTCTAATGTGTTCGTTTCTTATTCTATCTAATCTAGTGTGTCCGCACATCCATCTTAGCATTCTCATCTCTGCTACCCTCATTTTTTGTTCGTGTTCATATTTAGTCGCCCAACATTCTGCTCCATAAAGCATTGCGGGCCTTATGGCCGTTTTATGAAATTTTCCTTTCAATTTTAATGGTATTTTACGGTCACAAAGGATAGAAGATGCACTCCTCCATTTATTCCAACCCGCCTGGATCCTATGTGTGACAAGTAAAAAGGAAAGATATTTGTAAATTTAAAGAAATATAAAGATGTTCTAAAATTATTTTGAACTTCATTTTTTAAAAATTTCAGGTGATGGAATTTATTATTAATACAAATTTCTGAAAGGTAGTTTACTATTCTGAAAGGTTATCTGTTACAAACTTTTAATTTTTTTTTTTTTTTTATCTTGATTTCATATCTATAAACATGGCTTACTTCATTCAAAAAGTACTCATTATTGTTTTCTTTTTTTTAGTTTTGTTACTTTTTAACTTATTTGATTCCATTTCTCTTTTAACTTCTTGCACTAGCTTTTGAACAGTTTGATTGGCAAAATTATTTTTGACATGTTATTATTTATTGATGTATTGAATAATAGGTCTTGTTCACCATAAAAATAGTTAAGATCTTCAGTAGTTAAAAAGTTTCACCATAAATATTTAAAATAATCTCGAATTCTTACCATTATCAGACGGAATGATCTTATAAATTTCTAATTAATTCCAACTAATTGATTGGTATGGTCTATAACTACCCATTTTCCATTTGTTAATTCTTGGATTTTTGTTTTTTATGCATTTGTGAACTATTCTACCTTAACTGTTGCTGTTGGAATTGTCTAATTTTTTTCTCTTGAGAACCCTTGGTGGTGTTATTATTTGTCTCTTTACTTCATGTCATGTAATGCTTTACAATCTGATGCTGTACAGGATCCACCTGAAGATGCTGTTGTAACTGTCTGTGGACACGTCTTTTGCAATCAGTGCATATGTGAGCATATAATAGGTGATGGCACCCAGTGTCCTACCAAGAAATGCAAAACTCATCTTACCATGGCATGTGTATTTTCTATAACCACACTACGGATCACTCTATCTGATCAGCCGAGTACAGAAAATACTGCCAGCTGCTCGGTTTGGAAGTTGTTGAAGTTTCCGAGCCTCATTCGTTAATATGTCCCCAAGATTCTTCCAAAATTAAGGCTGCTCTTGACATCTTGTTGTCTCTGTCTGGACGACAAGATTGTGCCACAAAAACGGAATCCTCAGAGCTTATTGAAGGAGGTTATGCTTCAGGAAAGTTGCGTGTTTGTGATTCAGGGGAAGATAACAGAACCTCAGACATGAATAGAGATTCAAACAATTCGGTTAAAGTCGTGTCAGAGAAAGCAATTGTGTTCTCTCAGTGGACGGGGATGTTGGATTTGCTTGAAGCTTGTTTGAAAAATACTTCCATTCAGTATCGTAGACTTGATGGTACAATGCCTGTTGCTGCCAGAGACAGAGCTGTGAAAGATTTTAATTCTCTTCCCCAGGTTTGTCATACTACTGGCATTTTGTATAAACGTTAGTTAAAAAAATAGGGATAATTACAAAAATCCCCTTGAGGTTTGGGCTAGCTACAAAAAAAATCTAGAGATGTTTCAAAATTACAAAAAGTCCCCTCAGGTTTGATTATATCTTAAAATCTGAGGGGATAACTGTAATATTTCAAAAATATTAGGGGGACTTTTGATTTTTTTTTTGCTTATGAAGGGGGAAAATATAAGACGAAATCAAACTTAAAAGGGTCTTTTGTTCAAAAACCTCTGGAGTTTTTTGTGATTAGCTTGAATCTCAGGATTTTTTTATCCCAAAAAAATACTCGTGAGGTTTAGTCTAATTACCAAAGAAACTCAACTATCTTTTAAAATTACGAATACCCCCTTGGTATTTGTTTCTATCTTACAAATTGCACCCTCACTAAGGGGTATTTGTTAAGAAAATACAAACCTGAAAGGGGTATTTTGTAATTTTGAAAGATAGCTGTTATTTTTATTAATTATGCCAAACATCAATTGTAAATTTTGTAATTATCCCTTTGTATAATTGATACAGTTTGGATCTTCAAAGGTACTAATTCTGAAACTTGATGCTAGGTTTCTGTTATGATCATGTCTCTGAAGGCTGCGAGTCTTGGTCTAAACATGGTGGCAGCTTCTAATGTCCTCCTTCTGGATCTTTGGTGGAACCCGACTACTGAAGATCAGGCTATTGATAGAGCACATCGTATAGGACAGACGCGCCCTGTTTCAGTTTTCCGACTGACTGTGAAGGATACAGTGGAAGATCGCATTTTAGCTCTGCAGGTACCTTCCTCCCCACCCCCGCCGAATATCTGCTTGAATTGAATGTTTTTTTGGCTCAATTGCAAAATTACAAACTTCCTTATCGTGTTAGTAAGGAAGGCCCTTTCCCACCCATATAGCAGATATATATTGAAAATAGAAAAAGTGGTAATACGCCAAATTGGCCACTTATGTCTTTTGAAAATGAAAAATAACCATGTTTTCCAACATATTCGTTAGCCATTTTGACTAAAAACTGATGGTCATACCCTTCTTGTGTTCATTAGTGAGGTAGTTGGTCATTTTTCAAAAAATTGATGCAGTAACTCTCGTACCGAGAAATGTACCAGTCCTGAGAAATGAAATAAAGGGCAAAGTGGATAATTGAACTAAAAAATGGCTAAAAAACATTTTTGTTATGGAGAAGCAGCCAAAAATCCGACGGACTCAAATAAAAAGAAGCTGTTGAAAAGGGAAAAAGATAGCTGTGAAAACTTGCATTTTTACATTATATGTGATTCTTTGGTATCACTTGTTTCGATAATGATGACACAAATATTTTGGTCTTTTCCAGCAAAGAAAGAGAAGGATGGTTGCATCTGCCTTTGGAGAGGACGAGACAGGCAGCCGACAGACTCGGCTTACAGTGGATGATTTGAAGTATCTATTCAGGGTCGATTAGGGCCTTTCTAACGGTTCATTTGCCTAATTCTTTCAATCTTCTTTATTAGCTAGCAACTGGAGCTGCATTTTTTCTTGAAGCTTCAGAACAGATCTTTAGTTAGGGTTATAAGGAACTGATAAGCTTTAGCATACAACATGATCGATCTCCTGGAATATATTCAAAGACTTTCCCAGCAAAGATTTACATGATTGGTTTTTGGACAAATGATTCTTTTTACATACTGTATAGTAGTTAAGAGTTTCACAAATTGCTGCGATAGAATTCTTGAGGGATTACTAGAAATTCTTTCTGATTTTATTGTAAATATCAGCAGCCCCTGTTTTCTTTGTTGTAGACATTTTTTCTTCGTTGAATGTAAACAAAAAATAGTCATTTTTTACCCAGGGCCTTGGTGGAGAATTTATCTATTATCGCGTGGTATTTAACAGCAGAATTTCTTAGCATGTTTTATAATGTGTTTGATCTGATATGATGTATAGAGTAACTAACTATTCAAGCTTTCCCAGGAGTGTTGGATTCATTACATCACATGTAACATTCTTTCTGTGTTTTTTTGTTGTGTTTCTTTGTACATTTCAGGAATACTGTTTCCTTCACAGGCTAAGTCCATAAATGTGAAAATGTTTAATGTGATTTTTTTTTTGAAAAATTAATGTGATTTGATTAAGCCTATATAATATATGGATATGCTTTTATATTGAACAAACCTTAGTCAAGGGCCCTGTAAATAACCTTGTTAAAATTTTGGCAGATTTAAGACGGTCAAACCAGTGACCATTAGTCTCACACATAAAACAGACCAAGTTCATTTTGAAGGTTCTTTGAGATCTAATTTCGGCATGATCAAAAATGCACTTTAGTAATATAAAGGAAGGGCTAAACCCACAAACTTTAGAGTTAACTTACACAATCAGGATTATAACTGATGAAAGGGTCAAGTGGTTTGTACTCTGGACTTTGAAACCAGTGACCATTAGTCTGCAATAAAATTTGTTTGGGGATTCTAATTGTTGTAGCTTTAGATTTGTCCTAAAGTTTTGACATTTGAGAAGTACAGACTAAAAATGGGGAAAATAACAGTTAAAATGTTCGCACTGAAAGAACATATGTACAATGGAAAGAAAAGTACATAAAACAGACCAAGTTCATTTTGAAGGTTCGTTTGAGATCTAGGATTAGGGAAACATGAAAAACCAATTTCTATCACAACGCATTATACTTTATAAATCTTTCTTTTAAATATATAGGAAATAAGTATACAAGAATTGCATGTGATTGGTTTATAATTTAAATTTATTTAATTTTTAAGAGTTAAGTGGGGGAATAGAAATTCAACTACATTGGCGCCACTTTTGTCCTCCTATAGGCATGTGAAGAAATTACAGGAAGAGCAATTAACAATTTCATGAGCAGAAATAACAGAATTACAAATTTGTAGCAATATTTTGTCTTGCGCCTCCATTAACTCCTAACTGGACTGCTGTCACGAGTCCATTTAAGAGAAACTTTGAGGCCCAGTATGGCAGTATCAGCCCAATCTTCCCGTCATTCCAAGTCGGCATATGAATTATGAAGGTATTATGTGATAGAAAACGAACCGTTATTAACAAATTGATAGATTACTTTACTTCTTTTTTTTTTTTTTTTTTTTTTTTTTTTTTTTTTTTTTTTTTTGAAATGGATAGATTTTCAAAGATTGACGAACTTTTACGAAAATATTTAAGGTTAATTACAAATCTACCCCGAGATTTAACCAAATAACGAATAAATCGAGTTATCTCTCAAAATTACAGATAATTCATAGATATTTGTTTCTCTTTCACAAACTGCATCGTGAGAAATAATTTTTTGGTAATTAAATACAAATTTAGGGGGTGTTCGTAAAAATTTGGTTCGTATTGTAATTTTGAAACATAATAGTAGTTCTGTTTTGTAATTAGACTAAATCTTAGAGGTGGATTTTGTAATTATCCCAAAGATTAATTAGCAGATTCATAGATTAATTACTTCGGCTATCTTATCCTTGAAAGTGAAAGAAATGACAGGGACGCGATATGCTGCCGTAGTCACTGTTTGCCCAATTGACACTTAAGAGAGACTCAATGTTGGACTTATTGAATCCTTAGCAACTTCATGCAAGGACGATCATTCATTAATTTGGCCCCTACGAGCATAGTTCAATTGGTAAAAAGCTTGGGCGCGTGATGTCCATTTTCTTTGATCTCGCAAATTAGAGGTTCAAATCTCTTAAGAATGGTGGATGAGAATTTCGCGTGTAGTGATTTAGTTTAAAACAACTCGAATCGGGACCGACTCATTGGCGACGTGTCCCGATTCACCCCATCCACGAAACTACGAGCCGGGCGGTGGGCCTCTCAGGATGGTGTTTATCTTTTTTTTTTTTTTTGACAATTCATTAACTTGGGATTCTTAAAAAGTTTGTTCGAAGTAAAACAAACACAAACAATAAAATGTGGATAATTACAAGCTTAAAGTCCAAAATGAAAAACTTTATTGCAATTCAAGAACACGTACAATTTAGCCAAAGGCCTTAATTAGTTCTTGAACTTTGTAACATATATAATCATTGAAGGAATAATGAATGTGTTAGGAAAAAAAAAAGTTTTAAGTATACATGCAGCTAGCTGTTGTCTTCTGAGTTAACTTCATTGAAAACCAGGGACTTAATTGTTTAGGAAAGAATGGAAGAATTAAGGGATACTTACAATAAACCCCCTGAGGTTTGGGTTAATTACAAAAAAATTCCGAAGATGTTTCAAAATTACAAAAAACACCATTAAGTTTGCTTTTGTCTTAAATTTTCTATAATTATCATGGAGTTTTTTGAAATGTATTTTATTTATGAAGGGAAAAAATTTAAGACAAAGTCAACCTCAAGGGGTTTTTGTAATTTTGAAAAATCTCTATTTTTTTTTAATTAATCCGAACCTGGGGGAGGTTTTTGTAATTATTCCAAGAATTAGTGAGTAATTAGGCTACTATAATTAGGCCATATTCTTCTTCCACTTCAATCAAGTTCTGTATCACTGCATCTGTTGCGCTTGCTAAAAATTCAGGCCAGTCCCTAAATTCACGCAAACAAACAATGTAATTAGATCACCTTATCTATATGTTCTTTAAAGAGAAAAACTGAAACTATCCCATTTTCAATCTTTATGTTATTTTGAGCAGACAAGAGAAAAAGGTTTTTGAGTTATTTCTTTATAGTTTTTTTTTTGGGTAAAATAATTGATTGAACATAAAATATCAATTATTACCATAAAGAATTCGAACTATTACAAGAAAATTTCAGTTTACCAACATAAATGATTTTGTTATTAAATTTTATAGTTACCTACAGAATATCTATAAAATAAAAATATTATTTCCCCCCAAATTATACTGACAAAGTACCAATAAATTTTCTGTAGATATTTACCAACGGTTTTAGGTTATGTAAGTAAATATTTTACGTACAATGATTTTACCTACAATTTATAATTATTTTAATACTTAATTATAGATTTTTCTGTAGGTAAATTCTCCTCTTTCAATTTAGTAGTACATTTGGCAATATTCCATTTTATAAATACACGTTAAGTATATATAATTCAAGTTAAAATATAATTTTTTTCAAAATTACTTACCATTTCAATTAAACCTATCCATTTCTCTTAAACAGAATTGGTGTTATAGTTGATTAAATGATAGTCAATTTGGAGAAATCGACCTCAATCTCCTCGGATTTACAAATGGGAGTCAATATAAAAATTTTCAAAATTACTTGACACATTACCCACTATGAGAGCGCGTGCCATAGTTTTTTTATATAGTTTTCTTTACCAATTATTACTTATTTTTAAAATTTATACTTTAATTAAGGCGAAAAAAGCAAAATGCCATCACTTGTTGTTGTTTTTTTTTTTTTTTATGTATTTTACAACAATTTATTTCTTTTGTGCTCTCTTATAAAATATTCCTGGATTCGTAACATATATTTAATATCTATAATATGAAATACGAGATGAAAAAACAAAGATTTTTTTTATAACATACCCTCTTAAAGTATCAAATGTTAGTCCAACTGTAAATTTAGCCTCTTCGAGTGCCAAACGGTACCTATCGAGATTCTCAGCCGGGCACGACCCGTCGTCTTTGACCCGAAGCTCCGACGGTTTAACGTCGCAAAAAACCGGCACGACTTTTTTCCCCGTCTCCATCAAGCGGCTCAATTCGTGCAGACAGAAGTACGAATCGCAGTACATCGGCGAGAAAACGGCGACGCCGACTCTACACTCGCGAATCGCCGCGTCGATCTTGTCGAAAAGCCTGTCCCCCGGCCTCATGCTCTTGCTGTCCAGAAACGGCCGGAGGCGGAGGCCGCGGAGGTGGTGGTACAGCAGCCCCGCCACGTTTCTCTTGGTGTCGATCCCGCGGTGGTTGATGAAGACGTCGCACGGCGGCGCTAGGGTTTTCGGTTCGCCGCCGGAGCGGGAGATTTGGCGGGAAATGCTGCTGATTCTGGCGGGAAATTTTCGTTGCATGGCCCCAAAATTGAAGTTATATTGAATTAATTTTGTGTTTTAGCTGTTTTGATTTGTTGTTTTTTGTGAATTTTGAAATCCCTAATTTTGAAGCAGGAGTTTAAGGATTACGCAATTTTAGGGGTATTTATAGGGTATAACTATATTGCTGAGATTTTAGAGGGATTTGATTTTGAATGGAAATAATTCTTGGTAATATGTTTTGACAAAGAGTAAAAGGGTTTGATCTTGAACGAATTGACTCTCCCGCGTTACCAACTTACAAGGAAATGTAATCCTTCAAACACGTTTTTATCCATCATTAATTTTAGGGTTAATTACAAAAAGTACCCTTGAGGTTTGACCTAATTACAAAAAAAACCCAGTTAACTTTCAAAATTACAAAAATACCCCTGAAGTTTTATTGTGTCTAATATTTACCCCTTCATAAGTAAAAGATATTTCAAAACACCCCCTTATATTTATAAAAATATTACAGTTAGCCCCTCAATTTTAACACTAAATCAAACCTCGGTACTTTATTTTTTTGTAATTTTTAAACTTAGGTCAAACCTTTTTTGTAATTAGGTCAAACCTTAGAGATTTTTGAAGGGTACAAAAATATTAGGTTTGATATTGTATTACACTATGTCTCAATCATAAGGGTTGGGCTGGATTGGTCCAACCAACTGACCCGCATATATTGACCTTCACTTTTAGCGATTTGAAAAGGATCAACCTACTATAGTCTAACCAAATGGTTCGAAGCCTGAAAAGCCTGAATGACTTGATCAATATATACTTGTGTTGGGCTGTATTGGGCCACAAAAAATGAGGCCCATTGAAATTTCTGGCAGACCCTATTAGAAACTTTTTTTCCACTTGGCCTGCTAAGCTAGGGCCGATCTGACCTAACCCGACCTATTGATACATCTACCTTTACAAATATAAAAGTATACAATTACCTTCTTACATTTAATACATAATCAAACCGAAGGATTTTTTTTTTCTCGTAAAAAGGAAAGTGAGGTTAGATGGTATTTGGCTAAAAGATATTAACATTTTCTAAATTTTCATATATTTTATAAGAATCTTTAAATTTACATACGTTAAAAAATTTAAATTTAGAATTAGATAAGTTAAGATCATGAGTATATGGATTGTTAATTAACAATGATTTTGTATAATGGAAAAAAATGTTAATTTATTTATTTTTTTTTATAAAAAATTAGTTAAGAACTCATTTTTTTTTTTTAAAGGAGAGCTTATAAGATCCCGTGCCTAGCATCTTTTCTTGTGAACTTTAAATCTTTATTTTCTAAATCATATTTTATCGGAAAGCTGGACATTTTATATTATCTTTTAAAGAATTTATAATAAACTTCTCCAAACATCTAAATTGTTTCTGTAGATTATATCTACTAGTTTCTTGAATTCGCAAAAAAAATATTTTTTCAGTTTTATATAAACATGTATATCAAATTGGACCTGGTCTTAACTGTGCCAATATCCTTTCATTTAAAAAAAAAAATAAAAATTCTTATCGTGCAAATTTTCATGCGCATGAGTGCACGAGAAGTATAGTAGCTTTGACTTGAGTTTGAAAAGTCACATCATGGTATAATTTGAATAACGATATTTCTTGATTTCAATTTGAATTCTTGTTGTATATATATAAATATTTACAAATACTTTTATACAACATCAGATTTAGACTGACTTAATTGAAGCTAATTAATTATCTAGAAGGTCTAATCATAACCAAAATAGTTTTTTTTCGTGGCGTATAATAAATTATCCATTTATGTAGAGGAGATTAATGCTTGCTCGTGCTTTTGAATTTCACTGTCACATACAATTAATATACAAAGTTAAACAGTCAAAACATTATTCAAGAATCGTTCCTGTACGGCCATATATATATATATATATATATATATATATAGATGTGAAGTGCGAAAGTTAGATAATTTAATCTCAAAGTATATATTGCACCAGTTTTGAATTGACTACATATACGTTCATATCCTCATAATGTGAGCTTTATATAGTTATCAAATTCAAACCTAGCTAGAAATTTAAATTGGACTAATTTTTCTTTTTTGAGAACTCATTTGATAACCTAGATTTTTTTTTTTCTTTTTTCTTCAGAGGTATCTCCACACATCCAACCGAGCTATCCCCCACACTGCCCTTCGAGTCTATGGGGCGTCGCCAATAGCTAGCAATGGGTCATGGGACTAATCCTCTGCAGAGGTGGGCCTACCCCAAACCCACACTCCACGGTAGTCAGGGGGATTCGATCCCGGGACCTCTAACCCACATAAGTGGGTATCTTAAGAACTTTTCTTTGGTCATGTGTAGTTCTAGAACCTAGTAAAATCATGGAGATTCCAAATTATGAATTATAATCCTATTGTCTTGGTGTGACTTGTATCGGTGGCCCCAGTGGCGGAGCCACTTGAAGCTTTGGGGATATAACTGTACCCCAAATTTGAAAATAAAAATAAAAATTTTAGTTTAAAAAATAATATTAATAATATTTTGTACCCCCAATTTTTATATAAAATGGTATTTTTAATAATTAAAATCCAAAAAATAAAAATTTTACATATTTTTATAAATTTCCTATTTTCTCCCCTACAAACACTTTGTTCCCAAAAATAATTATAGAATCTAATCATGATTAGCCTAAAGTTTATCGTCTGCCTCATTTTGAATTTTCTGATCAACATTGGCCCAATGCAAAGTGTTAAGAGCATTGACCAAGTTGACCCATAAGCCGATCTGTTCAAAAAACAACCGTCAAGGACAACAAGAATGAACTATTTTGAGACGCCCGGCCAGATCAATGCCGACCTACCATGAGAATGCAAATAATCACAATAACCCTTTAAATTTACATAAGAATCACTAAGCATTGTGGTGATATATAAATGTTTATTCTTATCATTCTTCCACCTCCATTAATTAGTAGGCATTGTCCATTTGTCCTATTTTGATTTTTTAGTAGATTCAAGAAAATATGGCTAAGTATGAAAATCCTGACTCAAAATTAAGAAAACGTGGATGAAGACTTGATTTTCGGTGGAGACACACAAATAAATATATAATATATATGATATACCTTGCTTGTGATGTGGTCTCCTTGTCAAAAAGTTTCAGGGAAACAACCTCAAAGGCAGTCTCTTTTGTGCGTGGTTTCGGGGTGGGGTTGAGTTGTGCGGAGGCCCAGTGGAGGACGGACCATCCGATTCAGATTTCATATTCCATTATTTGGATGATGATATTTTTGATATTAGAAATTGCCAATTCAAATGCTCGGCCCAATATAAGGCGACCCCAAAATTTCTGGGCCAAAAGAATCCAAGAATTTCCAGGCCAAAAAAATCGAATGTCTATTTATTTTGTTGATTTGTGCAACAAAATCAACTTTTGAAAATTTTCATTATCTAAATAATGATCTATGATGAAAGTGTTTGGAATAACTAAATATATGTAATGATGAACATCCCATTTTTTTAATTTCCCAAATAACACCTCATTTTCATAACTAAATATACATTAATATTAAATTTGTTTAGAATGTGTAATAATGATTAAATTTTGTGAAAAATGTTATATTCATAATGTCTTGTTTTCGTAAAAGAAAAATTAAAAAAAACTAAATATGCATTATTTGATATCTAATTAATCGCATGTTTGGTCAAAAAAACTATTGTAAAAAATAAAAATATTTGGAAAGAAAACCGCTTCTTTTTCGAAAATGCATTTTTTAGAAAAGACCACAATGCCTTATCTGCCATGAACTTCATGAAGGACATATATTTAGATTATAAAACAGAAAACTATATTCAAATTCAAATTTGAATTACAAAATTACATCCTTACCTTTAAAATTAGCAAAAATAGGAAATAATTAAAAAATATTTATTAATCACATCCCAATTATTTTTTAAGAATTAATGGGTTTATATGATGACGTTTGATATTAGTATATGTATATCTACTATCTAGTGAAAGGCCTTGGGCTTGGCTCGTTAACAAATCCTATATATATAATTATATATATCTGTCTGAAAAATAATTTTATTATTTTTTGAAAAATGTCTGGGTTGTTTTCATTTTCTGAGAGATTTTCCCAAAAATGTTTCCGACTCTTATTCCCAACAATATTCATTTAAAAATATAATATTATATTTCATATTTTTTTTTTTGAAATGGTATATTTAATATTTTACAGTCCCAAAGTTGAAGCAAACACAGATTATTTGATAGAATCTGCTTTGACGTCCACTGAATTTCGTTTTAACCACAAAACTTTCTTTAATAGTTTAATTCCAACCCCTTTATTTTCTTGTTTTTGATGAGTCAGTGGAATACGAATATACGATAGCTGTGGGTTGCGGAGAGAGAGAGAGAGACTGCATTAAAATGGATTCTTTTGTTTTGGTAATAAAGGACATATTCATGCCCCATTTTATGGATTCTTGGTAATAAAGGTTCACGCCCACCCATAAATTCCCCATTTTTACGAACTACGCATACGAAAAAAATTACAAATAAAATAAAAAATAAACCGAAGACACAGGCAACGCTAACATGTTCTCCGTGATAAAGTAAACGCGAGAAAGGGCTCTGTCACCGCTTTGCTTTCTTCACACACTGAAGAAGAATCTCGCATTAACTATTTCACGATTTTACCGCAAAAAAGTTCATTTTGCAGAGTTTTCAACTGGGCTTTTGAGGAGAAAACGTGCTGAAGTGGGTGCGACTTTGGATAAGAGAGATTGAATTTTTGGGATGGCGTCGAAATTGGTGTTGGTGGTTGTTTTTATCTTAGATTTGATTGCCTTTTCACTTGCCGTTGCTGCTGAACAAAGGAGATCATCTGTGCGTTTTTTTTCTTCTTTTCTATTATCGTTTTTTTTCTTCGTGAATTTTGCTGCTGTTTTGTTATTTCTGTAGATGTTAATGGAACTCTATCGTTTAACTGAAGAAGTAAATATTATATAATATATATATTTACACTTTTGAACATTGAAATAATGATTGACATCTAGTAGAATCCTGAAATAATTGTGTGTAATGGTTTGGAAAAATAAAATAATCGCATGCTTTCATTTGGATAATTGAAATTGATTATAATAAACTATTTTTAGTATCTATAATATCTCTGTTAGTGTTATTGCACATATAATTCCTAGTGCGCTTAATGATGAGCAGTGTTCTATGAAGGGGTAAAATGCTAAATAATCAAACATTAGGGCCTTTTTTTGTATTTCTCAAAACTAATAAGGGCTAGGCGGAGATTTTTAGAACAATGCTGATGAACGAGGAATTTAATTAGATTCTGAATCAAATGAGATGTTTTGGTTAATAAATAGTGGATTTTAGTTCTCCAACTCACAAAGTTCTGGAATATTAGATTGAATATTAATAGTATCTATTTTTTAATAAGTTGAGAGTAATGGTTGGAGGGGAGGAGATAAATTTCAAAGAAACAAAGATAACTAATTTTAGAATCTATAAATATCTATCAATGTTATTGCATATATAATTCCTAGTAATATTAATAGTATCTATTATATCGCTGTTAATGTTATTGCACATATAATTCCTAGATTCACTTGATTTTGTCAAATTAATAGTATCCACTAGCTAGCATTTGCATCTAAAATTGAAATTGTCTTTGTATTGTACAAAATGTGAATGCAATACATTATGGTATGCTCTGTTCCTTTTCGCCTTTGTTGTTGCTCATCACTTAGGACATAGTTCTTCAGTCAGATTTAGGATCATTTGTATGTTCACTTGTGATCTTGAAATTTGTTGATAAAAAAAATGGACATATCATGGAGAAAACGATACAATATGTTGAGAAAATATGAACTTTCTGCGTTTGATGGCTGCTTTAATACATGATCTCTAAATTTTACTCCTTAGAAAGAACAATAGTAACAGCATTCATAATATTTCGAGCTGGTTCTAAGCATATGTAATGATGTATTGTTCTTTGAGTGTGGGATTAACTCTTCATTTTCTTCGTCTCTGCAGGCAAGAGTTGCCACTGATTCAAACTCTAACTACTGTGTTTACAATTCGGACATAGCTACCGGCTTGGGTGTGGCCTCGTTTTTGTTCCTTATGGCTAGTCAATTACTTATAATGGCGGCAACTAAATGCTTGTGCTGTGGGAGAGCTCTCCAACCCGGTCAGTCAAGGGTTTGGGCAATTGTCTTGTTCATCACTTGCTGGTACATTCTTTTCGATATTAATCGTTCTACAATATCAAGATCTCTCATGCTAGTGTCTTTATTTGTTCCTAGTTTTTGGTTAATCCGAAAATGATACATGCTAATACGCTTGGTATATCTTAGGCCCCGTTTACTTGCTTTGATTTGGGCATAATAGATACCTAATCAAGGCTAATATTCAGTTTGTTTCAACATTAATAAGCTCATGACTACAAAAAGTGTAAAAAAATCACTTTTTAGTGTTTGCAAATGCATATTAATTCTCAAAAGCAAACACATTTAATCGTAGATCTAAAAGTAAGGAGATTAGTGCTTCTCGTTTGACTTTTAGAAACAAATAAGTAATTTTATCACAACCAACTTCTAATTTCAACTGGTTTTAATTCTGCTACAATAAATCACTTCTTCTAAAAGCAGAATTTTTTGCAGACACTCCCTAATCCCGGAATCTGGTTGATAGTGGATCAGGCCAAGCAAGCAATAATCACATGATTGAAAGAATGCATTTTGAAATATGAAAGGATAAATCTAATCTTCCAAATGTAATTACAAAGCTAATAAATTTTAGCATTCTAAGTTTTATTTTTTGCATTTAATTGATAAAATTAATTATCACATCACAGTTTACACATTAACTTGAAGCAAACACAGGACATGTTGATCTGTTGAGATATCATTCCCTGTGATATATGCAAGTAAACACAATATTTCAACTGAAGCAAACGGCCTTACTGACTCCCATTTCCTATTTTTAGCAATTTAAAGGTTGATTCTGTTCATTAAAAAACAGGTTAACATTTTTCATTGCTGAGGTGTGCTTGTTAGCCGGTTCAGTACGAAACGCGTATCATACCAAGTACAGGACGTATTTACCGTCGCTACATCCTCCTTCTTGTGAGACCTTAAGAAAGGGAGTATTTGGAGCAGGGGCGGCATTTATAGTCTTTACTGGGATACTCTCTGAGATGTTCTATGTGAGCTATTCAAACACCGGTGATGGATTTTTGCCTCAGAATCAGGATACCGGCATAAGGATGGGACCGATATAGCTGCACCGCAATGAAGAGAAGAGGTTTGGTAGTTTTTCAGATTTATTTGCCTTGTTTCAATAAACTTGCACTGGTGGTATATTCAATGTAGCAGATATAGAATGTGCATTCTAATGTATCAGTATTATGTAATAAACTTTTGTGTATTTGGTATTGATCTTTGCCTTGCTTGACATGATTTCTGGGATCCCTCATGAAAAATTGTTTGAGAAAATTATTTTTGAAGTGTAATAAACTAAATTATTCTTGGATGTTGAATATGGTTGAGGAAAACAGGAAGGTATGTTATCCTTTATTTGGTTGAAAAATAAAACAAGGGAAAAACTTCTATGGTAATAATTATTCAATGTATTTGTTAACTAAAGAAAGATTCACTCCTATTCTTTATTGAGTTGCCCAAAAAAAAAATTAATTTTTTTGGTGGAAATCAGAAAATGTACTACAAGAAAATATCTAAAAGTTTGGTAAAAACCTACAATATTATAAAAAAACTCTGTAAGTAATTATAAAGATATATAACTGTAAAATCATTGTAGTAAATATTGACTAACAAAATATAAAAGTGTTGGCAAAAACCTATAATATTTTTGTTGCTAAATTATTGGTGGTTTGTTCGTAATTGAATGGTATAGTTTGCAGGATAAAATTATATCGGCCAACTGAAATTTCTTTTTGTAGTAGAAACGGAAAAAAAAAAAAAATATTCCCACAATCGGACCAAATTGGCCAAAAAGTGTGCTAAAGTTTCAATTAACTCTTGCTAATAAGAACATGTGTTATTTGACAGTGTCCAAATAAGAACATCAAGGGATTTTAATTAGTTTTGTTCTTCCTTCATATCCGCCACATGATACACATTATAATTCTAGAGTAAATAACTCTAAACTTTATTTGACAATAAATTCCCCAGATTTAGACATTCAATTCTGCCATACCTTTTTTCCCCTCCATTTTTAAGTTTCCACCAAAAACATGTATTTTTCTACACAGCTTACTTGTGTGAAAGTTGGACAGGACGCAATGTTATGAACATGTGTTATGGTCCTACATACAAATATTGGGCTTGCTGCACCTTTACAAGAATTGCAACCTCATACTTCTGGAGAAAGCGACAACCTTTTTTGTCTGTAATGATCAATTATCGCCATGTTTCATCCAAATTCCATGCACACAACAAACACAAAATAATTTTCTGAATGAAATTGCGAAAAGAAAATTCACATATATCATTAGCCAGCCTCAAGAAAACCAGCCCTTGATCACTTCACAACCCAATTGCCCAGATACAAAACATTATTTTAACAAAATCCACTATAAAATGTTCAACATATATATTTATACAAACATACATATCCACAAGAATCTCCAATCACATCTCTACTCACCCTGCCCACGTGGACAATGTCCCATTTGCCTCTCTCCATCCCTCTCTCTCTCCCACCTTTTTCAATATTCTCGATTGATCGCTGAATGGTGAAGGAGCCGATCTGTTTCCATCCGCCCATTCTCGATTTTCTTTGCGCGTCGGTTCGATAAATCTCTCTTATCTTGAGTCAATCTAGCAAGGGGGCAGTTGGACTTGGTCTGACTCTAACCACTCGGGCACATCCCACGGTTTATCTGGTGGCCAGTTTGCAAGGGCTAAGACTATCATCCCGCAACTAGTAGGGCGTAAGTTCGGAACCCGATTATAAAAAAAAATCTCCATTGATCCCAAAGAAAAAAAGATAGCTTTCACATGAATTCTTTCTTCAGAAGATACAGAAAATACCAAAACCACAAACAAGGCTTTATAATCATATCTGAATATCTGCTTAGCCTGAAGCTGATAATGAAAAGAACAGCTTCAAACAGTGACATGTAACTGTCACAACTATACAAATCAATAACTGAACCAACAAACGAAAGTGGGTTGAACTGAATGGTCGGAAATTCAAGAAAAAAAAAATCACATCGCTCTAACTTAAATTTTTTTCCCTTATTTCTTAACACTGTCTAAGCCGGAGACAGACTTGGGCCGTGGCCCAATATGCCCTCCCTCGTCTCCGCCATTGATACAAATGTACTTAAACATAACACATAACATATAGGCAAACCTCTAAGAATATCGGACTCTTCAAGAAATGTGTTTTTTTTTAGGGTTTGATTTGTGCAATATCAACATCATCTCATACTATATAATTGAGATCATTTGATGAATTAGCAAACAAATCAATCTCATTCCAATTCCAATAATTAGACACCTGGTCCACTGCACTAGTGCTGGTATCCAAGACCGGCCACGCTGGCAAACTGCTATTGGTCGGAATATCAAGACTGGTAATAGTTGATTCCTCCACGGATTGATAATAATCAATAATCCCATCATTTAAGGATTGATAAGATGTGGGATTAATATTATTAATAATCACAGATGTATTCACATCTAAAGAACTGTTAATTAAACTTGAGCTGACCAAGGCCGGGCAAGGAATATTAGAAGGAATATTCCGGCAATGCTGCTGACGTGGCTCGGCAGCGGCGGCGGTTGAAGTTTTGGGACGCTTGTTTTTGCGGCCGCCGCCGACGGGAACGTTCCGGAGGGTGCCGCCTTTGGTCCAGTGCCTCTTGCAGGACTTGCAAAAATGGCGAGGCTGGGATTTATTGTAATTGTTGTAATAACAGAATTTTGTGTTTGTGGAATTACACCTCGGGCAGTTTAAGGGCTCTGATAATTGGTGGTGTGGTGGTGGCTTTTGCCGCCGTGTGAACGGTGGTTTTGGTGGAGTTTGGGCCCAATCGATTAGGCCTAATTGATGATGATCGCCGAAAAGATGTTTTGATCTCAAACCCATGTCCAAATTATAAGCCGCAAAAACAAACAGAATTTACACTCTTTTGAGAATCCTCTGTTTCTGTTTCTGTGGGATTTTATTTAAATATGTTTAAGAAGATGAGAAAATAGTGGGTTGTTGGGAGGATTTATTATTGTAAAAAGAGAGATAAGAATGCATGTGAAATATTAAGTTTAGAATGGAATTGTGAGGAAGGTGATGAGAAATGAGGATGGCTGTGTGTGAGAATGTATGCTTCTATATAAGGATTATTAAATATAACCACGAGCTTGAACTGGTATGATATTAACGCTCTCTAATAATTATTAAATATAATCACGAAATATTAGTATAATGTTAATTAGGATTCGATTTTTATATTTTTCAAAAATTTATCTCATTCCTTACTATTTGAAACCATGAACTTATATCTCATATGTATTTTTCAGTTTCTAAATTATTAAATATATATATAAAAAAAGAAGAACAAAAGGTTTGGTCTAATTAAAAAAAAAATCTAATTTTTCTTTGTGAAAATTACAAAAACACTGTTCAAGTTTGATTGTTTAAATTTAAAGAGGTAATCACAATTAATATTACATTAACGTAAAAGAGGGGTTTTGAATTTTTTTTTACTTATTAAGGAGAATTAGTAAAACAAACTCCAAAGGCATCAAGGATTTCTATGGAAATTTCGAAAATTTAGTGGTTTTTTTCGTAATTAATCCGAACCTCGTGGGTTTTGTAAGGTTTAATTGAAAAATAATTGGTGCCCTAACTATGGCTAGGGGTAACAATTTTGGTCATGTAAACAAATTAGGTAGCAATCTTGATCGCCTAAGAATTATGTGACATTTTGATTCCATAAGTTCTAGGTTGTGCAATCTTGGTTATACAAGTTCTAATTTTATGTAACTTTGGTCCCAGCTGAGTGTTTCAATATTTTATTTATTCCTATAATAACCTTGTCCTTTAGTCAAAAAAATACTCAAAATTCATATCACCGTTAAAGCTAATAGGAGTGGTATTTTGTATTCATATTTTCATTAACGCGTGAAATCGCTAATGACTAAAATTATTACATCAAGAAGTTATCAGACTAAGATTGATGACCCCATATAAATAGAGGACTAAAATTGCAATTAAGCGGGTTTTGTAATTATCCCTAGCTTCTATATATTACCTGTTTAATATATATCATGTCCATGTCCATCACTGTCTATCAATCTATCTGTAAAAACAACAATAATTCCTGGAGAGAAGATCACAATCACTAAGGTTCTATGGTCTAGAATCTTGAGGGCTCATTTATTGATATATGTGGGGGTGGTATAGGTGTCAATTATATATAATATTATGCACACTTTGGTTCCCTCTATCAGTCACCACCGACCAACCCCACCCCACCCACTACCCAAACAAAAAAGGAATAGAGAGAAACCAATAAAGAACCACAAGAAAAATTGTGGGTTGGAGATCGAGGTTCAAATCTATTATCCCATCAAATTATTGTGGGGTGGAGGTTGAGGTTCATATCCCCTTGCTCCATCAAATTGCTCCCAAATATGCGGTATGGTGTGAAGATTTGGTGGGAACTCATCTAATAGATCCGTGTGGGTTCGATTCGGGGAGAGATCGTTATTAGTAGATTGGGGTCGAACATAATTGTTCTCTTTACCTGGGAGGATCTCGTTGTACGTCGCCAGATTCGTCGTTCATCGTTTCCCCGGTTTACATCGCGTGAGGAGTCGCAATGTTGTCTCATATTAATTTCTCGAAGAAAAGCTTATCAAAAAAAAAAAAAAAAAAAAAATCTCAAAATTTAATAGAGAGACATATATCATTGCTCACCTTCCTGCATATATAAAAAATAATTATATTTGATTTTCATATGATCATGTAATATGCAGTTTATATTATTCGTATGTTTCAATCGTGGCTTATATTAATTACCACTACTTTACAAGCAAATTTCTTCATTCCTAAGTTAAATTTAAATATGGAAAGATACACGTGGACTCGTCTATGCCGTGTATGGACCAAGAATATATGCTTCAATGACACCAAGTCTGACCACATTGCTACTAAAATGTGAAAAATGGCAAATGATTTATTTTATTTAATGTGTGTGATGGTTACTTACCTTTAAAACCGTAAGCGAGTCAAGACCTATCGTTTTATAGTATAGATTATTGAAAAACCAAGTGTCATTCCCACGAGGATTATAAGTACTAATAATTACCGTCTTTTTGTTATTTAATCTAACAATTTTCGAGTTTTTGTTTGATGAAAAAGGAAAACAAATTATAAATTGTAAAAATGAAGGAAGATTTGTAAAATAAGAAATCAAGAGATAGAAATGTGTTTGAATGTAAATCCTCTAGAATGTTTTTGTGATTTGACAAGTTAAAAATACAACCGTAAAGCCCTTAAGCAAAAACCAACCTCTTTTAATAAAATCTCATGTCTTGTGGGACCGTAGAAATTCCCAATTTAAGTTAAACCCTTTCTCAAGGCGAAAAACTTCTAATCTCAAGTTGATTAACTCAAATCTCTTTCTAGTTAAAACCCCAAGACAAAGATTATAACGATTTGTGAATTCCCATATTAGGTTTGACCCTAATCCAGGAAGATTTATGTCGTCCCTATATCTGTGATTGCATGCAACTCTTTTCACTTATATAGGTTCTATTTCACCATGAATCTCTCGATTTCCTGGATGAAAAATAAACTTCAAATCAATATTGCGCATATATCAATTCGAATGAACGAAGCATAATATAAGTGAATCACACAAAATATGAAGATTTTATTAAAAACATACACACCTTAATCACAAATCCATTCTAGAGTTCATTACATTCAAACACTAGAGTTTAGCTACACATGATTTTGACCAAAGAATAAATTACACAAGAAGATTTAAGTATTGTAGACATGGTGTACTTATCTTTATCAAAATCTCAATTGACTTCTTTCTTGATTGATGATGTTGCTCCAAGCCTTCTTCTCCAATATTGCCCCAAGCTTTCTCCTCCAAGACCCCTTGATCCCAATTCTACTTAATGAGATGAATACAATGAATATTTCCCGAGATCTAATGAATGCCTCCCAACTTCAACCCTCGCTTTTATAGGCAACCAATACATTGATAGTACTCTCTTTTGTTAAACAATTGCCTCCATTTTCCTTGTTGGTTGGTGAATTCTTGTATTCAAGTGATGAGGAGGGGACATGGAGACACGTTTCAAAAAAATAGGGTGTTAAAAGTGTACAAAAGTGGCCAAATGGGTTGGTTGGTGAGTTTTCCCAAATTCCGCAAAGAAAAGTTGCAAAAAGAGGTCCCTGACACGCCCGTGTCGCCCGTAACGACCAAGCCGTCTTTTTTTTATCACACAGGGACTCAGGGAAACATGGTCGTGCTCCCAACACGGCCAGGCCGTGTCTCTGGACACGGCCAGTTTGGGGAACACGGCCTGGCCGTGTCGGAGGTCGCTTTTTTGTGCGAAAAATCGAGTTTTTAGCTCCGGCGAACACGGCCGTGTTGCCCGACACCCCCTGCCCGTGTTGGACCAAAAAGGCCCCGAAATGACGCGCGTTTGGCTTGGAATTTCGAGCGTTTTTGCATCCTTAAACTCCCTGATATGTTTTGACATGAATCCATGGTCCGAATTCACCAAAATTAGCCCCAAATGGTCAATCTACATCAATAAAAGACATCGTAGTAATATGAACTATGTACAATCAAAAATTTATAAAACTAACAATAAAATAACTCGAATACTACTCAAATACACACATAAAACATGCATAAAAAGACCCTTATCAGTGTGACACTATTATTATTATTTTTTTTTTGTTGACAAGGGAATCTGAGCAGCCACCACTCAAATGTGTTACTTAATTTTTATTTGCATCGGATCTATAATAAGAATTACATTTTTAGTGAAGATTTTTCTTAATACTCTTTAATTAAAGACTAAAAATTATTATTTAAAGATAAAAATGTTAAAATGCCCATGTCCCCATACTTACGGACAAAAAATACATAAGTTTCAAAAGACTAATTGGTACCTGTAAATTGCCTCGCCGTTCATGTTTTCAAGTTGTCACTTCAAACACGTAGAGCCATATAAATTGCAAGATTTTTTGCCCCCTCGTATATATGTTTAGGGAAAAACAACATATATATCAAGATAATAATATCCAAACACCAGGTTACGAGAGTGAGGTGGGCCGACGAAAAAATGAAAAAAAAAATTAAAAAATCATATAAACTATATATCTTTTTTTTATAAAAAGAATCCTTAATAGATTTAGGGAAATAAAATAAAAAATAGGGGGAGGGGCCAGTATTAGAGCTGTCAAAACGGATCAGGCCCATCGGGCCGGCCTGCCCCGCCCCGCCTAAGGTAGGGGGGTGGGTTAAGTATTTAGTAGCCCGCCAAAGAGCGGGCTTAAACGGGCTTAGTTTAGTGGCCAAAGAGGGCATGCGGTAAATAATAAAAAAAAAAGAAAAAATAAAAAATTAGATAAAATAGAAAAAAAATAGTATAATTGAAATTTTATATTTTTATCTCTTATAAAAGTATATAAAATATTTTTATAAAATATGTACTTGTTATCCATTAGTATATTTAATTCACTAAAATTAATAATATGAATAAGATTTTTTTTTATTTTTTTTTATTTTTGGCGGGCCGGCCCGCCCAACCCGCAGCCCAAGGTGGGTTGGGTTGGGTTGAGGTTTTCTCGGCCTGCCACCTCGGTGGCCCGGCCCGCCCACCCGCCAAGTGGCGGGTTTTGGCGGGCCGTGGGCCGGCCCATTTTGACACCTCTAGCCTGTTGGAAATTTTGAAGAAAATTATTATTTTTAATATGACTTTATCAATAGTAAAGGGCAAATTTTAATTTGACCTTATTAATAGTAAAGGTCATATTTGTGGTGGTGAAATGTCATATTCAAGCTTATAAATATGGCTTAGTTTCACATTTGAGTAACACAGTAATAATTAATAAGAATTTCTATCTCTCTCCTAAAGTTCTTGTAATTTATTTTTTGGTGATAATTTCCAGGCATAATTTTCAGTTCGCGGGAATAGGTAATTCGGTTTTCTCGTCTTATCCTGGGAAACAGACGTCCAGAATAGGGGACGAATCTGTTTTAAGGATAGTGTGTTGAACACACGATTCGAGCTAAGTTTTATTTTGTTTTCTTTGAAAATTTTACCGATTCGGTTTTCGATTCATATAAATTGTACTAGAAGAAATACTACTATTTTCCTACAAACTTAAAAAATTTTTCCTTCTAGACAAAAGATACGCCAATTTTCTCATGTGTTCAAATTCTCGCAGATGTTAGCAACTTTCGGATTATTAAGATTGATTTATTAGTAGTAATCGATTTTGATTTGAATCAACCTCTTAATCAAACATTTATATTGGCAACTTGAATAACTATACATTTTTCCTATTGTTGGCGTGAATGCCAAATAAATAATTTGGAATCATGATATTTTGCATTATGTTGGTTTTACTGAATCATGTTGGCAAAGTGTTGATTGGAAGATGTTTCAACTTTATTAAAAAAATCAAATAATTTGCATACTGAAATTGTTGGCAATTGTAATTTTGATGATTACAATATATTACCTTAAAACATAGTTTATAGTGCACTTCTTGTATTAATTGGGTTAGTTCCAATAATTATTGGACTAAAAAGATTAATACCCGTGCAATTTGAATTGATTGGACTGTATTTTGGACTAATCTTTGGATTGATTGGACTATATTTTGGACTGATTGGACTAATCTTTGGACCGATTGGACTATACTTTGGACTGTTTGGACTGATTGGACTAACATTTGGACTAATAAGATAAATTTCATGTGCTTATTTGGAGTGGAAGAAAACTACAAGGCCTTATAATAAAAATTTGAATAATTTTTAATAAATTTGTTCTTATCGGTTGTGTTTCGATTGATCGAAGTGCTAAACTTCTTGTATTATTTGTTTCAGAAATGGCATCTGAATCAAACTGTGGTGGGTCTAACCCCGTTTTGCCAACACGGGATTTTGTACCAAACAGTGTTGGGTTTAACCCTGTTGTGTGCTAGGCTTTTGTTGCCAATCTCACACTTAATGTGTTGGTTAATCATTGTGAAAAACCAGAAAAGTTTAACGGCTTGAATTTTAAGTAGTGGCAATAGAAAATATTTTTCTACTTGACCATATTGAACTTGACACAGTTCTTGCAGAAAGATCATCCATAGCTTAGTGAGGATAAGACTGGTGCACAAGCATTTAATGCTTTGGATGATTGGATACATGCTAATTTCTTGTGTAGAAATTATGTCATGAATGACCTTGCAGATTCATTGTACGTGTATAGCTCAACGAAAACTGCTAAAGAAGTGGATTTAAAATAAATGAATGTGATAAATGTGTCTATGTTAAAGAGATTGGAAATGATTATGTCATTTTATGTCTTTATGTAGATGACATGCTAATATAATTAAATCCACAAAAGATATGTTGAACTTGAGGTTTGACATGAAAGATATGAGTCTAGCTGATGTGATCCTTGGAATAAAGATCTCTAGAACTTCAAATGGACTTGTACTTGATCAGTCACATTATGTGGATAAATTTCTAGAGAAATTTAGTAAGGATGACACGTCATTAGCTAGAACTCCGATAGACACAAGCAAACATCTATCGAAGAATAGAGGTGAGACTGTGTTTCAAGTTGAATACTCACGAGTCATAGGAAGTTTAATGTACTTAATGAGTTGTACAAGACCAGACATTGCTTATGCAGTGAGTAAATTGAGCAGATACACGAGTAATCCAGGGCATGACCACTGGAAAGGGATAGTGAGAATACTACGGTATGTACAATGGTAAGTCTAGACACATACGTCGTAGACACAATACCATCAGACAACTACTCTCAACTGGTGTTATCTCTATTGACTACGTGAAGTCAAAGGATAATTTAGCGGATCCGTTAACCAAAGGGTTGAATCGAGAGTTAGTTGTGAAATCATTAAGAATGGGACTTAAGCCTCTAGAAAAATGAGTTGATACAATGGAAACCCAACCTAGTTGATTGGAGATCCCAAGATCTAGGTTCAAAGGACAACCTAGTTGTAAAAAGACTATATGATCACTTGGGGAGAGTTATCTCTTCCATTCCTTAACAAAGATGATGCCAATGGAGAAAAGGATAAGTAATTTGGCTTTTAATGATTCTTGTGCATCGAAAGTCGAGCAGGTAGTACGGGCTATCTTAAATGAGAATCACCTATGTGAGAGAGAAGTGGGGCGCCAAGAGAATTGTGTGAGGCTCATTCTTAGAACCTCTTGCGAGAACCGTGTATGTTCGGGCCATGAATGAACATAACTATGAGAATCGAAATATGTTAGGAAGAATCTTGTGTGAGGTATATCATCGTTTACACAAAAGCGCGCAGTTCAAGGACATCGCGTTCATCGATCGGCTAGTAAAGTAAATATGCTTTCACAAGAGGAAGGTTCAAAGGGTAACACCTACCTATCCTATGCAAGATTCAACTGGTTAGATTTTATCACCAAAACTTTGTATTTTTGTAATTTTCTTCATGTGGGGATTGTTGGAAATTTTGAAGAAAATTATTATTTTTAATATGACTTTATCAATAGTAAAGGGCAAATTTTAATTTGACCTTATTAATAGTAAAGGTCATATTTGTGGTGGTGAAATGTCATATTCAAGCTTATAAATATGGCTTAGTTTCACATTTGAGTAACACACTAATAATTAATAAGAATTTCTCTCTCTCTCCTAAAGTTCTTGTAATTTATTTTTTGGTGATAATTTCCAGGCATAATTTTCAGTTCGCGGGAATAGGTAATTCGGTTTTCTCGTCTTATCCTGGGAAACAGACGTCCAGAATAGGGGACGAATCTGTTTTAAGGATAGTGTGTTGAACACACGATTCGAGCTAAGTTTTATTTTGTTTTCTTTGAAAATTTTACCGATTCGGTTTTCGATTCATATAAATTGTACTAGAAGAAATACTACTATTTTCCTACATAGCCAGTATGCCTCCCTAGCTTCGCCATTAGACGTGCCCATATATTGTCAAAGGTTGTTTCGTGAAAATACATGAACGATCTTTAGTCGAGCAGTAGCATGTATGATCGATAAGGACTGGCTAGTAGCTAGCGAGTACGTGTCACTAGAGTCGGCATTATAATCAACATAGGTAAGATGATTATATATCCATGTAGGCCACTACTACTATATAATTAGTGATTTGATGGTGTGTGCTATCGTGTCCTAGTATTATGGTAAAACAAGGAAATTTTGAGATAAAGTATTATGGTAGAATTTGATATATATGTAGGAAATATTTTTCTATATATACATGTGGAATGTGGATTAATTAAAAAAATTACTAGGATAATACGAGAAATTAGGAGTTGAAAAAATTGACAAATCTTTAAATTTCGGCTCCATATTCTCTGTGCTTGGTCAGATATGGGTTTATACTTTTCGAATTAAATAGCTAGTGTTACAGGAGGTTTAAATAGTCATATATAGTGAACCAATTTCTTCTTTATTTGCATAAAACTCGCCATTTTTTTTGAGGAAAATAAAATAAAATAAGGCAGACCGTGCATCAACCCAAGTTATATAGAACGTACTGATACTACAAGAAAAAAATAATAATTTACCTCCAGAAAAATATGTAAGCAAATATTATTTTAAGATAACTGCAAAATTTAGGTAAAATGGTTGTAGGTAAATATTTACCAGTAAAATTTAAAATTATTGGTAAATATCTACATTATTTATGTAAATAAATTTAAAATTGTTGGTGATTTGTCAGTAACGATCAGTATTGTTTTGAGAAAAATAATATTTTTATTATGTTGGCATTATGTAAGTGACTCACTGTAAGATTTAATGACAAAATTATTTCTGTCGGTGTTAATGGTATGATCAATGAGATTTTAGAGGAATGAATGTAATTTTCATTTCAACTCAAATTCAAGTCACCGTGGTATACTGATTCATTTTATACAAAGCCAAACTATCGGTTGTAACATAAAATTAACCAACTAACTAACTACCTTGAGAGAGGATAATTAATTACAACCGAAAAACGTGTTAGAACTTATCACTCTAATACACCCCCATCAAACCAAACCAGGGGGCTCAACTAAACACAACTTAGAGCACAAATGAGAAAAACCGAAGCGAAGAGTTAAGCTTTAGTGAGGACATCAAAGAATTTGAGATTCTGAGGGAATAGGTCTGACATCAATATCACCAGATTGAACTCTCTCCCTGATGAAGTGAACATCCACTTCTATATGTTTGGTTCTCGAATGAAAGACTGGATTAGATGCCAAAGCAACATCCCTAGAATTATCACACCACAGCACAGAGGGATTTTCAAGACACACACCAAGTTCAAAGAAATAATGACTTAGTCCACACCAACTCAGAAGAAGGCGCAGCTAAGCACCTATACTACGATTCATCTTCTACTCTTAGCAACAACATGTTTAACTTTTTAGATGACCAGGCAATCAAA
Source organism: Rehmannia glutinosa (assembly GCA_016081115.2). Lineage (NCBI taxonomy): Eukaryota > Viridiplantae > Streptophyta > Magnoliopsida > Lamiales > Orobanchaceae > Rehmannia > Rehmannia glutinosa. Next base: position 10,356,692 of record CM071929.1, on the reverse strand, counting down.
TTGGCCCCATGAAAGACACAATAACCCGGATGTACTTCTTCTATCATCCAAACAAATTGCCCAACAAGATCAAGATACCCTTCAAGATTCATTCTCGGAAGAAGAGGTGAAACAAATGCGCTTGATGAAGAGTGCGCTTTTAAGTACTGAGCACTCTCTTACAAGCGGCCCAATGATTTGTAGTAGGAGAGTGTAAAACCGACTCAACTTGTTGACGAGAATATGAGATATCGTGCCTAGTTAAAGTAAGTCATCAAGAGCACCAACAATGCTTCTATATAGAGTGAGAGAATCAAATTGAGCACCATCATGTAAAGACAACTTTTGACTAGGACAAGAGGGAGTAGGACATGATTTGCAATCAACCATATTAGCCTTCACAAGCAAATCAGAAATATACTTGGGTTGATTGAGCAAAACCCACCTTTCTGAGGGAGTTTATGTACTTCAATACCCAGAAAATAGCCAACTTCTCCCGGATGCTTGAGAGAAAACCTTGTCAGAATGGCGATCAATAACATCTTTGAACAAATGAAGGATCATCCCAGAATGTTAGAATATCATCAACATAAACCAAATAAGATGAAGCTGATTATGAGACTTGAGATAGAAAAGAGAACTATCAGAAGAGGATTCAGAAAAACCAATTTTCTGAATGAAGCTTTTAAGCTTTTCAAACCAAGCCCGGGGTGCCTGTTTAAGACCATATAATGCCTTGACAAGTTTGCAAACATGATTAGGTTTAGATGAATCAACATAACCCTCTGGCTGAGACATATAAACAACTTGCTTGAGATCACCATTGAGAAAAGCATTGTTAATGTCTACTTGCTGAACAACCCAATCTCTAGATATGGCAAGAGAAAACATAACTTTGACTGTGATAGGTTTGACAACAGGACTAAAGGTTTCAAAGTAGTCCACCCCAGCTGATTGTTGAAACCCTTTGGCCACCAACCTGGCCTTAAATCTATCAACACTGCCATCTGGTTTATGTTTGACTCTAAAGACCCATTTGTGTTGCAGAACATTCATGTGCTCAGTAAATGGAACAAGCTCCCAGGTATTGTTCCTGAGCAAGGCTGCAAACTCATCATCCATAGACGCTTTCCATCTTGGATGAGACAAAACATCAGCAACAGTAGATGGTTCTAAAGAAGAACAAGAATTGACAGACACAGAAAAGAGCTTAGGTTTGGAAATGCCACTTTTGGATCTTGTTTGCATGGTGTGAGTGTTTGTAACAGGATGAGGAGGCTGAGGAATTAAAGCAGGAGGAGGAGAAGGGGAGACTGATGAAGTAGAAGGAGAAGAAGAAAGAATAGGAGCAGGAGGAGGAGAGAGAGAATTAAAGAGGCTGCAGAAGAAGTAGACTGAGGAATAGGAAGGACATGCAGGGAATTAGAGACAAGAGAATTTAAAGTGGAAGAAGAAGAACAAGAAGAAGAGAACATAGAAGAATATGGAAATTCAGCTTCATTGAAATCCATAGTTCTCACCACATAGACCCTGCCAGTGGAAGATAGACATCTGTATCCCTTGTGAGAAGGGCTATAACCCAAAAATAGACATTTAGAGCTTCTAAACTGCATCTTGGTGGTATTATAAGGTCTAAGATATGGATAACAAGAGCAGCCAAAAACTCTAAGAAAAGAATAATCAGGAACTTGATTGAAGAGTTTTTGAAATGGAGAGATATTTTGAATTGTTGGAGAGGGAAGTCTGTTTATAATATAGACAGCAGAGACAAAGGAATCCCACCAAAACTTCATAGGAAGCTGAGCTTGAGCCATCATAGAAAATCCTACATCAACAATATGTTGATGTTTTCTCTCAGCTCTACCATTTTGAGGATGAGTATGAGGGCAAGGGTGTCTAAAAACAATGCCAAGAGATTTAAGTAAAGGCAAAAGAGGCCTAAACTCCCCTCCCCAATCAGACTGTAATGCAAGTATATTAGTGTGAAATTGTCTAGTGACATAGGCATTGAATTGAACAAACACAAAGTAAACTTCACTTTTAGAGTGTAATGGAAAGATCCAAGTAAACCTGCTAAAGTCATCAATGAAATGCACATAGTATTTGTAACCATCAAGAGAGGGAACAGATGAAGGTCCCCAAACATCGGTATGAACAAGTTGAAATGGACAAGTAGTGTGAGAAGAAACGAAGGAAAAGACATAGATTGAAGCTTTCCAAGTTTACAAGCGGACAAAAATCAACATCTTTGAGATTTACAAGAGCAATGACAATTGACTAAGAACTTTGTTTAATGTAGCACTACAAGGATGACCAAGCCTTTGATGCCACTTATTAACAACATCATTATTTATGTAAGTAGCATTACAACTGGGAGAAAGAAAGGTTGTATGGCAGGAAGGAGAAGCACTGAGTATGCTGGAGAAGTCAATTTGGTAGAGTCCATCCTTAAGTATGCCCTTCAGCAGCACCTTGTGAGTGGACTTGTCCTTGACAAGACAAAATGAATCATGAAATTCAATAAGAACTTGATTATCCTTAGTGAATTGGGAAATACTTAAAAGATTTTTTGTGTGATGTGAGGCACATAAAGAATATTGTTAAGAAGAAGAGAAGTAGAGGAGTGAAGACTAGGAACTATAGAAGAACCAATGTGAGAAATAGGAAGTTGAGAACCATTACCAACTGATAATTTGTCGGAGCCAAGATATTCATGATTGAGGCTTAGATTCTGAAGATTTGCGATCACATGACTTGTAGCACCACTATCAACAAACCACTTGTGGATCACCGGATAGTCAACACCGAGGCACAAATCCGTCTTTAGAAGAAGAATTAGGCACATTAGATGTAGCTACATGAGCCTGAGGAGCTACAGAGTTATCCAAACCATGAAAGCTGATATCAAACCGTTTGAAACACTTCGAAGCAATGTGATTTGTTTTACCACAAATTTGACACGCAGGGCGATTAGACCTTCCAAATCTACCCCTGCCACGACCACGAAAGGAAAAACCACCACGGTTTGATGAAGAAAATGAATTTGGAACAAAACCCACACTCTACCAGGTTTATTTCGAAAAATGCAACATTTGCGGAGTGAAATCCATCCACAGAATGAGTAGAATTGAGCTGTTGCAAACGCATCTCCTGAGTTTGCAAGGCAAAATGAACATCCTGAAAAGTAACATGCTCAGATCGAGATGTTAAATTCACCACAACAGATTCATACTCCTGACCTAATCCACCCAAAACATACAAAATAAGATCATCATCACTTATGTTTTGTCCTGCAACATGTAATTGGTCAGCTATACCTCGCATTTTTAACAAATAATCATCAATAGAAGAGTCAGCCTTCTTAGTAGTTTGAAGCAACAAACGCAGATGCATAATTCGAGAACGTGATTGAGTGTGAAACAGATTTGATAAAACAAACCAAACTTCAGCAGATGAAGAGCAGCGAGTGATGTGTCCAAGCATCGATTCAAAGATAGAGGATAGAAGCCAACTGAATAGGAATTGATCACGTCGCAACCACATAACATAATCCGGATTGACATTGGAGCTCGTCGAGGAAGATGCAGAGAGAAACTGAGCCGGATGAGCAATGGCACCGGTGAGAAAGCCATCAAAACCATGCGCACGAGTCGTAGCAAGAACTTGCGCACGCCAGAACGTATAGTTACTGCGATCCAATCGAATTGTCAAAGTAGTGAAGCTAGGAAGAATAACAGAGGAAAATGAAGAAGTCGCCGAAGGAGCATCCATGGCGAAAAAAAAATATTGCAGATCGGAAGCTACTACCCAAGACGTAGAGCTCTTGATACCATGTTAATGGTATGATCAATGAGATTTTAGAGGAATGAATGTAATTTTTTTTTTTTTTTTTTGAGAATAAATGTAATTTTCATTTCAACTCAAATTCAAGTCAGCTGTGTACAGTTCATTTTACACAAAGCCAAACTATCAGTTGTAACAGAAAATTAACCAACTAACTAACTACTGTAGAGAGGATAACTAATTACAACTGAAAAACGTGTTAGCAACTTATCACTCTAATAGTAATAGTCGGTAACGGAAAGTTTTTTTTGGTGACATCACTTGTACATATTTAGTAGTAATTTAATATTTTTTTTAAATACAATGAGATTATACGTACGCGTTTGAATGCCAAAAAAGTTGTAGCATAATATATTAAAATAATTAATTAGAAGAATGGAATGTGAACTGCGAATTACGACTAATTGAAGTTGGTCGTCACCTGCATGTGTAAGGAATTTTTCTGGAATTTATTATATTACAAGTAGACCGAATCGAATATCTGTCGGACAGGGCAGGGACTAATTGGTATTTAATTTGTTAGTTTAATGAATATAAGAATCGTGCGATATTTTCCTCAAAAAAAAAAAAAAAAAAAAAAAAAAAAAAAAAAAAGAATCGTGCGATATAATTAATTATGACCCTTTGAGGGGCTCATTTGTACCATTCCACTTTAATTGCTTTGTTAACTATAGACTATACCTTGACTAGTACCATGAACTTAAGAAAAACTATCAATTTATTAAAACATAGAATTAACATGACCAAAGCACGCGTGTTCATAATTTGATGTCAGGGGTGTAAATGAATAGAGTTAAGCATTATTCAAGTTTGTTTAAATTTTTATCGAGCTTTAAATATCATGTTTGGGCTTGTTTTGATTATTAATTGAGTTGAGCTTGAACGAACTTTAGTCGAGCCGACCACGAATCGAGTTCGAGTAACTTGATATTTTTACACATATTAGAGCTTTGTATTATCAAACAAAAAATGTTATTCAAATTTAGTTCGTCATATTAACAAACCGAACTCAAACAAAGCGATTATTGAGTAATTTGGTTCGATTTTTACCCCTAGTAAATCCATTTATTGCAAGTCGCCCTTCCGTGTCTAACTGTCTATCATTCCGTTGCTGATAAATATATGCATTAGGTACAAAAAAATTGACCTATTGGGATAAAGGTCTAGCTAATGAATAATGTTCGTATTACAAGTGTACTGTGCACGTGTAAGTACATCATTGGGCGGGCCCTATATACATGAATATATATTCACCAATTGCTTGCCACCATACCATAATCTTGGTTGTACAGGTTGGAGCACGAGCTTATATATAATTACTTCGTGATCTATTATAAGAGCACTAGTTAATTCATTTAATATAATTAAAGTTAAATCTCTATAAATTAATGATGTCGAGACTGCATGTCAAAATTTATTAAAAGCGAAATATTAGATAAATTAATAATCTATGAATTTATAGAAATATGGTTTGTAGAAAAAAATTTCTATTTGTAGACGTGTTTATCTAAAATTTATTGAAAAATTGGAAAATGTTGATTAATATCACCAAATAAAACATCATAAAATTCGACATTGTAATGCGAGATAGCTAGCAGAGTGGTTGTCGGCTAGCAGACAATTGAGAATGACATGTGATTTGTGAAGGTGTGAATAATAGTTCTATTGTAAAACCCATTTCTTAAAAGGAACCTCAACAACAATGACATTAAACAACTTTTTGCTGAGCTACGAGAAAACCGCACTAAAAGTTTTTACTATTTATCAAAATTCAGAGATCAGTTTAAATGTGACATCAAATTTCAACAAGAAATAAATACCAATCGAGTCATGTTTTATGAAGTGCTCATATATAGATTAATCATAAATGTAATATATATTAAGAATTTATTAAGTAATTTATATATTGCATGGAGCCTAAATAATTTATCGTATGTATATTATTTTTTTCTAAATTTAGCAAATTATTAATTTAGCACGTTGTCCCGAGTCGGACCGATCAAAAAATATTATTTAAGCGAGGTTATTAATTTATCAAGTATTAAATTATCGATGTTTTATTGTATATCCATAAGAATATGTATCTATAATCAGTTTTTGGACAGCTATAATGTGGACAGTTAAATGTTGGAGCATAAGCTTATATATATAATGGTAGGTATATAACCTTCTCCAACTAAGTTTATATATATGTAAGTTGAATATAATGTGGAGTTTGTAAAGCCAATATGTCAAAAAAAGAAAAAAAAAATATTGAAAATATTACTCTGCCAAAAACGCACCATCAGTTTCAGATTTCTTGTACTCTTCCCAATATTGTCAAAGAGAGTGGAAAACACGTTAAGAAAAGACATGATTTGCTAATTTGAGAGACAAGAATGGAAATGATAATGAATCAAGTAATGAAAATATTTGAAGGAATAAGGGGACAAGTGCCTGCTATCTAGGCACAAGATTTAACCCATTTGGCCTCTTCCCATATATACACATCTATATAAAAACAATAAACAATAAAGCAAAAAAAAACAAATGAAAGAACTTGTTTTTTTTCGACAGCCAAAATGAAAGAACTGTAAAAGAGGTTATTACATCAAAAGATGCTTTTGGGCTTTTAATGGATTCGAGTTTTGATGCGAATTACGGGTTTTATTTATGGTAACCCTTTTATTGAGATGGGCTTGATTGCACTGGGCCTAAGTGCTTTTCTGGGAGAAGTCATATTGGGCTTACATATTGGTTTCCATATTATTAGAGTGGCTGTGGGGCTTATATAATTAGTCAGGGTCAGTCCAAAGACACTGTTATTAACGTGGGCTTTTCAACCAATTTCTACAGAACACCAAACTGATTTAAGATTTGTACATTTCGCTTCCAAATTTTTTTTATGGAAACTTTAAAAGTTAAAGGAATTAGGTGATGTGAAGTATAGAGTAATTACTAAAATACCCTTTAGGTTTAATCTAATTACAAAAAAAAACTAATTACACTTTAAAATTAGATGTACCTCTTTCACATTTGTTACAATTTTATAAATTGCAACTATTGAGGGGTATTTATAAAATAAGGAAGTATTTGTAATTTCAAAAAAAAATGATTTTTTCATGATTAATTGAATCTTAAGGTTAATTTTTGTAATTATTTTTTGTGATTTCTTGAAGTTGACAGTATCACTTAACCTTAGTTATTTTGGGCACTTGCCTAGACAGATTTCTTTATGAATTATGGTATAAGATGCTCAAGGACCTAACTATCAAAAAAAAATCTTCACTGACAAAATTCCTAAATTCTAGTGGTTTATTACTTGAGTTTGGTACTTGTGTTCAGTTAAAGATCCATTGAAATTAAACCAAATAGAAATGGCTCCTTTGTTATATTTCCACATTTATTCACCTAATCTCTTGAAAAGGTAGTAATTTCACAAGAAATTTTAAAAATTGTGACAGGAAAGCGATAGAGCTTTTAAAGTAGCACATGGGGAAGAAGAGAGACCACAATATAGGGAAAGAGATGGCTCATAAAGTTCATCTTTCTACACATAAATGTCAAACCACTGGTAGTTGGTTTTGTCCGTGATGGTCTTTATTTTTATTCCTATTATTATTGTGAATTTAGAAGCACCAAACTCACCAAACATTTTTTTTTTAATACATAAAAGATGCATAATGCGACAAAATAAGAGAACACAGCATATATCTACTCCATAAAAAGTTGCAATTAGTGTGATCTATACTCCTATCATTTTATTATGAACAAACATATTTAGTGATTTAACTACTATTTTTGCTCATTGTAATTCAAGGATATCTGTTGGGGTGTCAATCTCTGACGAGACACAAACCGGACCAAGAGTTAATCAGAGAAACTCGAACCCGAGAAACCCAAACACGAACATCACTGACACGATGTTACGAATTTGTTTTAAAACATAATATCTTGTATTTTATTTAATTTTTGATGTATTTTGAACATAACCGAAAACTAAACACAAACACGACTTGGTAATTTGAATTGCCAAACCTATATATATAACACCTAAAAATAAAAGGATTAGGAGACTAACAGGTATTTTGAGGTTCAATTTAATTACAAAAAACTTCCAACTATCTTTCAAAAATATCAATATCCCCTTGATATTTTGTTTCTATTTTACAAATTGCACCCTCAAGCAATATTATGTGTTTATCAAACATGTTGCCTCCACTTAGTTGAAAATAACAAAAGAATGAAACTATACATTCTAGACCACTTTGCCAGAAACATCAAACAAAATATCATGTCTCAACTGTGTGCTATGTGAAATTTGCATGACTAAACTTCCAGCACCCATCACAGTTACATGGCACAAAACATGATGCCTCCAAAAATAATTCATGTAAATTACATAAACTACCCCTGAGGTTTGAGTTAATTACCCAAAAAAAACATAGAATTTTGAAAACTACAAAACAACAAAAAACATGAGGTCTGATTGTGTTAAATATAAGGGGTATTTGAAATGTTTTTGCTTAAAAGGGGGTAAAGTGTAATACCGAATCAAACTTCATGGGATTTTTGTAATTTTTAAAAAACCTGTGGTTTTTTTTTTGTAATTAATCCAAACCTCAGGGGCAGCTTTTGTAATTATCCCTTTCGTTAATTTCAGCAAAATTACAGTTTAACTCAAATTACTAGACTTATAAGGCAACATTCTACTACAAAGTAAAATGCAGAGAATTTGTGACATATATTTGGTAAAGCAGATTGCATAATGCAAATATGCTGCAACTTTTAGATGTAGGCCAACAAATAAGCTGTTAGCATGTCTGGATAAGCACTCAAGTGCTAGACTCTATTTTCAAAACCACATCAAATAACTTTAAAAGTGATCATTTATTTTGGACTCAAACACAAAATACATTAAAGTTTATAGATAGTTATACATTTCAAATGCAGACAATACATATGAGAGGAAACAAGAACATGTATAACTGTAATTGATCTAAAACTTATGACAAAACAAAAACTAATTTTTTTTCTAATTCTATGACTTGTTAACTGGAATGAGTTGATCCAGAATAACACACACCAAAGGATTATAACTTTTCTATCAAACCAAGATTGCAATGAGAATATGCAAACAAACAAACAAACCTTAAACACCAGAACTGAACATTATATGTTGTATAATGCTTCCTTTTTCAACCTCAATCCCGCTACTCTGCTTATTCCACAAATGCACTCCAAAACTCCGGCTCCGAATTTGCCTCAGCTTCGCAAGCAGCCATTTCGAGTGACTCAAGCTCTTCGGCCCCTCAAAAAGGCTCCCGATTTTACTCCAATCCACCGGATAAAACGCCATGGGCGGTAACACGGTGAAATTGAATCCGGGCCGTCCGTTTACCCGCGATACGACTCTTGAAACTAAGTAAGGCCCATTGTGGCCCCATTTATTCCCATCAAATGTGAGAGCAAATTCTTGAATAAACTTGTAAAGCAGAGGATGATTCTCATCAAAGATCATCACAGCATTATTTAATCTGCTCCAATTTTTTGTATCAAGATCAATTGTCTGAGCCCCAATTGCATTTTTTAGGTCACCAAGATTTTTCAAAATTATAACATCCGTGTCTAAATAAATCCCACCAAATTTGTACAATAAACCCAATCTAAGTAAATTTGAGAGGTTTTGACCTAAAGGGACCTCCCCAGGGTTTATGTTTCCACGCATTAATTGATTGTACCAAGCTTGAGCAGGGGTGTTCTTGAATAAATAATTAAAATCAGGGGAAATTGCTGTGATTTTAAAACCCTTTTTCAATAAGGGTTTCAAGATTTGGATCCCATTTTTGGAATCTAGTGAATTTGAGGCTATGATTAAGCAGCCATTTTTTGGGTGGGATTTAAATAAGCTGTTGACAGCAAACATCTCTCTGTCTCCAAAAGACTCCATTGGAGATATCCAAGTCATGAAAAAACGAAACTTACAAGAGTTGTCGTCAAAAAACTCCATCACTCTAACCTCAAAACGTGTTTCCTTAGCACGACTCTGCTTTTTTCGTCTCTTGGGGTGGTGATACAGAGTAGTCGTGTTTGTGGAGACCACCACCAAGTTTCGATTTTTATGCAAAAGCGGCAAATGGGTTTCCAGTTTTGCACTCGGGCTTTCATCTTTCACTGAATAGAGAACAGGGGATGAGGGTTTGGCCGAAGAAGGCAAAGAAAAGAACTTTCTTGATTTTCCGGCGACGATTTCCGGCGAGAAGCTGGACGGTTCCGGCGGGATTTTTGCTGAGATGGGGACGTGTGTGCAGAATATAGTGGCGCTGTTGTAAGCTAAGAGACAAAGCGAAAAAAGAGAAATCAAAGCGTAAAAAGATCTCTTGCTTCTTTGCAAATGGAAAAGAAGGTGAGACAAGAAAGTATTATCAGTATTTTCCATTGGTATTTTTGGCATAAAAGATGGGTTTTGTTGTGTTCATAGTTCAAGGCTTAGATTTGCTCTAAGAGAAGAATAGAGAGATTAAAAAATGGCATAGAAAAGTGAAGATCAAGTTCAAGAGCAACTCTTTTCAGTGGGGGAGGCGGCAAAAAAGAGCACAAAAATTGAAAGCGTGGTTTTTTTGGAGGGTCTTGGTTGTCTGAACTTTTTGAAAGCAGTGATTTTTGTTCTGAAAGGAAACTGTTGATATATTATTTATGTCCCCTTTTTTTTACTTATTTTTTTTTTTTAATGTGATGGGGAGAAAGGTGCAATAAGTGCAGAAAATGTGGTACAGTTGGGTTGGTGGGTCCCCAGAGGTTTGAGGGGCTAAAATTGATGGTGAAGTTCACGACGGCAACCTAACATCCTCCTAGGCGTAAAGATCACAATTATATTCGATGTTAATCTACTAATAACGATCTTCCCCCGAAATCGAACCCACACGTGATAATTCAAGATGAGTTCCCACCAAATCTTCACTAACCTATGCCCTGGGAGCAATTTGATGGAAAGGATATGAACCCCGATTTTTAAAACAATTGATGGAGAAGTTTATATACATCAATAAAGAAAATGAAACTATATTCTTATGTCCCCATACAAACAAGAAAATGTGATGGTGGAGAAAGGTGCAATAAGTGCAGACTGAAATGTGGTACAGTTTTGGTTGGTCCCCTTTGAGGTTTGAGGAGTTAAAATGAATAGGTTTTCAATTTTGAGATCATGACTGTATCACCAACCCGATACTAAAATTATTGATAATTAACCCAAATTAACACGTGAGTTTTGGGGTAAATACAAAAAAACCATATAAGTTTTAAAATTACAAAATATCTTTGAATTTTATTTAATTTTTGATGTATTTTGAACATAACACAAAATATTTTCAAAATAAAATGTTTTGATAATCCGAATTGTCAAACTTTAAGGAGATTTTTGTAATTTTCAAAAATTTCCGATTTTTTTTTGTTATTAGCTGAGGGTAGTTTTGTAAGAGCTGAAATATGACCTAAACCTTGTAAATACTTTTATTTAATTTGTCTAAAAAATAATATCTTAAAAAAGTTTATTTAATCTTTGTGTATTCAACAAGATGATTAATAACTAGGAAGTAGATAATCCGAAATTTGAAACTTGCAATTAAAATTGATGGTGATGTTTATTCTTGATCAAGAATTAAACTATCAATAATTTTTTAGTATAATTAAAGAAAAATATTTTAATCCATTAAAAGAAGTTTTTTTTTTAAATTACAAAAATCCCTTGAGATTTGATTTAGTCTTATATTTTCCCCATCATAAGTAAATATATTTCAAAAAATACCATGATATTTATAGAAATATTACAATTATCCCCTTAATTTAAGACATAATCAAAACTGAGGGGAATTTTTGCAATTTTAAAATATTTCTGTATTTTTTTGTAATTAGCCCAAACCTCAAGGGGTTTCTTGTAATTATCCCTAATTTTTAAGGTATCATTGTATCTTCTATTTAATAAAATAGATCATTACAAAAAAACCTCCCAACCTTATAGAAAAACCCATAGAAGTTTTAAAATTACAAAAAAAAAAAAAAATCCCTTCCAACTTGATAAATATAATGCGATAACTGTAATAATATTTTCACAAATGTAATAGGTATTTGAAATGTTTTTGCTTACTATGGGGAGCAAATGTTCAATGAGACTTTTGTAATTTTAAAAAATCTCTGGATTTTTTTGTTATTAGCTTGAACCTTGAGGATAATTTTTGTAATTATTCCTTAATAAAACTAATAAACGTCACGTATATATATTAAATAATATTTTTTCAAATTTATGATGACATGAAAATAAGAGCTGAAATATGATCTAAGCCTTGTATAGTTATCTGACCAATTACAAAAAAAGTTTAGTGGTCTTCTGTATCCAGCAAGATGATTAATATCTAGGAAGTATGCTAAATTTTGAGAATGCAATTAGGATGTTGTGTCTTACAAAGGATTAAATGATTAATCCTTTTTAATGTTTTGGTGTTTCCATGTCACCCACTTGGGTGGTTGTTTGGTGGATCTAATAAGCGATTTTTGTCCCATTTGTTTTTTGATCACACTCACGCGATGTGTGGGTGTTTAAATGTGTGAATGTGTGAAAGCGAAATCAAGTTCTTTGGTAGATCCAACGCTTTGCACGAAGTGGGTGGCATAGACTATGGATTAATTAATGTATTATCCTTCACTTAACTAGGAAAAGGAAAGAATATTCTAATTCATTAAATAAGTTTTTTCTTGGAGTACATATTAATATTGTGGTGGGAATCGAACCTCACACATTTGATTGAATCGTTTTTTCTTAACCAATCGAATGATATTCGATTTTGACTCAAAAAGCTTCTATTATTATTTTTTATTTTGCAAGAACATTCAGTAAAATGTAAAAAAAAAGGAAAGTTCAGGATTCAAACATATTTGAAATTAACTTCACAATCAACGGATTGAATTAAAGCAGTTCATTAATGATAATTTTACAAACAACATCAACAGAAACAGAATGGCAACAACAGTTACAAATCCATACATTCCACACAAAGAAAAAAACAACAACAAATTAATCTACAAGACGACATTAAACATCAGACGACCTCAAATCAGCCCCTCCGTTTCCTGTACTCATCAACGGTCAAGATGCGTCGTCCATGTTTCTTCCTCAGATCATCCACCGGAGCTTTACACCCTTGAGTAGCCTCAATCCTCTGCTTATTCGCCATAAATCCTTCTCTAGCTCCTTTAGCCCCTCCAAACTTCTCAAGTGCATCCAATGAAATCGACAGCTCAAAATCATGCATCTTATTCGATTCCTTTCCTTGATCTAACGGAGCGCTAGTATCCACCAGCCCACCTGCACCACCCACACTAGATACATCCCCCGACTTCTTCGCTAAAACTCTGTCTATACCTCCATTAATCTCTCCAACCGAACTCATAGCGTAATAATTCCTCGATTTCGTCCATCTCCTCGAAAAAGGATCATATCCACCACCACCATTTTCAAAACTTGTACTCACTTTTGATCCATTTTTCAAATTCTCAATCTTGTTCTTTCTATTCAATTCCGCCAATCTAAACCCCTTCTCGTCTTTTCCTGCGCCGCCAGGGACAGATGCCTCCTTCTCCAGTTTCCGCAGTCTCGCCTCGATTCTTTCTCTCTCCGCCACGTCATCCCCCGCCATATCCATCTCCGCTCTTAGACGAGCCTTTTCGGCCGCGACATTCGGCGGTCCCCACCCGGCGGCCGCCCTTTTCTCGTCCAGCATCCGTCTCACGGCCGCGGCCGTGTAGACGAACGAGTTTATTTTGTTAATTGCCGCTAATTTTTCCGCTACGTCTTTTTTCGTCGGCATGAATCCTCCGAGGCCGCACGCGGCCTCGCGGATTAATTGATCGAACTCCGCCCTGAGCGGAGGCGAGTCGGAAATGCTCGTCATCGTCCACCTGGCGGGGGAGCGGTCGTTGCCCCAGATGACGTCGAGGTACTTGTACGTCGTCCGGTTCTCGAATCTATAGCGGCGTTCGGATTTAGTAGCGTCGACGTTTCGGACCGTGCAGAGCCTATAGACGGGTACGCCGAACTTCTTATACCCGATTCTGACCCGCACGAAACAACCGGCGATCAGTTCATCGAAGAACGGCTCCATAAACCATTTCCCCAATATCGACCTTCGGATCGTTATTTTCTTGACGTCCTCAAACGTCGGAAAGTTAGACTCGAACGACGTGTCGTCTTCGTCACCGTTCGATTTTTCCTCATCGGCAAAAGCTCTACTCGTTATTGGCGGATTATGGCAGCCAGATATCCTTCTAGAAGCAATATCCTTTCTTCGTTTCGATAATTCGGCCAATGCGCTAGCCCTTTCAGCTTTCGACTGTGTTTTAGGTGGGGTTCGTTTTCTAACTCTGTGCTTTATTTCATTAGGTCTGTCGTTTTGACTACTAAGACAAATGTCTCGGGTCGAAGGCACTAGTGAGCCAGAGGCTTTTCGACTCGAATAAGCACGATTGTCGTTTGAATCATCGTTAGAATACGAAAGTTTAAGCCATCTTCGACGCGGTGCAGATCTGTCTACTTCCGCCATTAAACCTTGCCGGCCTAATGTATAACAGCAAGCTGCATTAACAAAAAAATAGAACATTATAAAATGATTCATCGAGCTCATAGTCACACGACATTCAAATGCTAATAATTTGCATCATGCAAAACTATGCTTCTAACCAAACAAACCTTCTGATTAAGGAAACAGAACTTTACAAGCAATCAATGATAATTTTTCCTCCTAGAAGCTGAGAATCACTTTTTTTTAGAGTTTGCAAACAATTCCTGAATGTCAGTGCCATTTCTCTGCATTTATCAGCAACTGTGAAGAATATTTTACCAATTATTCATATCAGTTTCTTTTCAGCATCTTTTTTCTACCATGGAAATATATATAATTTCCATAGGCAGATTAGTGCCTTGAGGATATTTATACTACTCAAATTACATTAGTTTGCTAATGTCCTTTTCATCTTAACAAAACCACAGTCAGTCACTTGTAGAACTAGTTTTTTCCCAATGCTCTTTCACAGATAAATAGACAAGCAAAGGGATTACATGAAAACAGAAGAGATCATGTTATGGGAATGAGATTTAAGTTTGAAGTTCATAATTGTACACATGACATTTATCTAGTATATTAAAACACCATATGAAGTAGAGAATGAAATAGAAGATCCAGACTCTAGGAAATTGGCAACCAAAGTATGGAATACAAAGGAAAGGGATATAAGGACATTGAAACCTTACGGAATCATGACCGTCGTTAGATTGGACGATAAGCAATGGTATCGAATATTTTACATGCCAAATGGCAACTAAAAGAATGACACATCGTATGCGCGTATCAAGCATTGGCCAGTTCCTTTTTGGAAGGCTTTAATTTCTTAACGACCGCAGTTTCTATTCCTGCGCGCAAAGATTTGATCCTTGCCGCTTATGGAAACAATGTGGGAACACGTGCTCAGCCGGTTTGATCTCTCAGAGAATCAAGACGCGCGATTCTAAAAATCAACACGTGTCGCCAACAGAAAGGCGAACTTGAGAGAGATGTTGCAACTAAATAGTGTGGAAGCAATTAAGGGGCACAAATGCAACTCAATTTTCTCCTTTTATAAAATGTCACACTACAAGAAAACTCACTTTCGAGCTCCATACAAATTTGCAACTGATTTATAAATTTATTTGGAGCACTTTCAAGATTTTGCAACTCAAAAATGTTCTCCTAAAAACTTCTATGCAAACTCTAAATAAAAAAGTGATTCTTTTGCCACGGAAGTATTTGCGACTACTTGTCGCAAAAAAATCATTTGTGGCGACTTTCAATTATTCGCGACAGACAAGATGTCGTCGCTAAAAACTATTTCTATAGTAGTGGCAAACTCTAAATAAAAAAATGATTCTCAGCTTCTACATCGAAAAAATAACTATTTTTTCCACCTATAAGCTGATAATTTTTTAATTTTCTTTTTTGACTTTGCAAACAAGTCCCTATTTGTCATTTTAATCACTTCATTTAGCAAGTCATTACCCATTCTCTTCTGCATTTTGACTCCTATAACATTTAGGTATATCTTCAATTTCCATATAAAAAAAAATTAATTACAGTTACACAACAACCTCCCCACCCCAAGCCCCCAACACTCCATAAAAAATAATCATAATAATACAAATAAATAATAAATAAAATAAAAAAAAGTAAAAAAAATATTAAAAATTAAAAATTAAAATAATTAAATAAAAAAAAATCCAGTCTATTTATAAAAACAAATTCTACTGCCAATTTAATCACAAGCTCAATTTGATGTCATCATTTCTTTTTTTTTCCTTCTTGTTTTTTTTTTTAAATTTTGTGTTTTTGGTTGTTGTAGGGTGGTGTGTGGTAAAGATACACAAACACAACCATAAACACTTAACCATGAAAAAGCAAGCAGATTGAATCAGATCAAACAATAACAACTTCACATCATTAATCCATGCAATCCCCAAAACCCTACTAAAAAATGATTTAAATAGCAAAGATCTCAATTTTTTTTTAAATAAGTTGGGAGTACTGGTTGGAGAACAAAGATCTCAACTTTATAAAACTAAACAGCATCGTCAAAACCAACTTCAATGCCGGTTCAATCCCGGTTCACCAGATCTTTACAACCAAATTAAACTTGTCAAAAACATCCACCAAGTTCAATGCATGTATATATCAAGCATAAAATCAAAAAAAAAAAAAAACAAGCTTAGAAAACTTACCAAAGGGGAGCTTTTATTTAACCTCTACCAATAAATAATCCGGCTAGCTTTCAAGATTTTTTGATGAGCTCAAAAAAAAAAAAAACAAAAGTTACATGCATCATAATGAATTGATGAATGCAACACAAAAATGTAGATAGAGAGAGAAATTAAGAGTGTGGACACACAGTGAGTGTATGTGTGCGTGCTTATATATACAATGTGGCGTCATGTGTGTGTGGGTGGAGGTGTGTCAGTGTGTGTATCAGTTTATGTAATCTGTAATTGTCCGGGTTTTATATACTGTGCCTCTATTGCTTTTTTTTTTTTATTTGTTCTCTTTTGTTTCAATTATTCCTAGGACAGGTATGAAAATGGCGTCTTGTAATAACTATTCAGGAAATTGTAATAGAACTGGTTTGAGTCTAATGCGGAAAAGACGAAAATAACCCTCTGGTTTGAATTAATACCAAAACAGGATGGGATTTATGTCCTTCTTGGACAATCGATTTCGGCCCAACCTGGAGTAAAGCTGGATTGCTAATTATGTGGATTATGTGAATAAAATTTGTACCTCATAAATGTTAACTTATCCAATATATTTATTATTCTGAGATGAAATATTTAATGGTGATTTGCATATATGTTTCATATCATATTTTAATAAATAATATTTATTTTGGTAAATATTTACAGTGCTTAATTTAAGTTAAAATTTTAATATAATCCTTGAGCATTAAATAAGTAAAATAATAAATGTGTAATGAAAAGGAAAAAAATACAAGCAACCAATTCATACTAAATAGTGTCATTAATAGTTGTCTTTTTACATTCAAAATAATTTTTTCACTCTATATTTCTTTTTTTCCGCAATGTTTACAATTCATATATTTTCACCATAATTTTTATAAAAATAATTATAATGCACACCGTAAAAGATAAACACTAAAATTTCAAGTCATTTATACTCCATTTTGATATAGTATTAGAATTTTATTGAACAATTAGCTTTGCAAAATATTTTTATAAACCTTGATGCTTTGTACTTTTGTAGCGTCCTGTTTTTCATGGGGGCTTATGATGTTACCATTTTTTTTAACATATTATTTCATATACTAATATTAAATTATTGAGCCAATATTTGTATACATTGTAACATTAGGGACTATTATAATTCGTTGCAAAAATCTTGTTACTCAGATATGTTCGCACTTTAACAACCCATATTCCCTGTAAACGACTAAAATAGCTACACAAATTATTAATTAATTTAATAACAAGAAACAAAAAAAATTACACAAACCAGAAGCAACAAACACAGTATTGTGGCCAATGCACCACAAAATTATAACTTTTGGGGAAATTTTTCTGTAAACAACAAATTGTGTGTAATATATGAAAAAGTACATATTCTTCTCTCATGGTATTCTACATGATTCTATAACTTCAAGAACAGCAGTGTGCGTCTCCGGGGAGATCATGTTCAGTGTCAGATGAAATTCCTGCACAATTAGAAAAAGGACTGAATAAATAACCAATGTTTTAACCAAAGATTAAAGGCTTTTTCAGGTCTTGTCTTCAATCAACAATTTTACAAACTCAGTAATTTATTGGGTTAATTAAAAAAACTACCCCTGAGGTTTAGCCTGATTGCAAAAAAGACCTCAGTTTATCTTTCAAAAATTACAAATATAAATTACAATTAGGAACAATTACAAAAACACCCCTGAGGTTTGGACTAATTAAAAAAAACAAAGATGTTTCAAAATTACAAAAAAACCCCACCAGGTTTGATTATGTGTTAAATTTAGGGGGTAACACTATAGTATTTTTATAAATATAGGGGGGTTTGATATGTTTTTCTGCTTATGAAGGGAGAAAATGTAAGACGGAATCAAATCTCAAAGGGTTTTTTGTAATTTCCAAAAATCTATGGGTTTTTTTGTAATTAGCCCAAACCTCAGGGGTGTTTTTGTAATTATCCCTTACAATATTTCCCTAACATCTGTTCTCTTTTAAAAGTTGTACCCTCGAGAGGAGGTATTTGTTAGGTAAATAA
The DNA here is from genome assembly GCA_016081115.2 of Rehmannia glutinosa. Lineage (NCBI taxonomy): Eukaryota > Viridiplantae > Streptophyta > Magnoliopsida > Lamiales > Orobanchaceae > Rehmannia > Rehmannia glutinosa. Next base: position 10,338,057 of record CM071929.1, on the reverse strand, counting down.
AAACCTTTGTAACACTTTAAGGGGATATATGTAATTTTGAAAGATAACTGGAGTTTTTTGTAAATAAGCTAAACCTTAGAGGTAGTTTTCTGAAAGAAAAAAAATGTCACTAGCACACTGTAAATTAACTTTGGCAAGCCTCTGAAGAGAAATATGCATACCAGAAATCTCTCCAACACTGGAACAAGTGTTTTCAAGTTGTGATTGGGAAGGTATTGTGCAATGGCATTGCGTACGCTTTTGCTGGCAAACGCATAGAAACAAAAGTTGATGAGCACACGATTAATAATACTAAAGAATCTAGAAGTACCATGACAATATTATAAACCTTTCTGTCGAAAGGAACGCAAGAAGAAGAGCGGCATAAGCTTCTACAATCATTTTCTCGGCTTCCTTCTCTCCCTGTAATATGGACGCTTCATCCTCCTGCACAACAAGATATGGAATTATCGCCATATACCATATTTCATAAATTTTAAATGTGTTTATAAGTACTTTCCTCTGCAGATTTTTTACAAAGTCTTAAAAATTTAACCTTTTATTCACTTTTGTTCGCATCTCTTACTAAAGGTCAAATTGAGGAAGCCTATATCCCGGTATATGCATCAAAGTTTTTCATGAAATTCCAGTATAGTACCTCTAAAGCTTGTCAAAACATTAAAAAAATTCTCAACATTTCAAAGCGTTCAATTCTTTACAATATCCTTGCTCAGATTAACCACAATCATAAAAAAGGCTTTCAAACAGTAGACTAGGTGAGCCACAAAATATAATAAATAGAGATAATTACCAAAAAAACCTGAGGTTCGGGCTAATTACTAAAAAAATCAGAGAATTTTGGAAATTACAAAAAACTCATTGAGGTTTGATTCCTTCTTGCATTTTCACCCTTCATAAGCAAAAACATTTCAAAAACTCCCTGATATTTATTGAAATATTACAGTAACCCCAGAATCAAACCTCATAGGGCTTTTTGTAATTTTGAAACATCTATGGAATTTTTTGTATTTAGCCCAAACCTAAGGGATTTTTTTTATAATTAATCCTAGAATATAATATATATATATATATAACAGAAGCAGACCAAATTCCTCACCCAGGACAAATATGTTTCCTCTCCAGCGGCCTCATTATTGCCTTGATTAGCCAAAAAGATCGAGCACAGTAGAGAAATCACATCGCTTTGATCCTCTGAGTCCGAACCTTCCGGGTTCGGTAATGAAACAGTAGCTGCTGCAAGCCGAGATCTACAATACAAGAAAAGCCAACATAGCATGAAAAGGAGTCAGAAAAGATATTGCCTAAAAAATCACGCCAAAAGTAATAAAAACAGATTCGTGAGAAAAGAGACTATTTTAACTAATAGAGAATAATTTACCTGTTGCGACCATCCTTCTCTACCAAATTCACAAGCAAACCCAAAAGCGCAACAAGGAAGTCAAGCTCTCGATCAGTGAGACGTGTATTGATCCTAGGACTTGATTTAGATGACAAGCTACTATCTCTCACATCATCAAAATGTGGCAAAGATAATCTAAATGACGGAAAATGACCAGCAATCAGAGAAGACAAAATTTCTAATCCCCCACAGGATGCAATTTGCTGACAGCCCTCAGGATTGTCATTGGTCAAGTTCATAAGAACCTGAAAATCACGATAATGCATCAGATTTCATAGTTACCGGAAAAGTTGATGCAACAAGACAAATAAAGTTCGCAGAAGCTTCTAAATCGATCATCCATCGTTTTAGCCTTAAACAGATAAATCAAAGTAATTAGGGATAATTACCAAAAAAAAAACTGAGGTTTGGGCTAACTACAAAAAATTCCAGATGTTTTTAAAAATTACAAAAAACTCCTTGAGATTTGATTCCGTCTAACATTTTCCCCCTTCATAAGCAAAAAACATTTCAAAACCCCTTGATATTTATACAGTTATACCCTTAAATTTAAGACATAATCAAACCCGCTGAGCTTTTTGTAATTTGGAAACATCTCTGGATTTTTTTGTAAGCATCCCAAATCTCAGGTGTTTCTTTGTAACTATCCCATGTAGTTATAGAGGAAACAAGGGAAGTACTTATTGAAAAGACATGAAGAGAACAGCCATGTCACCGAAAATAATTAACTGGGGAGTGCAATATAGTAAAGAAATTCACTACTATTACAAATATGCAAGTACCTTGACAGCTGTAAGAAGACAATCTGCCAGGAGGTTGGACGTATCTTCATCAACAGCCGAAGAACAAGAGGCCTCCTGAGAGTGACGATATTCCATGTTTGATTCTTGTTGGCTTAACACCGGCACAGAGTGACTCCCATTTCTATACCCACTCACAGTCGCCCTACTATCCTGAGATGAAGACTTATTTGCACTTCCAGATAGTAAATCCCACTTTGAGGGTTCAAACTCATCATCGTGAAATGCAAAAGGATCCTGACTGTCCTTTCCGATACCGAATTCCGTTTCTGAATTATTACTGCTTATGTGTGCTACACTATCTGAATTCCTAGATGTTCCACTGCATAATTCTGCTTGAGAAGATTCGACTCTCAGCTTTAGCAACAGCGGATCAGCAAAAAGCTCGGTGGGTTCCACACTAGATTTGCAATGATCATATTGATTAAAGCTTTCCTGAGAAGTCAATTCCAAGCTACAAAGCCCTGCCAATTGACTGTTCCCAAAAGAAATACAATCCATCTTTTCATCCTGAGAACTTCCCAAAGAATTTCTGAGTAACGAAACACCTAGACATCCATGAAACATCTATCAGATGACAGAAACAAAGTTTTGATGGATAAAATTGGTACCGCATAGTAATAAACCAAACAATATGGATGAGAATAAGAACCAGAGGATATAAGGAAAAAACCAAAATATTTCTCCCAAATAAACAAATGAAAATATCTTAACAAATGTTTCACGGAACACTAACCCATACAAGTTACCTGACAGAATTTTAATCACACTCAGAACAAGCTTTGTGAAAGACCGTGGAGCTCGTTGACCATCAAAGTTTCCTTTCATCCCAATCAAATGACGCTGTAATGCATTCAGTAGCGAATTCAGGCAATGAAATATCAAGTCATAGATCAAATTAATAATGTGGCACAAAAACACTAAGTATTCAAGTATGAAATGTAAGGTTTTGCAAGGAGCCGGGTACAAAATCTGGTACCTGGTTATCATTGCTGAGGAAGGTAGCATTTTCCATGATTTTTAGACATTTCAAAAGCAGTACTAGACTTTCTAGCCCCGAAATATCTTTTGGATCCAGCGCAAAAATTGGACTCTTCTCCAACCATTCCTGCGTAAATCAATGAGCATTAGAAAATACACCCTTAATAGATGAAAATAGAAATGCCGTCAGTTTAGCATGCTTAGGCACAAGCTTAGGAGAAAAATCTACAGATACATCTCAAACCACAATTTAAACCAAACATATTTTGTCATTTTCCTGTTAAATATCATCATCGCCAAATTCTGTAAGGACAAAAGAAAGAATATACGAGAAAATATAGTCATAAGCAGAAATTATAAGCTCCACTACAACATACAGGTGGAGAGTATAGGCTCCACTACAGCATAATGCATATTTTACCAGCTAATAAAACATCTTAGCCCCCTAAGATTTCAAAAATTCATATCTTTCTTGCTCCAGTTAAAGTTCCCCTGGTCAACCCTTCTTGCTTCAATTTCAAGAAGTTACTGGTATTAATTTTATTTTATTTTTTAAAACTCTAAAATGAAGGAAAATTGACAAGACAAGTCCATTTATCTCAGATAAGCAGTAAGGGAGTGGCTGAATGCAAATGAAAATTAGATTATGAGAACCTTTTTCTGCAGATTGCCATCTATTAATTATATAAGAAACAATGATCCACAGATCAGCAATGTGCTTTCTGCTCTCACACATGGTGCTTCATTATTACCTATAAAAATCATTTCAAAGTTCCAAACTATAATCATGTCTCCATCTCCAGCAATCATATGTTAAGCCACAGCTAATTACTACAGCATACAAGACAATTACTAATTTGAAGTCTCTCTACAAGCCAATATATTTGAACCATGGAAGCCAAGTAACTAATAATGTATCATTATTTACCAGAATGTTTTATTACTATGAAAAACCTGTGTTCAATCCTCCAACACCAAATGACATCTGAACACAAATGCATATACATCAAACAAAAATAACATACAGGCTCACACCTCCATCACGGAATGGCATTTCCTTGCCACTTCAAATACTGCATCAATTCCCCCAAACTCTCTCAATTTCTCCTTGAATTTGCCCCCAGTTTTCCGTAAAGCGCCAGAGGTGTCTGATGTAAAGAACGCAGAAAACAGGAAAAGGAGAAAGAATTAAATAGATAAAACAAATATCATGACAAGAATAGAACCACAAAAGTATTATTTCATATCAAATTTCCGCTAAAAAAAATCATCTGCTTTAAACGTAGTTGTTTATGAGTAAGCATTAATGGCTGCGAATAGATGCCAATCAAAAGGAATTATTTTAATCAAAAGAAACAAGCACGACCTGAGAGTATATTCAACTGAACGAAATAAGAGAATGTAAAAAGGGTTTGTGGTGATGTGCAACTCCATCGAAGTAAGGGTTTGAAAGGAGAAATCACAATCAATTGAGTGCCATTAAATAAAGGATTAGAAAATAGAAAGCAGACCCAGAGAAAAATCAGTAGGTAAGCAAAACGAGTTCTAAACCTTCAATAGAGATATTGGATGAGCAAGCTTTCTCCATTGTAAGCAAACTAATCCATTTAGGATTCAACTCAGGCTCTTCCATTCCATCATCACTGTCATCTCTTGGCTTCATTTCCTTGCAATTGACAAGGATCTCCCGAACCTTGATCATAATTGCAGTAGAGCTGGAATCTGTTCCCTTGGCTGACTCTTGTAAGAAACCAGACTTGCACAGGCTTAGAAGCTTGCTACCGACGGGCAGTGCTTTTTCCTTGACAGCACTTGATGAAAGTGGCTTCAACAATTTTATTAGAAAGCGAATGCTGCTTGGTGAATCCAGAAGATGATCATCATGGCCCTAAAACAATGAGAATTTAAATAATAATAGTTACGATGTGGGAAGGGATATGTATCTTTGAATGAAATTGAGACAAACAGAGTAAGTTCGGGCCATAACATATAGTTGAAATAACTCACATCAATTGTCAGAATGTAAAATAAAGCAGCAGCAGCAAGGTTGCTTGGCGTGTCATCAAAACTGAGTCCCAAAACAGCATCAATGATAGTTTTGGCCATCCTAACGAAGATAACAGCAGTTACAGATTGTCAATTAACTAGAATCAACTCAACTGGATAAAATTTCAGAACTCGCGTTTACTAACACTATTTCAATCACATGTGACAAGTAATGAGAACACAGATTTATAAGCATCAAGTGATGTAAAAGCAAATTCAGCCTCTATTCCTCAACAGAAGTTAAAAGGATGCAGGCTTCTCCTTTCAATTTCCAGGAAAAGGTCAACTCTCACCGCAAGGGTGGGCAAATAGAAGGCTATTTAATGATAATTAACTACAACAAATTTAAAAACCAAGGGCAAAATGGAACACCATCAGAGTAAAATAATAGAACAATCACTAACTTCATAAAAATTCCATGACTCATTCTATCTTAATCCATGTTCCACGAATTTTTCTACTAGATCCCCCTTATCCATGTCAGGTACTCGTCAATTGACCAGGGTAAGAGTACAGATTTTTCAATTGAATGATAAAGTAAAAGATGAGAGACCAAAATGATACAAGATCACAAGCAACACGATCACCAAAGTCCGTAATTAGATGTATAGAATATTTAGAATCCACCATGTACAATACGAAATATAAATGGATCACTGCCATTTTATAAGAAAAATGATTGCCAGAAAACTACAACGCGGAATATAAATATACAATAAATGAAACCAACATGCAGTGAGTATGCACATCATCAAAAATTCCTAAATGCTCAAAGAAATGCTGGTGTCATTTTCCAAATCTACATGAATATCATGTGCTTCTGAATTTTAAATGGCATCTAACAAATGCATATTCCTCTTCCAGGATTACTGATTAAACCAGAATGACACATAAATTTTAAGAGAATTATCACAATACTAGATGTTGTGCCAGAATGACACATAAGATTGAAGAGGATTTTCCCAATACTAAAAGTTAATGCAACAAAATGTTGGGCCAAGAAAAAATTTGAATCATGTTCTACTAAACTACATGTATCTTTATAAAGATAACCAAAACGAAGGACTAAACAAAAATACCCATGAACTTTCAAAAGTCGTCTCTGCTGCACTGTTCCACATACTGATAACAATGATAGAAGACTTGCCCTTCGAATCCTCACTGGTTGTCCCTTCTTCAAACCATCCAATGCAAAATTCACCTCATCCTCATGCTCCATCATCTCCCCAAACTCTTGAGTCTCCATCAATGTTGTGGTAAGCTCCACATAATCTGGTGTCGGCACCTTTGATTTCATCTTCTTCTTCTTTTTCTTCAATAGAACCCCATTCTCACACCTATCCTTCTTCTTAGTTTTCCCAGAAACCCCATCAAAATCCCAATGATCCCCATTACCCTCGCGCTTTCTTGACTGTGGTATCCCTAAATCACTCAACTCCTGTGAAGAACTTAACAGATATGAATCAAGATCAATATTCTTGGACTTCTTTGAAGTCCATAAATCCCCATGTTCCGAGAAATCATAAATATTGTTCTCCCTACCCTTTCTTTGAGGTTGTGCCACAATTTCTTCCAACTCCTGCGATGAATCATACTCATAAGGATCCAAATTAACTTTCTTGGGCTTCTTCAATTTCTGAAACCCCATCGGAAATTCCCAAAACCCCAAATTTCTTTGATTCTTGGGACGAACCTGCACCATTCCGCTTCGGATCAACTCCAATCATCTTCACTTTCTTCGATTCCCGAAACTCTCCATCGCAATCACCGCCCTTTCTTGGTGGCAAAAACGCCAATTGCCCCGACTCCTGAGACGAACTGAAACTATACGGATCGGACCAGTGGCAGCGAGTGGAGTCCTCCGACGGAAACGTAAAATCGTAAACATCTTGGGAGAATTCTTGGGAAGACGACTCTGAAATTCCGTTGGCGAAGCTATTCGTCCCCGAATAGCTCCTATTCAAGGCTCTACCCCGTCGACCATACGCTCTAGACATCATATTTTTTTACGCTAAGACGAATTCAACCCTATTTTCACATAAATCCAAAGGAAGGGTTTTGGGAGGGACCAAATTCATAATAGTTGGGTAAAATCGGAAGAGGGGTTCAGATTTCCTCTCTGACGTTCCTCAGTTTTCCGCTCCGTTTGCAGAATTTTCAAAATTCAACAAGAGATGATAATTTCGAGGCAGGAGAAAGAAAGATTTTAGGTTGGATTGAGCAGTGAAAGCACAAAATTGGATAATTCTTTTCGTTGAGCTTCAGGTAGGGGTATTTTAGTACGAATGCTAAAGTTTGGAAGCGTGAGGAGATCATAGCCGTTGATGTGATTTTTAACGTGCGCCTGGCACCCGTGGGATTTTTGGTAGAGTCGTGTAATTGTTTTTCAATACACAAAACAAATATCTTGTTTATTAATTTGTGTTTTAATGGTGTTATTTATTAATATAATTACTTATGAATAGTTTTTTTTTAGGGGAGAATAGTTTTTTTTTTTTGGAAAAAACTTATGAATAGTTACTTTAACTTGTTCACCATATGGGGATGGGTTTTGAGATGTAATAGGTATAGATTATGAAACTCGGACGGTTTTAAATCGAGTGATATGTTTTAATAGATTTGATACAGACCCGACTCATATTTTCCCGACTCATATAACTAAGTGGTAATGGTACAAAATAGCCATTTAGAAAATGTAAAGATTAAAAATAATCATGTTTTGTAGACAAGTCTTTTTAGCCATTTTGGGGTGTAAAATGACATACATCTTTCTAAAGATGTTTGTTTGATATTTGAGTTATTTCTCTCTTTCACTTATCTCTATGTATCTTCTTACTTTTTATTTTTCAAACTTTTTTAAGAAATCGAACATGTAGTTTTCATTTTTAAATATGCAATATGGGTGTTGAATTATAGATATCGAAAAGAGGATTAATTTGATATATTATACATGCAAAACGGTTTAAAACAAAAAGTTATGTGAAAGTTTTTGAAAAAAAAAAGCCTGTATGTTTTTGGAAAAAAAAAAACACAAACCTTTTGTTATAATAACGAACTTTATTTTATATATGTTGTGACTCAGAATTGATTCGATCAATTTCGTTTTTGCATGATATAGTGAGGAATACATTATTTAAAAATGAAAACTACATGTTCGATTTTTTAAAAAAGTTTGAAAAAAAAAGAGTAAGAAAATACATAGAGATAAGTAAAAGAGAGAGAAATAACTCAAAATATTAAACAAACATGATAGAAGGATATAAATATCATTTTACACTCCAAAATGGCTAAAAATGATGTGTTTAAAAAAGATGGCTAAAAAACATCTTAATTTATTGGGAATAATAAAAAAAAACCGACTTATAATTTTAAGTGCTACTGTTTATACACTACTTTGACACTTATGGTTACTTTTGTCTCACTCCCACTTGGTCATATTCTATTTTCCGTCTCTTTGAAAGTTGGTGGGCATGTTCTCCATTAACTTGTTTTCTGATTAATCACATTATTTGTTGCTTTGAATTATATACGATCAAAAGGAGAAATTGACATTTGAAATCAATTTTTTTTGTCATTAATCAAAAATCGAGTTGGTAAGTATCAGGGGAGGATTCAAGAAATAGTATTAGGCTGGGCTAAGAATTAAATATTTCACTACAATAAAAAAGTGGGTTGCAATTTTAAGAAATATAAGATGACGGGCTTGGGATTTGGGTTAAATTTTGAGGTGAACTAAAATTAAAAATGAACTTTTTAAGAGGTGTACTGGGCTCAAGTCCAATATTCCACCATCTAGATCCACCACTGTTGAATTATGTTTTATGAACTTTTCTTCTGAAGAAAAAAAAAAGTAGCGTTTCTCTGTTTGACTTACATTTTTCAGTAGCATTGAACTTCTCATTAATTATTATTCATTATTTAATTTTATACAATATTTATCTTTTTTAGAGAATTTGGTTAATCAGAAAATCAAAAGAAATTATTGCTTATAATTAAGTTTTACTGATTAATTTGATTTAATGTTTAATCTGTAGTTTCAATTAATCAAAAATCAATCATCCTATCTCAATATTTGTTTGCTTTCCAAATACGTAGAGAATGTCATTACAAATTTTCAAGTCAATGATGGCTATGTTAGAATAATTAACATACATTTTTGTAAGATAAATTTGGAAGAAGAATTCTATATAACTTGGAGTCTTGAATCAAAGTTAATCGATTAATACAAATGGAGGCTACCCAATATATATAGGAGCAAACCCTAGAAGACACACAAAGGAAATTACAAAACTACCCTCACAAATATAAACTAATAACTAATTATAATTCTAACATCCCCCACAAACTCATGATGATGTAGTAGAAATCATTGAGAGTTTGCCAACCAAAAAAAAAGCGGAGAGCGGATGTGATGCGACTTGAAGATCGGCAATCTGAAATATGATGAGATGAAAGGTAAGTGGAGTGTCCCATGTTGCGGGTGATGACGAGTGACATGACAATCAATCTCAATATCTTTGTTCTTTTCGTGGAAAAACGAGTTGTGAGCAATCTGAATAAGACTTTGGTTATCACAATGCATAGGAGTAGGTGAGGACAAATGAACACCCATATCTGCAAGAAGCCAACGTAACCAAACTATTTCGGTTGTAGTAGAAGCCATTGCGATACTCTGCCTCTGTGGAGGATCGAGACACAACATTTTGTTTCTTACTCTTCCAAGAAATAAGTGAGTCTCAAGAAAAACACAAAACCAAAGTGGTGGATTTTCGATCATTGGATCACCGCCCAATCCGCATCGAGAATATGCCTCAACTCTAATGAAGATGTAGATGGAAACAAAAGACTCTCGAAAAGAGTACCACGGAGGTATCGCAAGATACGAGTAAATCGCACCCAATGAGCGGTAGTGGGACAAGTGACAAATCGACTCACAATATGAACCGCATATGCAATATCTGGGCCACGCGTAATGGTTAGATAAACCAAACTTCCAACAATAGTGCGATATAAAGTAGGATCGCACAATGGTGTGCCATCGGAAGGAGAATATCGAACATTAAGTTCAAGAGCGTATCAACCGTCCGAGTATCGATGAAGACGAGCTCGATCAAGTATGTCGACAATGTACTTGGGTGAAAGAAGATAACCTCGAGGGAGCGGGCTACCTCAATACCCAAGAAATATCGCAAAGGTCCCAAATCTTTCATTTCAAAGCGAGAAGCTAACTCAGTTTCAACAATGCAATCCCATCAACATCATCACCTGATGATCATGTCATCAACATATAAGGAAAGAAGAATAATACCAAAGACGTACGCTTGAAGAAAAGAAGCGAGAATCATGTTATGAACTAAAACCAAGTGAAGTAAGCACGACAGAGAATTTTTCAAACCAAGCCCGTGGAGCTGTTTGAGACCATACAATCTTTCTTAAGCTTGCAAACTTCGCCCGATTATGAGGAACTCCGGTGGTGGGATCATGTAAACTTCTTCTTGAAGATCACCATTCAAGAAGGCATTTTTGACATCTAATTGAGATATGTGCGATTTGGGATAGAAGCAACAAAGAATAAGAGTACGAACGGTAGTCATTTTTGCAACAGGGGGCAAAAGTTTCCTCATAATCCATACCATACTTTGTTGTGAATAACCTTTAACAACCAATCGTGCTTTATATCGCTCAACCGAACCATCGATTTGGTTTTAATTTTATAAACCCAACGTGAACGAATTGCCCGCTTTACCAGGTGGTAAAGATACCAAATCCCAGTGTTTGTTTTATGCAAAAGCGAAAAGTTCCTCGGTCATAGCATCTTTGCCATAAAGGATCGAATCGCCTCTTTATAGGAGTGTGGTTCGAAATTTGGTGAATAGAGGACAAAAATGAAGCAAAGGCGGGAGAATAAGAGGAATAAACAAAGTCGTAATCGAGTGGACTTACGTGTACGTTGGGGATATCGAGGAGGCAAATGATCCACAATTTCGAGGAAGCGATTGGGGTGCCGTAGGCGTAAAGTGCAGAGCAAAGATGTCGATGAGTCTCTATCTGTATTATCCGAGAATGGATCAATATGAACAAGATCGGTTTTGGAGATGCTTTATGAGGACTAGAGGAATAGAGAAGAATGGAATATGCTCAAGAAAAAATACATGACGAGACACATATAATTTTTGAGCAACAGATCAAAGCAACGATATCCCTTTTGACCTTCTCCATATCCTAAGAAAACACAAATAGGCTGACGAGAAGATAATTTGCGCGTTCAACATGAGGACGAAGGACAAAACATGCACAACCAAAGACTCGTAAGGACGAATAACTAGGGGTGGAACCATATAGTCTCTGAAATGGTGATAAATCAGATGTAATGGATGATGGAATCCTATTTATACAATGGACAGCGGTAAGAACGGCTTCCCCCCAGAATTCACTTGGAACTGAACTAGATAGTAAAAGTGAGCGAGCAGTTTCAATGATATGCCTATGTTTTCTTTCAAAGAATACCATTTTGTTCGGAGTATCGTGCAAGAAGTTTGATGTAAAGTCCCATCCAAAGCAAGCAATTCACGAAAATTATTAGAGGTGTACTCCCCACCCAAGTCACATCTAAAGCATTTTATGATAGCAGAGAATTGAGTTTTTACAAAAGCTCGAAATGAAGTATATATGCTCAGAAAATCAGAACGATGCTTCATAAAATAAACCCAACAATAACGAGAATAATCATCAATAAAAGAGACATAATATCGAGAACCCCCTTTGTGGGGAATGGGAGCAGTCCCCACACATCGAATGAACCAAATCAAATGGCGCAAGCAGAATTAGAAACACTTCGTTTAAAAGGTAAAGCGGAAAATTTTGCCGATTTACAACCACTACAATCGAAATATCATGAGATGACAATTTTCCTAATGAACTGTAGAAGCCAAAAATCTTAAACGTGAAGACGAAACATGACCCAAACGAGAATGCCACAAATAAAAGCTAGGCGATGAAGGACTCAAACGAAAAGAAGACAAATCAACAAAGAGAAGAAAGGCTGCGATAGAAGAGGGTACTACGAGCTCATCCAAAATGTATAACTCTCTCTTGCCTACGGCTGTCCCAATCGAACCTTAGGAATGTGGATCCCGCACACAACAAGTAGAAAGAGAATGATACTAAGTAGCCTTAATCACACAATTGGCTAATGAAAACAAGATTTAATGTAAGTTTGGGAATATGGTAAACATGTGGAAGAGACAAGTGAGGTGTAGCTACAGATCCATTCCCGCTAAGGGTAACAATGTACCATCGGCAGAACAACAGTCTAGCATATGTGGGTGAAATGGAAGTAAAACATGATATATCGGGGGGGACATATGATGAAAAGCTCCGAATCTAATACCCAAATAGAGGAAGATATACCGACGAGCTCGGAGTTGACAAACCCGAAGGCGAGACAAAGCATGAGATGAGGCAAAAATTTAAAATTGTTCGGCAATTGTATCCATAGAAGGGCCGACCGGAGGTAAGAGTTCCGATGTCACGAGAATCGATGAGGTGCAGTGCGGAACACGAGTCGGTTGGGCGGCCTAAAACCACGTTGATTTGGATGGACAAACCGATGTTGGGGAGGTCGTGGATTTTTCTCGTTGAAAACGTTGTTGGCCACCTTTATTCAACTCGGACATTGAGCCTTCCAATGTCCTGGTTGTTTACATAACTACACTCATTATCGGCAACCTTTGGGTGCGATGCAGAAAGAATGAAGATGGACGATGGGGCACAAAAAGAACGGATGAAGTAGGAGCAGGAAGAACTCCTTTCCCTGCCGAGACTTTAGGCGTAATTCCTCCGCTAACAATTCACCGACAACGAGAATCAACAGATGGTAAAGGAATACGGTGCAAAATATTTCCACGAAGAGACTCAAAATCATCCCGAAGAGCCATCAAAAATTGAACCAATCGTTGCTCCTCTCTACGAGCAATATAGGGGCAAATGCGCGGGTTCAATAGATTCGAGGCTAATTGATCCCAAAGATCGACATAGCGAATAAAATTCTGTCTGATCATATTTTTTTCTTTGAAGAGATCGAATATCTATTTCCAACTGTATCTTGTTTAGCAAAATTCGATTGAGTATACAACCGTTCCAAATGATCCCAAACTTCTTTAAGAAAGATCATATTTAGCCAATTGCATACCAATAGAGTTCTCCACGAATTGTTAACCCAAGTAATAATTTTCGAATTGTTCACTTCCCAAACCTCTAATTCCGCAGCATATTTAGTATTATCTTTCTCAACAGGATGTTTTTGTGTTCCAGAAATATAACTCCACAATTTTTTTCCTCTCAAAAAATTTCTCATGACATAACTCCAATATGAATAATTCTTTCCATTCAAGCGTACACTAATCGACTGCAACGAATCATCTCTTTCACTAGCCATAATGAATAATGACAGAAAATCAAGCAGAAATACCAACCAAACAACTAGATAGATCGATGCAAATACCCAACAAATCAAGCCAACTCTACCAACAAACTATTGCAAATAATCTGATTCTTGAGGCCAAAAAGATAGCAAACCCAACAAGTGCTAACAGATCGAAAATCGAATGAAAATAACACAAAGCTGCAACATACTCACTGTAATCGCGATATACCCAGTTGGATCCGCGAAGTCGAGAATGCTATTAAAACCTTGCTCTTGATACCATGTTAGAATAATTAACATACATTTTTGTAAGATAAATTTGGAAGAAGAATTCTATATAACTTGGAGTCTTGAATGCAAGAACTTGATTAATACAAATGGAGGCTACCCAATATATATAGGAGCAAACCCTAGAAGACACACAAAGGGAAATTACAAAACTACCCTCACAAATATAAACTAATAACTAATTATAATTCTAACAGGCTATACTTGGACTAGCTAAATTGAAGCTTCCTATCTCTCCATCAATGCTAGATATTGGCGATTTTTCAGACGATTTTCTAATCTTACGTTATTTCTCCTCCTAAAAAATAGGTTTGAATTTTTTTTTCTCTAATGAAAATTACACTAGTCAAAGAATTACTAGGTTTTATACCTTCATCGCATGTCAAAATTCAGAAATGGATCCTCTACATTTTCATTTTCTAAATTTTGTGTAAATTTTGAAGAGGGAAAAGACACAAGGAAAAAAATGCGTGAAAAAAAAGTTCCATACATTTTATCTTTGTGTTTTTCTCCATCCCTAGTTTACATAAAATTTATGGAATGGAAATATAGAGGTACCTGGGTCATCGAGAGAGGGGGCTGGAGGAGACCATTATCCTTATTTGTTTCCCTAAATATTTTCATTCTCGCCACTCATCTCTCAAACATTTTTAAATTCGTCCCCCAATGCTGCAGTTTTTGCGTCCATCCTTGCGCGGGCCCTTCAAAATTCCATTATCATGTTTGTTATGTATTTTTCAATTTCTGCTGTTGCTTCAATACAAAACAACGTAATGAAATATCTTCAGTCTTTGCAATGTTGTTTATAAGGTTGTGACAAAAACTTTAGCAAACAAAAAAAGAGCTTTGCCGTCGCTCATTTCTCGAAGAACAAAGTGCTTTTATTCCTGGTAGACTCATCTCGGACAATATTTTGGTGGCTTTTGAGACTATTCATACCATTCGGAGTAAAACACGAGGCAAAGAGGGATTGATGGGGTGAAACTAGACTTAAGTAAGGCTTATGATCGTGTGGAGTGGAAATTCCTTCTTGGGGTTATGCATAAAATGGGCTTGGATCTAAATGGATTGATATTGTTATGGATTGTGTTTCAACGGCTCGGTTCTCTTTCGCTTTAACGGTAGCGACATTGATGGGTTATTCTGAACGTGGTTTGCGCCAAGGTTGCCCACTCTCACCCTACCTTTTTCTCTTATGTGTGGAGGGTTTATCGGCTTTGATTCGTGGCGCGAACGTTGTAACTCTCTTACTGGAATCACTGCGGCTCGGGGTGCTCCGAGAATTTCTCACTTATTTTTCAAACGACGCTATCATTTTTTCTCGGGCTAATAAGCGGGATAGCGATTCTATTCATCTGGCTATTAATTTGTATGCTAGAGCCTCGGGACAACAAATCAATTTTGCAAAATCATCTATTTGCTTTAGTCCAAACGTGGATGAATCAACCCAGATTGCTGTTTGTAATTCTCTTGGACTTGCGAGAGATTCTTCTTGTCATGACAAATACTTGGGCCTCCCTGCTTTTATGGGGAGGAATAAGCGGCGAACTTTTAATGGTGTGAAAGAAGGCGTACAACGTAAACTTAATCTTTGGAAGTAGAGGTTATTTTCCACAGGTGGTAGAGAATTACTTATAAAAGCCGTAGCTCAGGCTACTGCTACTTATACCATGAGCATATTCAAATTGCCTTATTCATTGTGTAAGGACTTACAGTGCTTGGTTTCAAAATTTTGGTGGGGTGGCAACGAAGATAAAAGGAAAATCCATTGGATGTGTTGGGACAAACTGAGACGACCAAAACATTTAGGCGGGATGGGGTTCCGTGACCTGGAACTTTTTAATCAAGCGCTTCTAGCCAAACAGGTGTGGCGCTTAATTGATAGACCGCACTCGTTGGTTAGCCGTATTTTTAAAGCCAAATACTTTCCACAAGCATCGATTTTGAAGCCGTTGTGGGGTCTCGCCCTTCATATACCTGGCGAAGCTTAATTTGGGGCGTGATTTACTTCGTGATGGTATCCGTTGGCGTGTCGGTAATGGGCGTAATATTAATATTGTCAGCGACCCGTGGCTCCCGAGACCTTTCTCGTTTAAACCAGTCACACCTTCAAACTTGATCAGTGCCCATCATGTTGCTGATTTAATTTCAGAGGGTCAGTGGAACACCCAGCTAGTTCGTCAAAATTTTTGGCCTTTAGACCGGGATTTAATTCTATCTATTCCTCTGAGTCATTCTAATCCCCCGGACAAGATCATTTGGCACTATGAAAAATCAGGTAATTATTCGGTTAGATCGGGATACAAGTTGGCGTTGCAGAATCAGCTTTCGTCGGGCCCGTCATCCTCTACGGTTGTTTCAACTTGGTGGCGTCGTCTTTGGAAGCTTCGCATCCCAGAGAAAATGAAAATCTTTTGTTGGCGAGCGTTTCATGGAATCTTGCCTTGCGCAACCCAACTCATCAAACGGGGTATCTCCATGTCTCCCTTGTATAGCAGATGCCACCATTGTGTGGAAACCATTGAACACGTGTTGCGAGATTGCTCGGACTCCAGGTCTGTATGGTTTGCTAGTTCCCTACATGATTTTATGCGCTCTGTTAAAACATCTTCATTACAAGATCTTTGCATTGAAGCGTGTCTGTGTTTGAATATGGAAAAGTTGGAGCTCTTTGTTGGGATCTTATGGGCTTTGTGGCACTCAAGGAATAATGGGTTATTTGCTAATGTTTGGCCTGGTCCTAAGGAAATATTGTCAGTAGCATCAAGAACACTTTTTGCTTATCAGTCTTGCTGGTTAGGATTTAATACTCAACCAGCTTCTAAAATTGGTCAAAAAGTGTTAAGTGGTCCCCCTAATTTTGGTGAACTTAAGCTTAATGTGGATGCTTCAGTCCACACGGATCAGGTTATGATCGGGGTTGGGGCAGTAGTCCGAGACTCAAATGGAATCGTTATTGCTTGCATGTCAAAATCTATTCTCGGTGTGTTTGATGTGACTACTTGGAAGCTATTGCGATCAAGGGCGAGCCGGACGCTTTACTGGGGTGGTAGATCTGAAAATGGGGTGGGTAGGATAGAAAATCCAAGAAAAATTAATACAAATTATAACTAATTTTTTTTTTTCAAAAATCCTCACTAAAATTTTTTCAAAAAAAAAAAAAATGGGCTGGGCCGGGCCCAGATCGCCCCAGGCCCACTGTCTCGCCAGATGATTGCGATGAGGGAGGGACTAGAATTGTTAGACTTATGGGCTTGAATATAGCTGCTGTCGAGACCGATTCTTTATCTGTTGTCAAGGCTATTAATTGGCAAGACCCATTTGGAAATGAGCTGTGTAATATTTTGGATGATGTGAGATCGCTTCTCGTCTTCGACGATCATCTTGTTTCTTGTTTTCTTTGTTCCCGGGAATGTAATTGATTCTTGTCTTCTTGCTCCTCTCGTATTTAACCGTGCTCCCATATCCTATGAGATGGACGCGGTTCCTTTGTGGTTGAGATCGGTAGTTTTGGCCGACATTCATCAATAAAATATTTTGGTTTCCCCTTCAAAAAAAAAAAAAAATATCTTCAACAAACAACCTAATCTCAATTGTCACTTCCAACAACCAAAAATATAATAAATGGAAAAATGAAACTCCAAAAAAAAAGAGAAAAAGAAAAGAAAAGGTAAAGTCACTATAGAAACAAAAAATTCCCTTTCTTTTGGATGGTATTATGGACACGTTATTTCAACTACGCAACTATGTATATACACGCGCATATATATAACACAGATACACACATTCAATATTGGAACTGGGAAAGGGAAAAGGGAATCGAACTCCGAGAGAGAGAAATCAGGCAGTGTTTAAGAGAGGCGGCAGAGAGAGATGGCATCATCGTTCGACGCGTACAGCATGGACGGCGAGACGTCGGCGCATCCATTTGACTACGAAGGAAACGCCGCCTACGGTGATGATTCGTACAGCGCTTTCTCCTCCGTCGAAACTCCACCTTACTCTGCCGCCGAGTATGTGGAATCCGAGCAAGTTCCGGTGGATCACGTGGCCAGCTCCGATTCATTCGGATTCGGGTCGAATACTGAACCGTTCGGAACTTCCGATTCGATTCCGATCTCGAATGGCAACGGAAAATCACCTTATGAAGTCGGGGAAGATTCCGAGGGATTATTCAGCTCGGATGGACCTGTCCTTCCGCCTCCTAGTGAGATGCAAGAAGAAGGATTCGCTCTTCGCGAATGGCGGAGGTGAGACTGTTTTAGTTCTGTTTGTTTATTTATTTATTCCTCTTTTAAGTTTTTTTCCATGTTTTTTTATGTGTACAGTGGGGATCTGCCCTACTGATTTTTATGCAGGAGTTTTTTTGTTTAATATTAGTTTTAATTTCGTGGAGATCTCTTGCTGAATTTGAGTTTGATATCTTAAAACAATGAATGGAATTCTGGTTTTAAAATCGAATCTATAGTTTTGTTTGAGATATCGGAAGAATTGTTTGGTTTTCTATGCATCACAGGCAGAGGAGGATTGCTTGAGAATATCTAATTTTTTTAGGATTGGTTGATGGACAGGGTTTAACTCGGATAAATAAGATGTATTAACTTAAGGACCTAGCTTGATCTAGTAATATAAATGACCACAAATTTAATTTTCAGAGCTATCATGAATTACATAAAAGCCATGAGTTATATGCGACATTTTTTTCCTCATCAACTCCATCAAAACTTCACATTAGTTGTAATTTCAAGATCCGGTGACTAAGATTAGCTTGAATTTAAAATGATAAATCTATTGATTATTATTAAGTTGAATTCAATACAAGGAGGGATAGCTGTCGTAAAATAGTAAGAGGCATAAAAAGAAATAAGCATATAGTTGAGATAGCACCCACAGAAGATAGATTGCAGGACAATCATTTGAGGTGGTTTGATCATGTTAAATGCAAAGCCGTTGGATATCCTAATTAGAGATCTTCATGGAATTAAGTTAATGGTAAATCTAAAGATTAAATGTGACCACTGTATAATTAGATATGATTGGAGTTGTGGCTAAATTTGGAGAATAACCTTGATGGAATGGAGTAGTAGAATCTATTTGGTGGATTCCACATAAATACGAGATAAAGGTTTCGTTGAATATTTAGGTGGAAAGAGTTCATGTAGCGACGACATGAGTATGAGTTGAGTTACACTAGCTTGAAATAAGCGTGATCAACATATTGAGATCTGCACTAACATTTGCTAATGGAATCTGATCTGAAATTGGAGCTTTGAAGTTTCATAATTATGTGGGTTTAAAAGAAAAATTAATTTCCTGAAGTTGCATCTGCTTCAATTGTAGTTCTTATAGATATTTTTGTTTAAGTTGTTTAACTATGAGATGAAGGTAGTATTGTAGTCTTTTGCAACATGTTCTAATTGCTTGCATATCCCATTTTCCTTTTCACCACCTCGACATTTATGTTTGGCTTCATTTTCATGTTCAGAGTTCATGTTTTTGGTGTTTTTTTTTTTTAAGTTATTGATTTTGTGTGGAAATAACGTGTGGATTTTAGATGGGGTTGGAATTGTGAAGATAAGGAAATAGGTTTCGGTGTCACATTCACATCTCCCTTGAACATATTCGAGTTTTTATAAAAATTACATTTTGTGACCAAGTATATTAATTCAGCAAAATTAATCCAAAATATATTATTATGTTTGAGAAAATAATAGTAATAATAACTAATCCAAATATATTATTATTTTTTTGGAAATATTTTCAACCCTGAAAATACCAGTAACATAGAAATAAATTTGAAAATGAAACTGGGCTCTAAAGAACGAGCATTAAAAACCTAGTGAATTTAATTCAATTGAATGTTGGTAATTATTGTTTCTTGGTGGAACGGTGTGGATATTAATGACGAAAAGCTTTCCAGAAAAAAATGTTTAGAAAAAAGAGTAGCAACACATTTTGACTTTTGTATACTGCTGTCTGGGAAATTTCGCATTGGCAGTCCACCATTCTATTGACCCTATAAAACTCATGCGTGTTCTCATGTTGGTCACAAAATCATGTTAAGAACATCTAAGTGAAGATGACTGATAATTAAAATCCACAGGAGCTCTTATTCTGCTTAATCCATTGGTCGAATTACTGAAGAACTGAGATATGTTGATGAGAAAACTCTACTCTATTTATTCATTATGGTTTTGTTTGCAGGCTAAATGCCATTCGGCTGGAGGAGAAGGAAAAGAAGGAAAAAGAGATGCGAAACCAAATCATCGAAGAAGCTGAAGAGTATAAACAATCTTTTTACGAGAAAAGGAAGCTTAACGTAGAGACTAACAAGACCAACAACCGAGAAAAAGAGAAGGTTCAGTTTCATTCACATCAAACCTTGATTGCAACTTATTAGTTTTAGGGATAATTACCAAAAAAATGATGTTGGGGTATTTAAAAAAATTCAGAGAAGTTTCAAACTTACACAAACTTGGTGTAGGTTTGATTCAGTCTTACATTTTATCCCTTCATAAGAAAAAAACATTTCAAACTTTAATGGATTTTTCTTTTTTAAATACCCCATACCTCAATTTTTTTTTAATTATCCCTTAGTTTTATTACCTTAGTTACGGAAAATAATAGCAACAATAATCTTGATGCAATTCCATCATTTTATACAGTTATACTTGGCCAGTCAAGAAAAATTCCACAAAGAGGCAGATAAACAGTACTGGAAAGCCATAGCAGAGCTCGTTCCTAATGAGGTCCCCAATATCGAGAAGAGGGGAAAGAAGAAAGACCAAGATAAGAAGCCATCTATCACAGTAATCCAAGGCCCCAAACCCGGCAAACCAACTGATCTTTCAAGGATGCGCGGAATATTGGTGAAACTGAAGCACAAACCCCCGCCCCACATGTTACCACCCCCACCGCCTCCTGCTGCTAAGGATGGGAAAGATGGCAAGGACGAAAAAACCTCCAAAAATGCAAAAGATACAGCAACTAATGCCACTGGGACAAAAGAGGCACCAGCTGCACCTGCAAAAGATTCTGTTCCACAAGCATCGCAAGAACCTATTGCTCCTGCCAGTGAGAAACCAATAATTAGCTAATGCAGTAATGCTGCTAAGTTTTGATTGCATACTAGTTGATTTCCTGGTTCGAGAAGTTCCTCTTATACTTTTATTTTCACTATATTTCGTTCGTTTATGCTTGCCGTTTTGTATTATCAGTGATGACGATCTAGCGCTACTGTGTTGGGCTTGATCTAGTCGAGAGATGTTCATTCTATGTAGTATAATTGTTTGAACATATTAAGCTATTGTAATATTCTTTCGGTCAAGTTCTTTTCATGATTTAATTATCTGGTCGCTAAGTGAGCTCTGTTGCAATAGAGAGAATCAAGCGTTTAAGTATATACTTTTGTTTAGGGTATATACAAATCGAGTAGAGGCGAACGTTATAATGTTCATGCTTAATTGAATTTTTATCGAGATTCAAAAATTGTGTTTAGTTTGATTTTTTTATTATTGATCGAATCGAGCTCCAACTAATTTTACTCGAGCCATACACGAATCAAGCTTGACTACTTGAGTAGTTTGATATTTTTACACATATTATTCTTTTTTACCTTTACATATTATCAAATGGAAAAATGTGTTCAAACTTAGTTTTTTTTCTGTTAATGAACCGAGCGCAAACGAACTTTTAGTGAAAGGTCTCGAGGTGAATATCGAGAAATTTGGTTCGTTTTCCAACTCTAAAAATGTTAGGAGCCTCCAGCGTTTACGCTCTATCACTCATTTTAAGCTCCACCAAATGCCCCCAAGAGCGAGCAAAGACCTTAGGCGAACCAAGATAACAAAAACATATGAAACATCCTTCAAAATGAAGGCCACTAGAAAGCCAACCATATACATATTGGAATCAAGGTAAATGCAGCTCTCAATAACCTGAGTAAACTCATCGCCTGGAAGTAAGAAGATTAGAGTACTAAATTCCAGCAATCCAATCTCATCTAGGGGTCACCTGAGTGATTGTGATAGGAAAAGAAGTCGTCTGGTAGCTAGTTGAAGCGTCATACGACTTATTCTTCGACGTTTTACCACTAGGCCTACCTGAATCTTCGAAAAAACCCGGAGGTGTGAGTTCCTTTTCGTTAAGTCGAACATTTTTAGAGAGCATCCGAATGACCTGGCTCATAACAGGTCTTCTGCTTGCATTTGCTTGAGTGCAGAAAAGGGCCACTTTCATGTACCTGAGAACCTCGTCCTTTGGAAACTCTTCAAGTTCAGGGTCAACTAGATCCAGCAGTTTCCCTTCTTCATATAGCTCCCATGCCTATGAACCAATTAATATAATCGATGAAACGGACTTGCAGTTCACGTACCAAGAAGAAAAGATGTTAGCAAGCATAAGTAAAAATGAAAGGGTCTTAAGTTACAAAAATTACCCCTGAGGTTTTTACCGAATTACAAAATAAATCCAGTTATCTTAAAAAATTACAAATACCCTCCAGAGTGTATGGCGTAAGATAGAAACAAACACCAGGTATTTATAATTTTGAAAGATAGCTAGGTTTTCCCGCCGGGGAGGAATTACAAAAAGAAAAACCCTAAGGTTTGGGCTAATAAAAAAAAATACAGTGGTTTTTGAAAATTGCAAAAAAACCCTTGATGTTTGATTTCGTCTTACATTTCAAAATCCCCCTGATATTTATGGAAATATTATAGTTACTCACTTAAATTTAAAATAAAATCAAACTTGAGAGGGATTTTTGTAATTTTGAAATATCTTTGGGCTTTTTTTGTAATTAGCCCAAACCTCAGTTTTTTTTTGTAATCATCCCCCCCCCCCTCCCTACTAGACTGAATCTAAGGGTAATTTTTTTTGTAATTAACCCAAAATAAAATAAAGTTCTACAGGTTGGCTTCTGCACATCTTTCTTTTAGCCAGCGAGCATAAAAATTATAAAGCGCAATTATTCGACCAGATGAGGAATAGCACATAAAGCTATCAAAGATGTTTGGGAAAATCACCCACCCATTCGACCAGCAACTTTTGGCCGCCTCCATAATTAGCATTTGCACTACTACTGCCGCTTACAACTTCAAGTGTTAGAACCCCAAAGCTATACACGTCGGCCTTCATTGTTAACTGACCAGCTAATACATATTCAGGTGCCAGGTAACCGCTGCTAGGAACAAACCAAAGGAAAAACTTAGAATCAGATTAAACAAAAGTGTTTTAACATAAATTGATTCAACCTAAAGGTTGAGATATGCTATTTTCCTTTCTACTTTATGATGATATGAGTAATACCAAATGATAGAAAGGGACATACGTTGTTCCTGCTACTTTTGTGCTAATGTGGGTAATATCGTCTGGAAAAAGTTTAGCCAATCCAAAATCTCCAATTTTTGGTTGGAAGTCCTTGTCCAGAAGTATATTACTAGCTTTGATGTCTCTATGCACAATGTGAGGCACAAGCTCTTCGTGAAGAAATGCAAGACCTTTGGCAGTACCCATGCATATAGCAGACCTCCTTTCCCAGTCCAATTTTATGGATCTCCTCGGACCTGCTGCAGATGCACAAAAGCATTTGAGCAACGCGATGTCTTAAAGAATTGTTTCAAAGTCCAAATTAATGTACCAAAATACCTAACAATGCACGATCAATGCTGTTATTCTCCAGATATTCATACACCAAAATCTGTTTAGGTCCATGGACACAGCACCCAAGTAATTCGACAAGGTTTGGATGTTTAACATTAGAAATAGTCTCGATCTCAGTTAAGAACTCGCGGTCTCCCTGTTTTGACTCAGCAGAAAGCATCTTCACGGCAACTAGTGTTCCATTTTTGAGAATTCCCTGTGCAATACCACTGGAGTTAATTGAAAGCAAAGGATAACATATCAGAGACAAAAACCTACTTGATCAAATCGGGTCCCATGACCAAACAGAAAATGAATCTCCCATCAATTTAATATTTTTAGAAGATAAAACCATATTTTTAACAGGGAGAAATTCTTGAGCTACTATATTATAGGAAATTAGTGGGAACCAACTGAGAGATTTGTTATTTTGTTGAAGGCATGCTTTATAGAAAAAACTATTGCATAGATAAATCTGTTACCATATTTTCTGATACTCTTAATCTTCCCGTATAAGCTGTCTCATGTTGACTTTTAGGTGATGCTGTTAGCCGTGGACAAACTTGAAGCCCAAATTACTAATTACACTGGAGTTTTCAATTTCAGTTAAAGCTTTCTGCTGCTTAAAAGCTTCATTACTCCCCACATCACAATACGGGGAGAGGAGGGAGAATAAATGTTGAATTCTAACCATAGATAAAGCTATGCCTACTACTACCTTGAGAAAGCAATAATAAGAAACACCAAGTCATGTTGTTGATGGAGAAGAAAAAGGAATGTACAGGATTGAATAATACCTTGTAAACTGTTCCAAAACCTCCTTTCCCTATTTTGTTAGTTAGATGAAAGTTATTTGTTGCTACTCGCAATTCACTGTATGAGAAATTTTTGGTCATTGCAGTAGAGGTCCCTGTTTACGGAGGACATACAAGAAAATGTCATCATCATCGAGAGAGAGAGAGAGAGAGAGAGAGAGAGAGAGAGAGAGAATAAGGTGGATGACTGAAAAGAAAGTAAGGCGTCATAGTCAACCATCCAGCTATACTATCATACAGGGCAACCCTATACGCCCAAATATATGTTTCCCAATTAGGTAAACCAGGCAGATCACAGCTAGTTTAGTGAGGTTCATAGTTGACCATCCAACTATACTGTAACAGCCCCCAGAATTCCCATGTATAACATAACTGCTAGATGTCCAAAGACTTATGGGCACTCAATTAGATAACAGATGCAAGTTACATCTGTTATAGTGAATTGTTGTGTGATGAGTGGGTTTTATACCTATAAATTACATGTCAATCCTTCAACTTTTTTTTTTTTTAACTTTTGATGTTTTCCTGAGTTTTATGTTTTTTTGTGTTAATTTTGCAGGAAAGAACGTGGGACAAGAAAGAGGTCTCGGACATTTGGTTGCCACAACACCCGAAACTTCTTTCCTAAATCTACCATAATTCTATTTACGCCATTTTTCATACACCCTTGTACAATATAAACAGCATTTCCAACCTTAGGTGTACATGAAGTAAAGTTTGAAGGGGAACAGAATGATGAAGCAGTTACCTTCTTGGTCTTGTTTGGACTGATTAGCATCTTTACTAATTTTCTTCGGGCGCACGGTTGAGTAACCGAAGCAGCAACAACTCATATTCTTGTGTGTTCTATGACAATAATCTCCAACTCGACAACAATGTCCCTCAATTTGGACAATACTGATCAAGACATTTCCATTAGCCATCACCTGCTTTTCCTATCAGCATTTATGCATAGATCAGCATTTCCTGCCCCTGCAAACCTACCAAACACATGATAACATGCACAAGTTTAATATCTTTTGAAGCATTTTCTTATTTGACCGACAAATAAACTGCAGTATTGTCCATTTCTGTGAGCAGAACTCTTTTGCCCTTGCTACAGCATATCACTACGTGGAAATTACTGCTTAAAGTAATTCTACAAGCAGTTCACGTGATCATATGCATTTATATATATTCCCAAAACTACCTAATTTTCCATATATATTTCCAGAAAATAACACTGTTGTTTCCTAAAAACTACGTTAAATAAACCATTTGGAAGCATGAAAATATATGTGAACAGCAATAGTTTATCTGCATGGGTTGATTCTCTCTCTCTCTCTCTCTCTCTCTCTCTCTCTCTCTCTCTCTCTCTCTCTCTCTCTCTCTCTCTCTCTCTCTCTCTCACACACACACGAGTCCGCACATACAATAGATTTAAGCTCTCAGATTGTCCAAATAGGTGGAATCTTCGTTCGGAAAACCGATTTCTTCCACCACAAACCAAATCTCAAACAGGTAATGTTCTCTTCAACAAAACCAGAAATTCATATTCGTCAAAAAATCATTCACACTCGAGATACAAATCTCAGATACAATCACCGACTCAAAATCGAACACAACTTAACGCGGATTTCAGAATGCAAAATTAACTGGAATCAGCAAGTAGAAAAATGGATAACAAAAATCCAGGAACCTATTCAAGGAAAAAGAAAACGGTTCACCACTCACAAATTAATCCGCACGGTCATCGGCCACAGCGATGGAAATGAACCGTAAATGCGTTGGCAAATATCAGCTGGATTAGGTCTTCGAAAAGTCGTCGTACTCCGTATGGTAATACCGTCCGTAGTCGTGGTCGTAGCGGTGGTGGAGTGGGTGAGAGAGAAAGAGCTCGAAGTCATGGCCGTTATAACCTCGTCTATCAGTGTGTGTTGTGTGTGAAATTTTGATAGCGACCTCTTTCTTTCTTTTTTTCAGCGCTTGCCCAACGTTGTGATTTTTCCCACGCCCTTTCTCAGTCGTTCGTTATATAATTACAAAAACTACCCTAGAGTTTAGCTTAATTACAAAAAAAACAAATTTTATATTTCAAAATTACAAATACCCCTTGACATTTGTTCTAATTTTCAAATTGTCCCTCTTGAGGAGGTTATTTGTTAGATAATATACAAACTTTCAGGGGGTGTTTGTAACATTTTAAGGGGTATTTGTAATTTTGAAAGATAATTGGAGTTTATTGTGATTAGACTAAATTATAGGAGGTAGTTTTTGTAATTATCTCAAATGTAAATTGTTTAAGCTGGTATCTGGTGACATGTTAGCTTAATTGTTGGTTAAGAAAATTATGTTTCTTTGAGATGTAATTCTAATTTTAAACCTTTTATGGTTAAATTTAAATAAATCTTAAGGGAAACCTTGTGTAATTTTAAGAAAGAGCTAAATACCACTCCATCAATTTTTTCCCGTGGCATAAATGAGCTGGTGAAGATTTGGTAGAAATTCATACTGAATAGCATCCACAATTCGATTCGGGGAGAGGTCAACTATTATTAGATTTGAAGGGTCGAACATAATTGTTTCTTTTACGGAGGATTTGGTTGTCGTCAAATGACCCTACCATAACATTCAAGACGCATATCCCGCAGCTTTATCTTGGTAAGAACAATGAGGACTAGAGTTGTAGAGTAAGCAATAGTGGAGCGACGATCATCCCTCGGCGCAGGCAACATTTATTTTCTATTTTGGTAGTTGTTGTCATCAAATACGATCAAACGTAAGCCTTTAAGTTGAGTTATTTAAAAAAAAAAAAAAGCTAAATAGTCATTTGTTCAAAACAAAATACAAATAATGTTCTACGACTATTAGACTATGTAAAGTCAATATTTTATTGTCATCGGACATTAGTTGACCCACAACTTTTCAAATCAAACCCTGCTGCCTAACTTTGGCGTGATCGTATGGGACAAATACAAAAAGATTTTTTTCCATACGATATATTTTCTAGGCAACATTAGAAAGTAAAATGAAAAGAAAATAGGGTGATTTATATATCTGGAAGCAATGGTTTGTATGGATGTATTTCCAAGTCCAATTTTTAGTTTCTAGTATTGGAAAATAAATTTTCAGATTTTATTGATTTTTGTGTGAGAATTGGAAATATGTTTGGTTTGTTGTCTGAATTTCTGTTTGAAAATGAGAATATGTTTGGTTATAGTTTTTTAAATGTATTTTTGACATAGGTTTGCGTGATTATAGTGTATTGTTACCTAGGTTTGCGTAATTGGAATGGAAAATTGTTTTGTTGTGTTTTCAAAAGAATATTTTCCATAAAAAAATGAAAACTGGAAATGACTTCATTTCTAATGAAAACTTTTGAAACAAACATAAACTCATTTTTCGAAATAGTTGGAAAGTGGAAAAATGGTATTGGAAATACAATCATACGAGGCCAACTTTTCTTGTTTTCTACAAGTCAATTGAAGACCATAAAAAGCTTTAGACCCTCGATTCCAATTTTTAGGTAGTTATTTAACTAATTTATAAAAATTAAACAAAGCTTTTGTACCTTATAAGATGATTAAAGTCTGTAAAATTTTATGACTTATTTTAAACATAATTTGTTGCACTTGTGATAAAATAATGTGACAACTTTTGAGATGTTATTAATGACAAATTTGCAAGTAAATTGTAAAATTAAAGGAGGTTGTTACACTAAAATAGTATTATTATTGAAAAAGGTTGAAATATCTTTACTTTTGTCCAGAATTTTCTGCAACTCAACTAAAACAATAAACGGTTTAGGGCCTAATTATAAATCTTATGTAGGGATGAATTGTGGAAATAATGATTGACAAACAATAGTATGACGCTTAAGAAATATAAAATTACTATGTTGAGAGAAGAAATCGACGCAAAATAAATTTCACACATTTGAAACTCTGATTTTTCCACAATTACAATTCGAGCCGTCAAAACGGGCTGGCGGGCGTTTTGGCGGGCCTTAAAACCTCTGACCCGGCCCAGACCGCTTTGGGTTGCGGGCTAAGGGGCCCGGCCCGTCAGACTTCTCTTTTTTCTTTTTTTGTTATGTAATACATTTTTTAACTCAACAAAATGCGGCTAACGTTAAAAGGAACCAGTTGTATTTTTCTTGATCCTTGAGTTACAACATTACATGTTTTGATGATAATACCTTTTGTTCCCAAATTTCAATTCGTTGTTGGAAAACTAGCCAACCTACAAAAGAAAGTTGTTGGCTGTTACCTGTAATGCATTCATTAATGTAGTTATATTAAATGTTTTTTTTAATATTTCTATTGTTTATAAATTACTCTTATTAGTATTAAATATTGTTGTTAATAAAATCATTAATACAGATATCCATTGCTAATAGGGCCATTAATATAACTTGGAGTAATTAATATTAATAGAAAATATTTTGTGTTACATTGAAAATTAGCAAGAGTAATTAATAGTAATAGTAATAGGCTGATAGAGTGATAGTTAATGTTGTCGGCTTGTAGCTACGAGTTACGAGCAGCTAGCATTTAGAAATTAATATGCACTCAGTCTGAGTAGACAATGTAGACCAAGAGACAATTTAAATTTAAAATACTTAAAAATAAAATAATAAAACAAAAGAAGAGGCGGGTTGGCCCGCCCCGCCCTAGCCCGCGGCCTAACGGGCTGGCCCGTTGAGGCCCGCTTTCTAGCGGGCCAACATATTTCCAACCCAACCCAACCCATTTATTAGGCGGTGCGGGTGGTCACCGCATCTAAAAAACCCATTTTCGATGTTTTCTAATTACAATAGATGGTTCTGCTATTTTCAACAATCACAATTATGCAATTTCTCGGACCTTTTTTCCAATCTATTTTATTTAATGATTAAACGGTTCTCGCTGGAAAAATCCCTCTCAATTATTCCCCCCTTTAATTATTATTCCAAAGTTTTTTACTTTATTTATAACACAATTCTCATCTTAGAAATCAGGATCATGTACAACTCTAACTCTATTGACTCAGTGTAAATAATGGTTCAATATAGAGGTTGGGGATCCCCTTAATCCCTCACCCACATTGGGTGATTCATTCAAAAAAAATTGACTAATTAATTTCAAGCTAGATCACATACAAGAGATATCCATTGCAATTGGATTCAAATTATAGTATATATATAGGAATATATTATACAAATGCTAATACTTAAAAAAAAACAATATTTCAAAGGTCCATTTTCAAGGGAAACTAAGCTAACATCATTTGAGGGGAGAATTAAATTAAAATAAAAAATTAGGCATATGCAATAATCAAAAACCAAACACGCCAGGTACGCGAACAGAGAAAATATGTCCGTGGACTAATAAACAATAAAGTCTTGCTTGTGACAGCAAATTTTGTATGGGCAGTTCTAGCTAATTAGATGCTACACAATATCACCAAATTATTTGTGATTTTGACATGGTTTTATTTTAGTTTTTTTTTTTTGTTTTGAAAAAAAATACATGCACATGTTATTATTGGACACATGTTAAAATTACAATGAAACTTAATGATACGCAATTAGGCAGCATCTAATTAACAATTGGATTACTAGTATCTGGCCTCCCATGTTTAAATTTTTTTTCTCATTTTTGCTTCTGAAAAATAAAAAAATTAAACACAAAGTGGGAATGCTTGTAGGAAAAAATCTCAAATAACACTACTTATTTTGATTTGGGTGAAGTACATCTGTACTTCGGTTCGGATCGCTTCGGCTTGAGTCTAGGTACTTTGGTTCACGGGACATATAAAAGAACGAACGTTAGGCTAGGGTGAACCCTCATCTAAGACTCTGATGCTAAAGTCAGGTACAGGTTTAAGATCGCCAATAAACTGAAGAACAAGGTGAATAACAATAAAATGAGATGCATGTAGCAATAAGAAACTGAGAGGTATTTATATGTTTTGATTTCAATAGGCCATACGGCCTAGCTCTACGTGTCGAGATCGCCTGAGCCTTTCTGTCACATCTTGTCAAGATCCAACGGTTATGATCGCGGGCCAACCCGACCTTTCAGTTTGGGTCAGGTCCCGAATACGAAACACGTGAATCTTAGGGCATATTTGCTATATGGCTAACTTTTGAGGGTAAAATGGTACTTTTAGCCTTATACATATCATATCATCTCATTTTCAATGAATTTTGAAATTTTATTAGTTCTTCTCTTTTCTCCTTATATCATTTTTTTTTACTATGCCTATTTTCCCCCAAATGGCAGGAGACAGAAATTACTTTAAATGATTAGCTCCAACAGACTTATTTATTAATTCGTTCTTCTCATTTTTCAGTAAAAAGAAGCCACAAATAGTGTACAAAAGTAGAAAACAAAACAAAGCCGAAAGTCGGGTTTTTTGACAGAAGCGCTTTCTATTCATTCATCTCCTATGGCATTTTTCTCCACACAAAGTCCGACTCTAGACTATAGTGTTCAACACCACTGCAAAGACAACCATATCAGCAACTCCGGTAATTCGAACAGCGAAAGGGATGAGCGGCGGCGGTGGCGGCGTAGCGCAGCAGTCGGCGCACTCGCTGGCTTTCAGAGTGATGCGGTTGTGCCGCCCGTCACTCCACGTTAACACTTCCCCTCTCAAATTCGACCCCTGCGATCTCCTCTTCGGCGAAGACCTCTTCGACGATCCAATTGCCGCGTCCCACCTCCCTCGCCTTCTCAGCAGCCAATCGAATCCCTCTTCCGTGGATCCCTCCGATCCTAGCTACCGCAGCAGATTCCTCCTCCAGCACCCCACCGATTCTCTCGGTCTCCCCGGCCTCCTCGTTCTTCCTCAATCATTTGGGTATATGCATATACATACATGTTCTATATTTAATAATGCACTGGACAATGTGCTGGTTGAGGTTGTTCCTTTTTGCTAGCAAATGGATTGTTAGTCCTGTCAAGTTTGGCTGCTCAATAATTGAAGTATTGTATTTAGCTATCTGTGACCGTTGCGTTTTTCTTGGTTAGGGCGATATATCTGGGGGAGACGTTTTGCAGTTATATAAGTATCAACAACAGCTCCAATTTTGAAGTCCGGGATGTTGTAATTAAGGTAAATTATACATTGTTTTGATAGTATGTGCACGAATTATTACTTGGGTGGTTAGATTCAGAAATCGCGTTTGAATTAGTTTTAAGTCAAGTATAATGGTTTTGAAGAAGGACAGATAGTTTCGGTTGAGTGGAGCAGAGGCATTACACTTGAATTTCAAGGAGTTTGAACAATACAACTATACAACTTTATAGTAATGAACTTCTATGATTTAACTGTGTTCAATAGCATGGCTGTATAGTGGATGCTTCCTATTGAATTTCAAGGAGTTTGACACTAGCATGGCTGTATAGTGGATGCTTCTTATAGAATTAGTTGTCTTCTTTTCATTTTGCTAGTTTGAATTGATTCATGTTTCTTTTACATTAGTTAGTTTCAAGATTTGCAAAGAAGATTTTCCTATCTTGGCACTTTAAAAATAGTGATGAATTAGAGTAGATAACCTATAGATTGTGCCAGAAGAGAGGACAGAAACAAAAATCACATGTTCTACAAGATGTATCAAATCAAAGATGCAAATCATGATGAGTTATTGGGAGAAACTTATGTGCATCAGAACGCTTGTTCTAGCAGATGTTTTCATTTTAAGGAGACACTGAATTCCATTTCCTTTTACCTGCTAGCTGCAACTCAGAATCCACAACTCAAATTTCATATTTGATTGTTAATAGGCTGAAATTCAAACAGAAAGACAGAGAATACTGCTTTTGGATACATCAAAATCACCTGTTGAATCTATACGGGCTAGTGGACGTTATGATTTTATTGTGGAGCATGACGTGAAAGAACTTGGCGCACACACGTAAGCTCATCCATAAAAAGTGCTTAAAATCAATTGTTTAATTAGTTTTTGTTGTGCGGTGGCTCACAATATTCTAAGTTGTCTTGGATGGTGGTTTCTATAGCTTGGTGTGTACTGCACTTTACACTGATGGCGACATTGAGAGGAAGTATCTCCCACAGTTTTTCAAGTTCGTAGTTTCTAACCCCATCTCAGTTCGGACTAAGGTACTCTATCATAGAATTTTTTATGTGATCTACTGTGCACGGTTCCCGAACTATACAAGAATTCTTTATCATAAGTTCCTATTTGCATGTTAGCACACCATATGTTTATCCTGTCAAGAGTGTAATAGTTACTCTTGTTTTCATGCAGGTTCGCAATGTTAAGGTATGTTGAAGATGGTTAAAGCTTTTGGTGTGTAAGTTCATGACCTTCCAAAAAAATAATTCATTGTGTGTACGAAGTAAATTATTGCTATATGATAATGCGAGGATAAAGAATCTACAGATATTTGTCAGACTTTAGGATGGTTAGAGGAGTCTCTGTACTCTGCATGTGAGTTTCCTTACTGACAATGGGTCATTAGAGAGGTTACCGTGGCAATATATTCAATTTGTAACCAACAACATTAATATGCATTTCACTTGAGCACTTGCAGCACAACACTGGTAAAGGCTTCATGAAATTTCACTTTGTTCTGCCAATCTATTGTGATAATAGGACGGTGCAGTAGTGCATTTTTTTATCAGGTTATGATGAAAGCTTTTTGAGGTCTGTCGGTTCTATGGATGTGCTTTCTTTGGAAGATAGTATTTCCTCTTCATGATATCCAAATTACTTCCCTCAGGACATAACTCTTTTGGAGGCTTGTATAGAAAATCATACAAAATCTAACCTTTACATGGACCAAGTTGAGTTTGAGCCGGCTCAGCATTGGAGTGCAACTGTACTGAAAGCTGCTGATCATTCTTCAGAACACAATTTACTGACGAGGTGATTTTAGCAGTATTCATTATTGAGAGTTAGTGATATGTGACCTTTTTTTTTCCTTAATATTTTTTATTTGAGTATGTCTTGCAATTTTACAACTTTGTGTTAGCATTCTTCTTTAGATATTCTTTATGCTCTGTTTTGTTTTTGCAGAGAAACTTTCAAAGAACCCATTCTTATCAGATCTGGGGGAGGAATTTATAACTATCTGTATCAGTTAAAATTTTCATCACCGGACAATGCACAACTGAAAGTTGAGGGAAGTAAGATTCTCGGTAAACTTCAGATAACATGGCGTACAAATTTGGGTGAACCTGGTCGCCTGCAGACCCAACATATACTTGGTAATGTAAGTTGAATTTCTTCTTTAACTTCATAGTATAAAACAGAAAATTACTTTAAAACCTTGGTCTACATTAATGGATCTTCAATCCTGTTGCTGACATCTCAAAAGTGGCCTTATAAGGAAAAATTCCTTTTTCCCCCTTTGTTGAACATTTAAAACTGGTTACTGGTATCTAATTCAAATATCAGATGTAATTCTACATGGCTGGGATCTTCTATGTAATTGGTGTTTAGTTAGGATATTCCTATTTTTGTTATTTTCTTTTTGATTATTAACTTGTTAAATTTAGTTTGATTAAATGGATTACATGACTAACCAATCAACAATTTTTCTGTCTTAGTTACCTTATTATTATTCTTATTACTACGAATTCCTTGCAGCCCATTACTCGCAAGGAGATTGAGTTGCATGCAGTGGAGATACCACCTGTCATTATCTTAGAGAAGTCTTTCTTGGTAAAGGCTAAACTCATATTGTATCATATGATTTCAATTTCCTTTCTTGATCCATCTTCTCATCATTCTCTTAAAAGAATATTCCTGAATATTATTCTTATTTTTGGTGCAAGTAACATTCTCTGATAATGACTTAATCATGCCCAAAGTTGTTTTTGTTACTATAGCATGATTAATAATTAATTTTCAAAACTGCTGAAGCTTGAAGGTAGATTTACTGTTCCATTTTTTTTTTTCCTTTCTTGTTTTGGAATTTTCACTTTTCTGAGGTTTTATTATCAAGCAAATGAATCCAAGTTCAAATTATACCCTGATTAGTATCTAATGAGGTGATCACTTTATTGCTTTAGCCATGACTGCAGAACCAAAATCAAACGATATGTTTTTATCATTTGGTTGTATTAATAAGTTATGAGCTTTAAATATTGACATCTTATAATTCTTCTGCAGGTGAGTTTGAATCTCATAAACTTGACTGAGCGAGTATTGGGGCCCTTCGAGGTATGGTTGTCAGAAAGTGATTCACTTGATGAGAGAGCTGTAATGATCAATGGCCTTCAAACAACGGTGAGCCATCTAAAATTGCTCTTATTAATGTCTTTCCCTAGATCTAT
Source organism: Rehmannia glutinosa (assembly GCA_016081115.2). Classification (NCBI taxonomy): domain Eukaryota; kingdom Viridiplantae; phylum Streptophyta; class Magnoliopsida; order Lamiales; family Orobanchaceae; genus Rehmannia; species Rehmannia glutinosa. The sequence continues at coordinate 10,303,395 of CM071929.1, read as the reverse complement.
ATTATTTAATGGAGATCTGCATTACGCTCTTAATGCCGGATCTACAATCAATTCTGAATATGACATTGATTTATACTCATTATCCCCCTAATTTTGACATGATTTATTCATTAATGTTGTTACTATGTGCCAGATGTCTTCCAAATTTTTATATTTATTTGTCTGGAGATTGATGTTGAATATGCTGTGCACAAATATTTATATCTTAAACCCGTTTCAACATATGAAAGCTGGTATATTATTACTGATGTTTTTAATGGTATTGTACAGACTCTTGGGGAGGTGCAAGCATTTAGCTCGTTGAAGCTTCAGCTGGTAACTGTGATTGATCATCTTTAAGTTTCTGCAACACAAACTTTAAGCATAGCCTATAGCCTTGTATTAAGAATGCCTTTTTGTTGGGAAATTAGTCTGTGGCATTGCTGTATCTAGATACATTAGTGGATAATTCTAAGTTTATTTCCACCCCCTGAAAAAGAATACAATGGTGAAATGAAAAATACAAGAGGAAAATAAGGTCAATTCTGGCTGCAGAGTGTTAGGGTGGTGAGCTCCTAGGGTATATTAGATCTTTTAACTCTTGATTTTCAATTTAAGTGGCATTCGTAAAATTCTTTAGTACCTCTGACACTTGATTGCCTTTAAACTTTCTCTTTCCTATCTTTGTGCATTTTTGCATGCAGAACTTGATTGCAATTAAGCATGGGATTCAGAAAATCACCGGCATTACAGTTTTTGACACAATAGAGAAGAAAACTTATGACTCCCTTTTAGAAATGGAGGTTAGTTGGTTCTACGAGGTTGTGTTTAATATTTTTTATTTCCTGCTGAAATAAAATGCTTTATGTATTTACCTGGACTTACAGACATGCCTACAGTTGGTCATTTCCTAGACCTGCCAATTGATTGCATTTGCTTGCACATCTTGAAACAAATTGTTGAGAGATCATCATTAAGATGATCTTTTGATATATTTTCATTTTTCTGCACTTAATTAAAACCATTAAGAACAACTTTACAATTTTCGAAGTTCTTGTACATATGTTGCTTAGGAGGTTCAGAATTATCTACCTGGTCTGCTCAGGATTTGGCCAACTTTGCTTTTAGTTTAAGATACATTCTTTTTTTACGTAATGATGGGTTCTTGTTCTTGGGGCAAGCTGCAGATTTATGTTGACTCGGAGTGATTGACTGGTAATTGTGTTGCGTTGAAGAGGTTGATCTCCATATTGTATTTTGAGGTTGGTTTATTCTGTGGTGCAACCAATGCTAATCTCATCTTTTGCAAGATTACTTCATATCAAATGGGGCTGAGGATGTTTAGTGGCCCTTGGATCCATCTTTGGACGACGGTTAAGGATGCTACAAGACGCGTCCCTCTGTATGGCCGTGTTTCAATACTATAGCACGTAACTAGTTTCTTTCTTTAGAGAACTTTCTTTTTTTTTTTTTTTCATTTTTTGTAATTTGGGGTTTTTGCCTTGAAATGCAAAATGAAAGCAGTTGCAGTTGTTTTTGCCTTTTTGGGTATAATCGATACTTCGCCTCGAAAATGGTCACTCCGAGGTTGAAAATAGGCATTAAATCTTGTTTGTCAGATGTTCATATTGTAATTTAATGAACTCCATTGCTTGAATAGAATAGTGGACAGGGTTTTTTTTAACCTAACATATATGCTCTAATCCATGGACCTTTTTTCTATTTTCCAATATAATTTACCGAGGTTTTTTAACCTAACATATATGCTCTAATCCATGGACCTTTTTTCTATTTTCCAATATAATTTACCGAGCCCATGCTGATTGTGCGCCAATACGTATCAATACCTTAACTCTAGTTGTTCACATGTTTTCTCATTCAACTAAGGGAAAATAGATTTTTAATCCCGTAAGTTGGATCTTTTTGAGAATTAGTCCTCTAAGTTGTCACCTTCATGTTTTAGAGTCCTTTAACTTTCAAATTTCTAAATATTCAGTCATTTATCTTAGCAATTTCACTTTTGGTCTTATAACTTGACAGATTTTAGAAATTTAGTTCTTGTAATCTAACTTTACTTTTGTTAAGCCAATATGGGTATTTGTAATTTTGAAAGATTACTGATATTTTTTTTTTTCGTAATTAGCTGAACCTCTGTAATTTAATAGTTTACCCTTGTTATTTACTACACAACTGTTAAAGTTCTAATAATGCAAAGTTCAGCAATAAAGCAAGTAAATCATAAGAAACTCTTAAAAAACATAATTTCTTTAATTGCAAAGTCCAAACCCTTCTGAGATCAAATTTACATACTAAGGGAGATAAAAACATATAAAAAGAAGAAGTAAAAACAACAGAAAACAACATAGGAAGATCAAATTACTAAAAATTGAAAATCAACAAGGATTGTCAACCCCAGGTTGCCCAATTAGCTTCACTCCCAACACGTGGCATACTATTAACCTTAGAATAAGCATCAACTGCAAAATAAGCTCCACAAATTGCTCCCTCACTGTCAACTCTAGGCATGGCTTTCATCTTATTCATTGGATGCTCAAAACTCATTAATCCTCTTTCACTATGGTACATACACCCTGCAAAAAAAGTTGACCCCAGAAAAAAAATTAATTTCAGTTAAATTTGTCTCTTTTGCCATTAATTAATAGATTTTAGCACAAATACCAGCAGGGAATGGGGCAAATGATTTTCCACAGCTTGCTTTTATGATGTCCACATTGTCAGAGATCATAACAGAGTTATCAGCTGCTACGCCCCAGAAGAGATTCACTGCTTTATCTGCACCCTGCCAACATATTATAACACAAACTTATTGTTTTTTTTTCAAAAGAAAGCATTTCCAACATTTTACATTTGTAATTAGGATTCACTACAAAAAAAAATCCAGCTATCTTTCAAAATTACAAAAATTACACCCCCAACACTCATTATTTGTTAAGAAAATACAAAGCTCAATAGGGTATTTTTAATTTTGAAAGATAATTAAGTTTTTTGTTGGATAATTACAAGAAAGTCATTGAGGCTAGGGCTAATTACAAAAAAGCCCAAAGATTTTTTAAAATTACAAATACCCCATTGAGGTTTGATTTCGTCTCACATTCTCCCCTTCAGCAGTGAAAAACATTTCATAAAACCCCTTGTCATCTATAAAAACATTAGATTTACCCTCTTAAATTTAAGACAAAATCAAACATGAGGGATGTTTCTGTAGTTTTGAAATATCTTTGGTTTTTTTTGTAATTAGCCTAAACCCGAGGGGTGTTTTTGTAATTATCCTTTTTTTTTAATTAGATCAAGCCTCAAGAACAATTTTTGTAATGATCCCTTGTAAGTTGTATTTATAGCAAACAGTTTGATGATAAATTGAACTTACAGAGGCGGCAAACACAATTCCAGCCTTGTTATCATAGATCACAAACCCAAAACTGCCCTCAAGGTCTTTAAGAACCTGATGGGCCGGGATTGGGCCCCTGTCCCGGAGAGTGCAATAGGCCTCAATCACAAACATGGCCTCATTGACACCCTTTGAAAGCCCATACTGCTTGTTGAGGGTGCACAAATTGTTTAAACTCCCCAGGAAAATGCAGTATACATCATTTACCCCACAGAACAACCTGCAAATTCACAATCTTGGATCATAAAAATATGTGGATTGCAACAAGAGACAAAAGAGGTTGATTGGACCTTTGTTTTTCTTTTCTTGATTATTAGTGCTTATGATCTACATTATAAATATAATAGGCAAATCAAGAAGGAAAATGCAATTATTCTCAAAAAAAAAAAAGAAGGAAAATGCAATATAAATACTAGGCATAATCACAAGGGATAACTACAAAACCGTATTTCAAAATTACAAAATACCTCATCGTGTATGATTATATCTTAAATTTAAGGGAATAGCTGTAATATTTCTACAAATTTTTGAGGTATTTTTGAAATACTTTTTTGCCAAGTGGGAAAATGCACAAGGAATCAAATCTCAAGGAATTTTTGCAATATGAGGAATCAAATCTCAAAGAGTTTTTCGCAATTTTTAAAAATCTCAGATTTTTTTTTTTTATGATTAGACTGAACCTAGGGTTTTTTTAATTATCCTTAATTAACGAAAAAACGCTCTTATATTTCAAAATTATGAATAACTATGTTTCTATTTTATAAATTGCACCTTCAGATAAATTTTAAAAAATAATTAGATTTTTATGTAATTAAGTTGAAGCTCAAGGGTACTTTTGTAATTATTTTTTTAAAGAAAATCTTGATCTCCATTTCTTGTTAAAAACACCATTTCTTAAGACAGCATAGTTCTTCTGTGTGTGTGTGTGTGTTTTAAGGTTACCTTTGTTGCGACATGACTGAACTTTGAGGTGGGGCATAGGCCAAGAAACCCTTGTCTGCAAATCCAAGAGAGAAGCCATTAATGGGATTTGAAGCTAAAAAATCCTTCAACATCTCCTCTGGACTCTTGGGCCTCGCAAAAGCCTGTTTTGAAGTTGGGCTATGCAATTCCTTTGGTGGATTAACCACATCATTCTTGAATACAGCCAACATTTTTTTCTCACACTTTGTTTCTTTTAATTTCCTCTTTCTTATTTTTTTTTCTCTCCGACAATAAATCTTCAAACAGAGTAGATCTAATTAAATGAATATAAACGCAGAAAAATAGCAAATTGCAGGAATGAATATGAAAACTTTGGGCAGGAAGTCTGAGAATATATAGGAGAACAAATGTAGGTGGCCATGTTATCCAAAAACACTATTAATTTCTCACATGAAAAAAAAAAGACTTTAATAGTATATTAGTCCAATTGAAAATAAGGCACAGAAAATCTTCTATTATAAGTTATACAGTACATCTTTTATGGCATTAAAATTAATTATTTATCATGTGAATAGGAAGGTGCAATAAATTTATGAGAAGATATATCCAAAACATATGAACAAATTATCATACATAATTTCATTTAAGGAGAAATATACGAGGAATCAAGAAATGGTCACGAGCTTATCCACAATCTGAAATATCACAGGTGACAATGACACAAGTCCCAGTCAGCAAAATTCCCTATGTCGGTGGGATTTTTACTTTGAAATTTCCTGTTTTGTTAAGATAATACATACACGTGGATGAACGTCATTTGATCACTTCTTTCCGTGTTATACTTTTACTTCTTTTTTTTTATTTTTTTTTATCAGTATACTTTTACTTTTTTTGTAAACATTGCCGTAAGGCCCGTAACTATAATAGGTTAATTGCGTGTGGTGTAATTATAAACTTTTTTGTTAAGTACTGATACCATTTTTGTTTTACAGAAAACTGCAAAATTAAATTCGGAGAAAATAGGACTTACTGTCATCTTAGGCATATTTGGAACTGATAAGATTTCTTATTATGTCCCACAATATTTGATGCTTTAGGCTCCTTTGGGATGGATTTAAGGTCAATTTTCAAATGTATTATATAATAACAAATTAATTAAACTAGTTTGGATAATTTAAAAATACAATCAAATTTCAAATCAATGAAATCATACTTCAAACTATTTTCAAGTCATTAAGTTATTTAAAATCATTTTCCCAAACCACTACTCGTCTAGTTCATTATATATATCTTACCGTAGAACAATTTACAACAAATTTAATTTAAATTCAGATTTCAGAACCATTGAATTTGCACAAAATTTGTTATCACACAACAATCTGCCCATGCAATGATTTTGCACATTTTGGTGGCTGTATTTAAATTAATCAAGCACTTCCAAAACTACACTAGTGATTAACAATTTTCACAATAAAACTTTGTTCATGATTATTCTGCATATATACAAAGTCAGGCAGCATAATCCCCGCCATAATATTTGTCTTCTGGATAATATAAAGCCACCACACTATTGCCTCCGAATTTCCTACCGCTAAGAGCAGACTTTGCCTTGGTACAACCAGCAGCATCAGAGTACTCCAAAAACACCTGTAATTGTTTCATAAATAAAGATTTAATTAATAAACGCTCCGTTTATTTACTCTTAATAGATAAAAATAAAAAAAAGGTTCCTCTACCCTTATCCTATAATTGACAAAGGAAAAAAATAATGGAGCAGAGGAGAAAACAAGAATATCATACCTTCCCAATACCTTCACTATTGGCAGCATTTGGAATAGGACGAGGAATGGTAACATCAATTAGCTCCCCTACAATTTCATAAAGAGAGAACTTAGCGATTCGATTTTTTCATGATGTGGAACAACGTTTGAAAATGTGGGTCACGAGGTAAAAACAAAACGACACAGCAGTAATACAAAGAGCAAAGTTAGTATTTCACAACGGTGAGTATATAAAAAAACTATGCCGCAAAATCATTCTTTGTTTTCCTCAAATTTTATAAGCAGTAATAAACTAATAATCAAGATATAATTATTCGAGACACTAATAAAACAGAAAATAGATATATCAACAGGTAGTCTTAGTCGCCAAAATTTAACTGAGCACTCCATATTCTGGCAAGGGTAATTGGATTAATTACGGCTTTATAAAGATTATGTTTCATCCAGTAATGCCATGCATTCAGGTCAGGCTTTTTTCATAGTATATTTGGACATATTCATTTGATGACTTTGCTACAGCAAGGAATTTCAACATGAAACCGTAGCATAAAAAACACGCAATATGTGGGAAACTTGAATTGAATTCACAATTTTCTTTTAAATAATTATTTGCACAGACAACATATCACTTATGCATTGATATTCACGCCAAGTCAATAGACAATTTCCCTGTTTTCTGTGATCTTTGAGAGGACATGACGGTCTAAAACTTCTAAAGTCAAATTTTATAAGACGGAAAAAAACACAATATAGCTATGTTGTATATTGTACTACATACCAAATTTCTGGCATTCTTCCCTCATATCTTCAAGTATTTCTTCATATTCTCCATCATCCATCAATTCGTCAGTAGTAACAACCTTGATGAAGCCAAGAATACGATTATTTCAAAAGGTAACGCCAAACAGCTTATTTCAACAAACACATAAAGCGATAAAGGTCAAAGCCGAAAATACCTCAGTCAAGCACAGAATTTTGGTTGGAATTTCCACTTCCACATTTACTAGAGATTCAATTCCTCCACCTGGAAGATTCATCACTCCAGCTCCCAGAGCCATTTTCTTGAACCCAAAGCACTAATTAGCAAAATTCAAAAAGAAGCTAACAAAAAAAAGAATAATCAGGAGACATGAACTTAAAAAAAGGGACATCAATCTCAACCTGCATTGCTATATGTTGCTGTGCCTGAGCTAGTATAATCTCTTGCTCTGATTTCAACTGTCCACTGTAAAAGATAATGACGCAGTAAGTCAGATCTCCTTAACCAAAATACATAACATCATTTCTTCCCATTAAAAGACCCAGCATATTTTTATTCCCCAAACATTCTCCACTTGAGAACTCCAATTTATAGAACAGGATGTATTAATATGCTTCCAACCACAAATAAAGTTGAATAGTCAAAAGTATCATGATGGTGTTGTAGCTACTCAGAGAGCTGAAAAAACAACTCTTTTGCCTTTCGCATCCCAATACTAATGCTAATGACAGTTGAAGTGATGAAGAAGGTGAGCATTGGTAAGATCATTCCAACATCCCAAAACAAAAGCCCCGACTGGTGTAATAGTGTAGAGTTGAGTATCCCGAAAAGTGCGAAGAAAATTCTACAAAGCAGTTTGATACACATATCTTCTCAGATTCTGCACAAATAAAGGGCACATTATCAAAGAAGATTCACCTGATGGTGGCACGCCGAACAGTAAGTGTTTTATCACAAACTTTTAAGCCATTCAGAGCAGCACAAGCAATATCCGTGACAGATGGATCCTGAACCAAACAAAGGTATCCATGATAATCCCTCGGTATTACAAAGTAGCAAGTAATACGAGCTGATAAGGGTTGATGAATCCCAGATATATTAAGAAAAAAAATGTAACATCTTACCAGTGGTAGATTGAAAAAGTACGAGCAACTACATAGATTCAGATTAGATCATGCAAAAACTCAAAGAAAGAAACAAGTTGTAAAGAACAATTGTGTTCAAGAAAAGTTAATTGCTTTAAGAGATTAATTTAGAGAAGCCCAGCACAACAGGTGTTCTAGCATTAGTTTTGCATACCTTGTAGATGCAGAAACCATATCCTTTAGAGTTTCCTGTATCTCTATCTTTAACAAGGTCAAACCCCCGCAAAGGTCTGCAAAAGATCAATTGGAAGACCATATTGATTCAGATATAGGCTATTCATTAAACAAACTAGTATTTCAATAATTCCACACGCTGAGATCATTCTGTGATGCACACATATATATTAGTAATATATCATACCCAAAACTCTCCAACAATTCTTTTATCTGAGCTTCAGAAAAATAGTAGGGCACCCCGCCAAGAAATATACGATCAGCTCCCTCAGCATCACCAGTCATTCTATCAAAAAATGAAAAGAAATCCTGTATGAAATAAACTACACTAGACTCCTGATGAATAACAAGCTAACACGGAGGAAATGAGATGATCAAGGAGAAACAATAGATCATTGCACAGACAAAATTCATAACAATGGAGATAAGAGGCCCTTCATCGTTGGAAAATAAGAGTAAAGTGCTGAAAATTGGAAGCCTATCACTAGCTTCATGACAATGATTCTAGCAGCAGGGCTTGCAAGCAGTACAAGTATAAACCATCTTGTGCACAGAACAGAATTTGGTGCATAATTTAGTTTTGGTAGTTCCCCACTATAATATCAGGGAACAACAAAAAGTAGTAGTTCTCAGAAAAAAAGAGTAAGGCACATTAGAACAGGATCTACCACAAACAAGACTCTGAGATATGCATTCCATATGATGGGGATAAAAACCACCACAATAACTCGAATTACTAACTGATGCATCTCCATTCTCCACACCGTGAATACCTATCTCGCCTATATGAAAAGTAAAATACAATGCTGGATGCAGCTATAACTTGTACTGTTGCATAGCCACATCACTACCACAAGGTTGATCCTTAAGCTAAACAAATATTATCCCTATCACTTTTATTTTCGAATTATCATCACACTAGATACTATATCCTTTTGCATCAAGTTTAACTCAGCATCAACCAGGACAAAGTTGGTAAGCTGCACATTTTAACGACTTACCCAGGTGCAAGTCCAGCAGCAGCTAAATTAAGATATGGACTAGGTTGACTAGGACCAAGTGGTGCTGCAAGAGAAGGATTGTAGTCTGTAGGTCTTGAACTCTCACAGAAACACCCTGTTATTATCAAAAAAATGATAAGAGATGAGAAACGTGGAGCTCAGATGTTCAACGGAGCCCTTTCACATTCTGCTCTCTGGTTGAACAAATGCAGTGCTATTTGAAAAGTAAGATAACAAATAGAAAATAGAGAAGTCTAAACCTAGAAATTCCAAAAATTCGTACATGTTAACACCTACATTTATTCTTGTGAGTTTGTAGCCTAGTATTATACAATTCCCGTGAAAATTAAGCACTACCTAAATTTAAGTGAATATGATTATTTTGGGACATATGTGTCATAGAACAAATGGATCAAATACCAATTGTGAAAAAGAAATAAGAGGGCATAAATCTTGAACCGTCAGAAAATTGGATGCAATTATTTCTTGATAATGTTTTCTTACATAAACCCGAGATTTTTTTTTTTGCATGTCTTCTAACCTATATCTCTGTTATGTTACGGGTAATAATACAATAATTTACCAAATACACCTCTAACTCCAAATTCCATGCCTAAATGAGTCAAGGGGGAAAAAGAGCACCAAGAATTTTGCTTGCAAGTTCAGATACAAATGAGAATCAAGATAGCAGCCAATCAAATCATGTTGTGGTCCATGCTATCGATGCCAAACCTAAATATTCGAATAGTTACCAGGAAGAAATGCATAGGATTTCAGCTTTAAAGGTTTATGGCATACTTCTATCTGTTCTTTTGAAGTGGCAAAAGTCATTATTTGGCCAAAAATTGTAACAATGCATATTGAGGCCCAAAACAGATTACATGAGCAATGAGAAGGGAATGCAGATAGTGATGGATAATTAGATGGATAGATGAGGGAAGTTCAACACACCTCAAAAGCAACTCCATCAAGTGCCATAGCATTACTTGCCTCTTCTACGGTTCTCATTTCCACAAATGCAAACTTCTTTTCATGATTAATATACACATTCACGACAGCATCACCTGATATGCAAACACTTATTCATGCTTAGTGGAACGGGAGAAAAGGCTTACAAGCATAAATGTTGTGTCTAAAGTGCTGAAAGACCACAGACCAGGACCGGCAGAATTTCCACCAATTGCATTCATAACATGGCTGAAAAACCTGGAGATTGTCTGCACCAATTGAAATAAATAAGAAACAAACTCACTGAAGGGACACCTGCAATGCTAACATGAAGTACCCTATCAAACAGGCCAGCAACACAAACACAATGCACAAAAACAAGGGAGAGGATATAAAACGACATGTAGACATTTATTTTTCAAGATATTATACTAAAATTTGCCACAGGATGCAAGAAGAAATAATATCAAGTAGATAATCCAACCAAATTGCATAAGAACGAATATGGAAGGGGCAAAAGGAGATAGCAATACAACCCTTCCACTGACAGGGAGGGGATAGTAATCATGTACCTGCTCATTAGCAAGGGGAGGGAGGCCACCAACATACACTCTGCGAGCATGCCTTGTGGCCTATGAAAAGGCAAAAACCAAAAGAACAAAGTAAGATTTTCTTGGACTAGAAAAATAATGAAGGAATATATTAAAAACCACACAGTTACCTGCTGAGTCATAACTTGAATTGGAAACATTGAAACAGAACTTAACTGGTTCATCTAACAACAAGAGAACATGTCTTAAGAGATGATAGTAAAAATAAATAAACGAACGAGAGTTACATAATGGAAAATCAATAAACATCCACTGATCTAATATACCTGAGTTGTCTCAGGAGTAAGCATGTTTTGCAGCACTCCAGAAACTGCTTGAGGAGCCATCGAAAATCCAGTTACTTGTTCTGGATAATAATAAATAATAATGAGAACATAATGTCGATCGCAATCCCAAATATAAAAATAGAGAACTGCTACCCCAACACAAATGGAATTTAGCAGCATGTCTTAAAGCCTATAAATGTACAAAATGGCGATACTGACATAATTAATCAGATTATTGAAGACAGAAAGAAGGCCTATTCTTACCTAGGTAGTATACGATTCAGATTCTATAATATGAAATAGTTTTCACCACTGCATCTGGCTACAGTTCAAGTCTACCAAATAACAATAGTTGCAGTTGAAGATGAAAAGGTCCTGCTACTGGAGCACCGACTTCTCGTTGGCATATATTCTACATCCCTCAGACCCATGAGAAGCATGGCAGGACAAGAAAGCCCAATATTTTGCCTTCTTAACGTAATGGTGACAAATCACAAACAAGAAACCACACACAACAGCCAACAACATAATGATGGTTTTAGTAAAATACTCATCGATCATCGAAAGAAAGATTAAACCAAAACAAATGAGATGCTATAAAGAAAAGACAATATCAGAAAGCAAATCAGACCAAATATTTGTCCATGCAATTTTAGCATAGTAGAACATGTCTACAGGCTAACCTGAAGGATTTGAGAAAGCACCAGCAACAGGTGGAGCCACGTCAAACCCACTTGTTCGCTTGCTGTTAACAGGATAATATTCTAAGATGATGATTAACAGAACAGATCAAGAGATAAATCACAGGATCTTAAACCTGTGAGGAGAATTGAGATCATAACACGCATTTGAAGGCGTAATATCATTTTTAAAATTGTCCATACGCCATAGCAACTTGGACAAACAAGGGAACAATACACTAAATAGTAAAATCATAGAAACATGCTATATTTAAAACTGCAAGCATACAAGACAAAAATAAATAAATAAATAGACAACGGTAAGAAAACATTGCTTATAGGATTAATATGAAGCAATTGAACCTCTTTCAAAAGAAGGTGAACTTGACTGAGACGTAGCTTACCTAATAGATTTATCATCTGATCGGCTGGGTGACCTCTGTCTATACTGTTTTTCTCTATCCCCACCATGCTTAGAATACCTGTACATCATACATCACACAACATAAGAACATGCTAAAGTACCTTAGACCTAAGCATGGTATACTATAACTGACTAATATAGTTATCACCAATGATTAGTTAAGGCGACTGAAGGGGGGGAAAAAGGAAGAAAAAAAAGGAGTATTCCAATGCGACAGCTACTCATGCTATTGACATTGCTGAAGCACAAACGCAAATTCCAAAAGAAAGCAATTCCATCACAACCTGCTAGATTCCTGGTTTCCTCTATTTCCATAATCGTCATTATTGCTTCTTCTCCCATAGTATCTCGCATTTGTCTGTGTGTCTTGGTTTTCATATTGATGTTTCTCTTCATTTGGATTCCACTCTCTTCGATTGAATCCCTTGTCATCTGAATGATGACTTTTGTGCTGCAAGACCAAGGATAAGAGTCATTGACTTGACATGGCATACAAAGGCCTATAATTTGAAACACCCTACAGGAGGAGGAGAAGAAGTAACACATTGAAAACCAAACCATTGGCCATCAGGAAAAATATGAAGTCCCATATAAATGAAATCTGTTTTAATGTCCACCTACTGAACCAACTCATGGAGCTAAAGCCTCTGCTTCTATGTCAGAGTGTAATTTCATTTTAAATCAAAAGCACCTGAATGCTATTCTGACTTTCTATCTTGTAAAAGCCACTAATCATTATCGTCCTTCCTCATTCATATCAACGGAAAAAAATATAACTTTCACAAATATTCAAGAATTGCTTTACTGCAAGCAAAAAGTTTCCAGACTGTACATATAAAAGTAAATTAAGAGGTATCTAAAGTGATCTTTTCGGGAATTCTTGAGAAAACCTTAAATTATCCACAGACATTGCTTGTTGATTTTCATATTGCAAGCCCCTGGACAATACAGCTTGAAAAAATCATGGACGGTCGCCCAAAATGATTGTTGTGGGATTTCATTAACTAAATTCTTGACCTAAACGCCTTCCTCCACTCTTTAAAGTTATTCAAGAAGTGATGCAATACTTCAATAAATTCCGTACACGTACTCTTCTAGCATCTAATTTACGGAAACAGACCAGTTAATGTCAAAAAGAATGAATAAATATTTTCGCTCGAGACAATTGTTAAAAATCACAACGAAATTCACAGTTACAAAATCCACTTTACTCAATATGCAACAATTTCTTGCAATACGTTAAATGCTGAAGGTTAACAAATTAGTACACCTTTTGATGATGGGAGCGACGATCTTTCAACGAATCATACGGCGACGATCTCCTGCGATCATCTTCTCTACTGTATCGAGACATCGCTACCTGATTCCTAATTCCAATTCCTAACCCTAGCGATCGATTTTACACTCAAGAAGAAATAGTGAATCGAGTTATTATCGCAGTTTCGGAAAATATCTCCCTCTCTCTTTCGCTCTTATTGTCTTCCCCTCTCTCTCCGCCCAAATGGCCAAATATATTAAGTAAAACTTATTAAATTTAAAAGTAATTTATAATTTCTTTTAGTACAATTGGATAGTAGGGGAAGCTTGAAGGATTCATTCCTGTGGGATCGAATTCGGGCCAATCGCCCTGATAGCATAAGTTTCTACCACTGAAGCACAATGTTGATTCTATAGAGGGAAGATGAGAATCGAACTACATAGTTATTAATTACTGGATTGTTATCAGAATTAATTAATACCACTAAAATTTCATATCATACATTTGTTATATAAATAATCAATTATATGCATTTGTTACCGATCAAAAAAATAATTATATGCATTTGTTATATATTCAATGCTCACAAAGATATTCTCAACGATTAATCGAATTTCATGGTTAAGTTCACAATGAGGCAAGCAAAAAAGAACGTTCATGTACTCACAAAACATCTTATTTATATGTTAGCCCTACTAGTTGGGAACGATGCTCCTCATTTTGTTAATCTTTCTTTAATTGAGCTTTGTGACCAGACTTATTAGTCATTACTAGTAATAAAATTCCTTGTTTGCTTCAAAAAAAATATAATCATAAAACTCATTTTTTTTGAGGTAAAATGAAAATCATTCATTAAACAAACAGAAAAAACTTACAATTGAGTACAACATCAAATGTAAAATAATTGCAAGCCTACAGATCATAGATCTATACAGATCTAAAACAAGCTTCAAACCTAACAGATCTAATTAATCCATAGATTCAGAACTTCGCACAAAGGCGCTGGACAAAACACGCACCAAAGGATTTGATCTCGTTTTTGTCACATAGTATCTGTTTAAAGGCACGCCCGAGTCTTCCGAGCAATTTCCACAAATGGGACAAAACAAGCCACTTATAGGGACGAAAAAACCACCTGACTGACGGATAGTAAAGAGAACACCAACACCCACCTACCAAAACCACATCCAAAATCACAACCACCCCTAACACCCGAAAAACACACAAAAGCACCAAACTACCTAAAATATAACTCGAGCAAGAAAATAAAAACCTCTCCCCTCTCGATTTGCTGCCATCGCCGCTCACCACCGCCTCCGCCTTGAGTCATGGTTGGACTGCCGCTGCCCGCTTCCATGAGATTGAGCACACAAATTAAAGAGTAAAGACCAATCAGATCTACAATAAAAGGATATCTCATGGCTGGAACCGGTGTGACCAGCGACAAAGTGTCGCTGGTCGTCCAAACCATGGCTAGCAAGAAGATTGGTGGGGAGGGGAAGGTTTTAGATGGAGAGGGAGAGAGAGCGCGACAGACGGCTGGAGTTTTTAGGTTTGGGGTTAGGGATGTCAACGGGGCGGGGCGGGGGAGCAATCCCCATCCCCGTCCCCGCGAGATAAACGGGAAAAACTCCCACCATCCCCGTCCCCATCCCCCACAGATAAGGGAAAAAACTCCCCCATCTCGCCCCGCTGGGATTCCCGCCCTAGGTTTCATTATTTTTTTTTGTAAAACTGAATTTTTATTTAAAAAATGAGTTTTTAATAATTGAAAAATATATAAATTATATAAAAACAACTAATAAAACACTTATTATATAAAAAAAATTAAAAAAAATTATTTGTATATTTAATGTGGATATATTTATAATATATTATATATATATAAAATATATTATATATTTAAAATCGGTTTCCACGAACGGAGCGGGATCCCCGCCCCATTCGGGGCGGTTCTCCGCGGGGAATGGGGAATCCCCGCCCCACTGCCATCTCTATTTGGGGTTTGGGAGAGTTTTTAGAGAGAGAAAAAAGTTGTAAATGTGTTTAACCTTTTAAAATTTATCATAAAACTCATTTGATGGGCCTATACTTTGTAATTTTGAAATGAAGACACTATAATAATGAAGATGGGCCTAAATGTCTACGTTATCAGTATCACACTTCACACCCATACTCTGATGTGCCATGGTCCATAAAGTTTAATATGCATTTGTCAATAAGCTTTACTTTGTTCTCCAATATTGGATATTGCAACTTTTGTGGGCTCGTCCCATTTGGGCTATAGATTGCCGAGTTGTTTTGAACTTGCCAATCTCGCCCATATAAAAGTTTCAACTACTAAACAATTGACCTTGGAAAGGTCAAAGGTGTAGGCATGCTTGCGACTTTCATGATTTCTTAAAAAGAGCCTTAGTGGCTTGTATGAATGGATGGAAAGCAATAGAGATATTCTATTTCCTATATTGATCCATCGCATGTGCCACATTCACTTGCTGCATAAATTTAGGGCTGAAAATTGAATCAAATTACTCAATACTTGACTTGAAATTAATCGTGAAAACTGAAAAGCTTGTTTGAGTTCGATCTATTAACATAACTAATCAAATTTGAACATATTTTTTCGCTCGATAAAATTTAAAGCACGACTCGAACTCTACTCGATTAGTAAATAAACTAATAAAATATGTATAAAATATTAAGTTACTCGAGTTCGATTCGTGTTTGACTCGACTGAAATTTGTTCAAGCTCAACTAGAATAATCAAACCAAATTCAAACATAAATTTTGAAGTTCGATAAAATTTCAAACAAGGTTAAGCAATATCATATTCGGTTTTACTCGATTTGTTAATTTAAGGGCCCAAGATTTTTGTATACATTTTATATATACTATATATATACACATAAATAAAATATTGCATCAAGAGTAAATCTAGGGTAGTGGATGGATGTTTGTCATTCTTTAAATTTTGAAAGCTAGGGCTTCAAAATTATCCCACTTAATTTTGATTTTTTTTATTATTTTATGTTGCCTTTAAGTTTTTTTTACGTTGACTTTAAATTTCTATAGAAAAAAGGGGGTTTCAATTTCAAAGTTCTAACTCATACCAAAAATTTGATATGATCGGCCCTGGTATGGTTAAATCCATTATTTCTAAATTATTCCCTTTTCAATCTCCAAATTCCCTAAGATGAGACCTAGCAATCGCCCACAAGGACCTTATTTTGTACACTTGTCACCTTCGTATTTATAAATCAGTTAACTCAATTGTAAATAACTTAGATGATAAACATGTTTGGAGGATTACAAAATTATGTTTATGATTTAAACTAATTATAAAAAAACAGTTATCATTCAAATTTGTAAATACCTTCATTGACAATTGTTTCTGTACTTTGGCTAAATTTTAAGGGTAGCTTTTTTAATTTACTTAAAACTATAAAATTAAACACTAAATTTAATCAAACACAAATCTAAGAATGAATAGGTTTTGAAAAGGAGAACTGGCTAAGGCCTTCACTACCCATATGGCCCTATGGAGAAATAAAACTAAGAAAAAAAGGGATAATTATTATTATTATTAATAAAAAAAACCTTGACTTTTGGACTAATTACAAAAAAATCCACAAAGATATTTTAAAATTACAAAAAATCCTCTCAGGTTTGATCATGTTTTCAATTTAAGGAGGTAAATATAATATTTCTATAAATATCAGGGGGTTTTGAAAAGTTTTTTCGCTTATAAAAGGTAAACCTTAAGCAATTTTTTGTATTTTTCAAAAATTTATGAAACATTTTATAATTAGTCCGAACCTCAATTTTGTTTTTCTTGTAATTATAACTTGTAAAATTAAAAATTCACCACCTCACCCCGTTACTAATGAGTCTATTTTCCATAAATCATGCACAGACACACGGCTACTGTTTTATCCAGATTGTTGACTTGCGGTTCACACTTCACACCACCGTCCACAAAATGTGTAAGATTATGTTAGTTAGAAATTAGAATAGTGATAACTAACTGCTTATCCAAAATGTGGGCCTAAGTTGTCTTATATTAATCCATTGGCCCACGTCGCATTAACCAACTGAGATCTCTAATTACTTCGAGAAGAAGTTTAGGATATCACGCTTTGTCCTCATCTATCATGTATTTTATTTTTTTTTCGACGGATCTAACACTAAACACTTTTTTTTAGAACACTAATCATGATTTAAACCCGATTTTTAACGAAGATGGGACTAGTGAAGAACAATTTTTTGTTTTCCAGATAGAACGATGATTTAAACTAACATAAGTATCAAGTTTAATTACATGCTTTTTCAAATGTAAATTGCAATCAACAAACATATAATCCGCCATCTTTTGAAATTATACCAAGTAAATCAATTAGTAAATTTTAAAGAAATGTAGTTAAACTAGCACCTTGATATCAATTAACACTATACAAAAATAAAAAAACAGACAAAAATGTGCTTATAACTTTTTTATATAAAAATAATCAAGTTCATTTTAATGACAGAGGAGGTAAAATGTCATGTAAATGGGGTTAAAAAAAATTATTTTTATCAGAGAAAGGCAAACTGAAATAAACCCAGAGAAATTTAAGGACCAAATATAGTTTTAATTTTATTTGGATAAATAAATCTTTAGAGTGGGTTTGTTGTGTTGTATATACAAATACAAAGCAATGTTTTTAGTTGAGCTAACATAAGCTTTTTGGTTAAACTATTTTGACCATAAAATGAACATTGAATTAACTACCCCTTTATCCAGTAATTAATTTGAAGAGACAAAAAAAAAAACAATTTATTTATTTTTCAAAATAAATGTCGGTAAATTATCCCTCATCTTCCACCTGATGAAATCCATCAATATGTGGCCCAATAGTATTTCTTTAGGTGTGAACAAATTGAAACATATTAATGGTGACAACAAATGCACGAAACTTCAACAATGGGGAGAGCCAAAAAAGAGTTTGCTTGACTTGACCGTTGGCTGATACCAAAATTTCCAAGAATGTTACTAAATCCAACTAATCCTATGATTATGATGTTTAAGACAACGTATGAGTTACATATTGACTTTTATAACTGCAATCAATTAATTAAACTTGTCTTACTTATGTTAACTTGATTAAAGGAATTCTTAGATCATGATAGGGACATTTTGCAAAAGTTATAAGTTTGACTTTTATTACAAAATTTTTGTTGTTAGATATGGATGGTACTAAGTATAGTCAATAGATGATCACATCGTATTATTTCATGGTAGATCTCAATTAGTAAAAGACCAACATTTTTTTTGTTGTTGTATGTGGAGATATAATTCTATTGGAAATTGACTTAAATTTTCATCAATTATTTAATTAGTAGGTAGCGTTTAACAAAACTAAGGATTATTTGACTTAATAATCTACATTGTAGGCAGATAATTTCGTAAAATTATTTTGGATGAATGTGAAATCAAAATCAAATATAAATTTAATAGAATTTAAATGGAAAAATGATATGAAGATGAAAAGTCATCTATCTCATATTTTGGAAATTGAAAGTTGAGACCACTTTATATAATCTAAATTTAATTAAATTAAGTTTGAGTCACAGAAGAACCAATAGTCTTCAAAAAGACAATAAAAAAAAGGAATTAATCTGGAAATTTCAGGGATTTGTGATCATTTTTCATGCCATCTAAAAATACACGAAATTTCCAAGAAATTTAAGTATAGGTTTTTGAAGTAACCTGAAACGTCAAGTTTGCATGTATATTTTTGCACTGTATTTGAGTTTGTTGTCTTCCAATGTGCAAACACTTTATATGATCTTGATTTGAGGAGTGATTTTTGGGGAAAAATTTCAAATAACTTCATATAAAATAGATTTGAAATTCACTACAATCACATAAAAAAGCTTAAAATAAGAATTTAAGTTTAAAATAAGAAAATTAAATTTGTTAAAAGGATTTAAAATTCATTGATCTTACAATAAACAAATCATTTCAAAATTAAATTTGTTTAAATGGGTTTGAAAAAATGCCCATTAGACTTTGTTTAAATGGGTTTGAAATTTTTAACTTCAAATCTATTAATCTAAATGAAATTCTAAGCCAGATTCAATAAAGTATAACCATACTTGAAAATAAAAATTAATGAAGTTTGGACACTAGATTATGTAGGCCAACAAAAAGTTGCCCAAATTTCAAACAAAACCAATGTCAGTATGTCACTGAAGTCTGAATGTTTCCCTAAAATGGTCGGAAATTACTAGGAACGAACTTTTACTGTCAATAAAATTCTAGTTAAAATTTCGTAGGTCCTTTTGTGTGGGGACATAAATATTAATTATTATGAATAATTAAAAGAACATTTCACTTCCCTTAATTTGCAGAGTTAATATTTTCTATTTCCAGTAGAAAAGTGAAACCCTTTTTAACTGCTAAACCAAAAGGGCAAATTGGTCGGTCGTGGGGTGCACCAACCACGCTGAGCACCACGCGTCTGATTGGATTTGGTGGTATTTATTTAGCATTATAAAATACAATATGAGAAATGTTTGGTAAAATGAATGAGATAAATAAATTGATTATAAATAGAATGGCAAACAGTGTGACTTATGTATATAAGCACTTTTAACTTGACTACGAGAGTTTTTCCAAAAACTAATTGTGGTTTTAGAATAAGTGATTTTATTGTAGTATAATTAAAAGTAGATGAAATTAAAAATTGGTAGTGGTTGAAAATAGAATCAGATGTTGATAATTAGAAATTGAGAGTATTTGGTGAAAAACTTGGAAAATTATTGATTTATTTGTAAAAGTCAAACCAAAAGCAAAAACATAAATTAAAGCATTTCTCCCTTTCTTTTAAATTCTGACTAAATAAAGAAGCTGACAATGCAAATATTACAAAGTAGTTATTTTCAGCCAAAATATAAAAATAAATATTTTTCTTTATTATTGCAAACACTAAATCCTTTATATAGTTAAGGAAAATTTGATAAATAATACAAAAATGGTTATTTTCTTACAAATGAAAATAACTACAAAAATAAATATTTTTCTTAGTGTTAGGTTATTTGTTAAAAGACTAAACTATCCTCCAATACAAATAAATATCAATAATAACATAACATTAAATTACTCTAACAACATTCAGAAGTTATTTAAATCTTAATAGTAGTTGACATAGTTAAGTAATTAAGTAGACCACCTTAGGTGGGTTAATGAAAATAACGTTAACGTGGACCACAAAATATGGAAAAGTCCTTGGGTTTAAAAAAAAACACAAAATTAAATTACATGATAAGTACAATTTTACTTTTTTGCATTAGTCATTCTTTTTCTAGTATACTAGTCTAGATCCACTCACTTACATTTGTTAGGTCTACAGAACTTGATATGCGCTAGAATTTTCAATATCAACGGTTAATTACTAAACAGTTTGATTTTTAGTAATAAAATCATTTTAAAATATAAATCAACGAAAAGCGTGGGCCAACCCATGTATGCCACATACACACTCCAACAAAAGGAAACCCATAAAACACGAAACAAAAAGCCCATTTCCAATTTCAACCGCGGCCCAGATTTGCGGTAGCCCATAAATCGCGCCATTCAGTCCTCAACCCATTTATATAAATTATCCCCTTCGGCCCCGAAACTCCCATTTAATCCTCTGCCTTCAATTAATCCCTGACTTTCACTCCATAATCCATTCTTAACTTTAAATAAAATGAATACTTGGATTTTATCCATGAAAGTGTTTTTGATTTCTGCTGGAGCAGTGTCCATAGCTATGGGGATAAAATTAACCGTTCCGATTGCAGTGAATAAAGTCCCAATTATATGGTCCATCATTCTGTCGTGGCTTAAGCCTCCTTATTTGTACATAATCATCAACGGCATCATCATCACCGTCGCCGCGTCGTCGCGATTCCATCAGATCCAATCGGAGCCGCACGTTCAATCGCATCGATTGGTTTCTGTCAGAACACCTCCTCCGTCGGATTTTGCGTCCTATTCGGTTACGACAACTGTTGTGGAAGAATCGCAGCCGCTCGCGGCGGCGGCGTATGAGAGTGATGATGCTGTCGTGGAATTGAAACCTGTGATGGTGAATGGTTCGAAAACGGTTGATTTCAGAATAGAAGATGAAGCTGTGGGTGAATGTGATAATACCCAATTAGTTGAGGGTGTTTTCGTCAATACACTGCCGCCGGAGACAATTTTGCTGGAAGGTGAATTGGAATGTCTCTTGCCGGCCGTACCGGGAAAAGCTCTGGTTTCTTCGAGGTCCGGTCGCCGGAAGCCAATACGAAGTATCACTTCTGAAAGTAATTTACTTTTCATTAGAAATAGTTTTTTAGCTACTCGTAATCTTTATATTATGAAATTGGATTATGAGTATAACAAATATCTTATAGTTTTAATTACCTTATTGGTAATTTTGGGAATTTTTCTTTTTTTTTCCCCTTATAACTTCTTAAGATGGAAAGGAGAAATTGAATGTCACGGGGAGGGGAGTTATGCTCGACCAGTGACACGTCATTTAACCACTTGAACAGTTGAACTACATCTAAATCTTTGCTTTATTAGTAGTCTTATTTGACATTAGGTTCCCTACTATATTTAAACACTGATCTTTTATATATAAAGAAAAATTGTTTACACTTTATGTGTCATGAAGGATAATATAATATACAAAAAAATAGAGGTTTTTGAAAATAAAAAAAATCTGTAAATTTTATTTTGTCTTAAATTTAACGAAACACTGTTATTTTTTTATTGTTTTAAAAAAATTTGTTGCTTATTAAAGAAAAAAATGTAAGATGAAATCAAAATTAAGTGGATGTTCATAATTGTTAGAAAATTTTGGTTCTTTTATTAACCCAAACTTTAGGGGTTTTGAAATTATCGCAATAATAAATTAAAACAAAATATTCAAATTGGTCTCTCCACGTCTCCACGTATCACCCGTCTTTGTGACAATAAATCGAGTTTTTTATTCTATGTTGTTTTTACGGTGAAAGTAATATGAAAAATTTGATATCATTATTTTATACATTATATATTTTAATATATTAGCGTACAAAATTAATTATTGTAGCAATTTAATCTTAGAAGATTTAGATTGCAATAATCCATTCAATTTTTAATTGCCCTCACTCTGTTCACTCATGCAAACGTGACGCCATAGAAAAAAGTTTATTTTTATATTTCGCTTTTGACCTTTTCCATAAAATCTAATAGTAGTATTTAAATTACTTTAATTTCGCCCCTTTTCTATAATATTCGTGCACAAATATGGGTTATTCTAATGGGTGTTTTTCCAGGAGTGAGGGCGCCGAGGGTGGCGAGGCATGATACGCTAGAGAACACGTGGAAGAAGATAACAGAGGGGAAGTCACGTGCCACTCACGAAGCACCTCAAAGATGTCACGTGCCGAAATCGAAGAGCGTCAAGGAGCGGCGGAGCAACCACCGCGATTCGCCGCCGTGTGCGGCGAGTTCCGGGATTCGGAGAGAGGCGTCGCCGAGTCAGGACGAGTTGAACCGCCGAGTTGAGGAATTCATTAAAAAGTTCAACGAGGAAATGAGGTTGCAGAGGCAAGAATCGTTGGATAAATATATGGAGAAGATTAACAGTGGGGTCTAGTTTTAATTTTGCCCTTCATTTTTGGTGTTATTTATTTCTGTAGATATTTTAACTGCCGTCCAATAGGAATTAAGTATAAAAGAAAATGAGTGGATTTTGAATTTTTTTTCTCTTTCATATTAGCTTTAGAGAAAGGTAAAGGCTTGAAATATTTGGTTTCAGATTATCGGATATATAGATTAACAGAAAAAAGGAAAATTATACCCTATTTTTATTAACAAAAAATGGAAAATTATTGAACAATTAGA
This sequence comes from Rehmannia glutinosa, assembly GCA_016081115.2. NCBI lineage: Eukaryota > Viridiplantae > Streptophyta > Magnoliopsida > Lamiales > Orobanchaceae > Rehmannia > Rehmannia glutinosa. The sequence goes on along the minus strand of CM071929.1, from coordinate 10,280,131 downwards.
CAAAATTTCCTTTTTATGTGTTATTTATGAATTTAATGGTAGTATTTATGTACTAAATGAGTAATTATATTCTAATTTATATTTTATGCGTTACAGGGTAAGTAGTTGCTATCCACTAGCTACCTAAGTGGATTCTATACCATCGTTGGATGATTTGGATCAACATATATACACACATCCATATGTGGTGTGTTAATCCATGGTATAGATAACTTCACTTACTTGCAAACTGGATCAAAGCGTCGATGCATCGACAACACGCGTTACGGATGTGGGATTAACACTTGTATCGTTTCTTCTAACAAAGTTACTTAATGGGCCAATCTCAAACATTGATGGTTTATTGTCTGTATATATGTAGCTAGAAAATAAATCAGACAAATTGACACTATGCTAACTGCTGACAAATTCTTGACTGTACAATTATATTTTTATTTAGGATAATTACACAAATTATCTTTGAGACTTGACCTAATTACGAAAAAATTCAATTAACTTTGAAAATAATAAAAATTACCATGTTTGATTCAATGTTAAATTAAAGGGTATATTGTAGTACTTTTATAAATATAAGGGGGAATTTTGAAATATTTTTTGCTTATGAATAAAGTAAATATTAGACAAAATAAAATTATAAAAATTAGTTGTTGTTTTTTTTTCTTTTTTATAATTAAGTCAAATCTCAAGGGTGCTTTTTGTAACTAACCCTTTATATTTTGATAGACTGGGTTTTGTATATCAATTTAGCGTTATTCTCTCTTATTAATCCTTAATTCCTTATAAAAAAACCACCGTGCCCTAAGGCCTAAATAGTATAACTTATAAGACACTGAAGTACAACAAGACCAGCACACAGTACAACTGTATAAAGCATCCACCCTTGGTCATCCCCCATTAGCCAAACGCCCTGAAATTGATTGAAACATACTACGAACTGAGGGTTTAACAATTTCTGCCGACAGCCATGGATGAGGCGGCGGCCGTAGACGGAGCATCGGGGCCTCTCCACGTCAGAGCCCACCACATAAAAAAGAGAGCTCTCAAGAACAAATCTCTCTCCGTTTCTTTCAATGAAAAAGACCTCAAGTACGTAGTTTGTTATTTTATTTTTCCACAAAAGTTTGTATATATGAACGACTTCGATTGATTAATTAAATCTGGAATTCAGTTTTGAGGTTAATTTCGTGGCATCGGTTAGTGGATTTGATAATTCATTCTTTGGCGTGTGTAGAGATTACGTGACTGGTTTCCACAAGAGGAAGAAGAAGAGGAGAAAAGAGGCTATGCAGAAGCAAGAAGAAGCAGAACGACGGAAGCGCATTGAGCGCCGCAAAAAGGTTAGACCTATGATATGATGTCAGGGTGTTTGAATTTGGTTCGTGTTATATAGTTACAAATTCAACGGTTATGATTTCTTTGAGGGGCTTTGCTGATATTTGAGGGGTTATGAAGTCTTGTATAGTATTCATGTTTGATTAGTTGATGATCCTGTATTTGAGTAGTGATAAAATGATAGACATTCTTGAATTGTTGTTTGCCAAGAATAAAGCAGAGGAAAGCTAGGAAGTGGTTGCTTCTAGGTCTTAGGCTAGTTAATCAAACTAAAATATTTGAACTGCGGCAGAAGTTGTATTTAAGTTTTGCACAAACCTAAAGGTGAACATTGTATGTTTGCTTGTTGATTGGTCAAACAAAACCAAGGGGTTGCTAGTACAATCAATGCCCGAAAGTGTCGTGCTGTTAATTTGGAGATTTAAGGTGTCCCTCCTCAAATTTTTCATGCATTTCCTTTTGGCAAAATTTGCATTTTGATCGCTGGGGTAGGTAAAGTCAATATTCTTAAGAAATTTTTACTTGATTAGCTGCAAGTTTACCCGGAGAAATGAAATTTATTGTTGCATTTTAAGATGACATACACTCTGGATTCTTGGAAATGTAAATTCTTTTGGGTTGAGCTTAGCTCACAATTGTTGATTTGGCGCGGGGATTGTACCGCTGATATATTTAAGTTTCGTGCTCATTGGCCATTACTTGTTAACCACTTTCTAATAATGCAGCAAACTCTGAATCATGTGTAGGATAATTCTTATCATACACTTTAAGCTATCTTGATGCATACACAATTAATTTTACCATTTTATATCAATACACATCCCAACTCATTTTTTTAAAGCATCGACATAAAAACCAAAACACCAGGTAGTACCTGATGGAATCGAACGGACTGAAATCAACATTTTCTTAAGTTCGTATTAATAATTTGTGATATTCATGGATTATAGAATTTTGAAAATACTGTTAACTCTGCTTTGCTTATGTGGCAACTGTGTGATTGATTGATGATAGTTATACTCTGTCAGTGCAGTTGTTATTAGAGAGTTTTGTGATAATAATGTTTATTCTTATCCCAGAGAAAATTGGAAAGAGACTTTGTTCAATTTGGTGGAGCTCCACCTGATTCGGGAGCGGATGCTGTTGCATCTGATGTGGAACATGAACATGAACATGACGAGGATATTGAACCAGCAGTTGCATCAGTTTCAGGTATTATGTCCACTATGTATCCACTAAACATATTCTTAGGCACGTAAAAAAATGTGTACTACTATTACTGTATTACAAGAAACTGCGGAATCTAGTTATACCCTTGCAGAGAAGTTATTGCAGTTTTCCGCGCAGTATGAGTCACTCACTTAACTTGCTGCAGATGAAATTATTTTCAATGAGGATCAATAGTCACCAAGTAAAAGAATTCTCTGCAGAATAACTACCCTTGAGCTTCAGTCTAAATTAAAAAAAAAAAAAAAAAAAAAAAAAACGAAAGAGCTATCTTTCAAAATTAAAAATACCTCAACCTTAGGGTAATGTTTGTTTCTTAAGATTTTGGACAAAGTTTACCTTTAGATGAAGATGGGCATTTGTTAAAATCAAAAAGATAAATAAAAACCTTGAAAAAGGTGTTATATCTTGATTAAATGGGGTATTTGGAATTCTGAAACATTGAATTTTCCAATTAGGCTAAACCTCAGGGGATTAATTTTTTTAATTTGTACCGTAATGCTAATGCTATATTTTATGTGTTTTGCTGGTAAAAGTACCAATCATTTTTTTTTTGCAATAGCATTTCTTTTGACGACATCACGACACTATATAATTAAAGTTCTGGTCTAATCATTATGGTGATTGGGAAACTTGCAAAACAAACATGGAAGAGTTTCTTCTTGCTATAATAGACTGCTAAAAAAGAGTTTGATCAGTATAAATGTGTCATACGAGCTTATGCCTGATTCAAGTTTTTTGAACTCCTTTGTTTCTTATTGGAAGGCACGATGAGGTATGACAATGGTGACATTGAAGTCACAGTGAGAACAAGTGAAATAGCTCGGGAGGAAGAGGCTCCGATTGATAGGCCAGAGCTGGGAGAAACTCAATCTGGTGAAGCATTTGAGAAGAACAAGCAGAAGATCCCTGTGACTAGGAAGAAGCTACTGAAGAAGGTTCAGAAAAAGAGAGCACGCGCGAAGCCACAAACTAAAAGAGAGAAGAGGAAGGGAAAGAAAAAGAATAATAAGCAGTAGATATGATCTCTCTACATTCCATTTTAGAGTTCAGCTTCTGTTATAACGTGACGTGTTTTTGGTACTGCAAATTAACTCTGTTTTCCACCACAATTTGTTAATTATAACAGTATTGAGCTCTTGATATATTTTCTTATGCAATGATTATTCTTGCACAAAAACTTGTACGAGATGATCTCATGGATATATCCATGAGGGACGGATCTTATATTTAAATAGAATTTCAACCACAAATCAAATCCATGAAAAAAAATCATATTTCTTTGTTTCTTAGGAAACGTCTCATGAAAGTACTTAGATCCATGAAATGAGATTCTCATGTAAGATCTCCTTCTATTATTGTTTCATTTGCTCGGCATAAAACAAGAAAAAATAGAGAAAAAACAGAAAGACATGTCGCTTGTTGATTTAGAAATTAATATGGTATTGCAGAAGGGAAATGAGAGAAAAAAGAGAACTGTCTTGAGTTCTCCATTAAAACTCTCTCTCTGACTCTGCAGTTGTGACTTGTTGAGGGCATGGATCATTTTCAGTTATTTTTTTCACTTCCATTTTGAAGATTTTTGCTGTTACATTTCCACTCAATCACATGAGTGCACGTGTTTTAGTGGTAGAAGTTTGTATTCTCATGGCAATAGACCAAGGTTCGACCTCATATGAATGCGTGTGTTTCATCTCCTATATCCCTCAATAAGTAAAAAAGAGAAGATAAAATATAAATAACTTAATTATTTTTTCAAACAGCGAGTTCTAGAGACATACATCTCCCTTAAACCTAAAGGCAATTTTAAGCACTGGGCCACCCCCCCAAAAAAAAAAAAAAAAAAAAAACTACTTAGTGAAAAAACTAAAATTAAATAATTCCTATATAGTACAACATACAATCAGGTACAACATATACACCTTAATAACAGGTGAATGTAGCTCAAACCGCCAACTGAAGTTGAAGGGATTTAATAGTGATTTATTCTGAATCTGTAATCTCATCTTCATCTTCCTCTAGGATATACACCAAGGCACGTTTTCTTGCAGCAAACACACAAGCCACACCTCTGGATGCTGAAATATGAAATTTATGTTAAAATGTCAGCTGAGCGTCCAACTAAAACTCGAATTATTATCACTAGATTAAAATGTACAGAATTTGTAATTTTACTTCTAATCTATGGAGCTTTTACATAAGCACAAGATACTGGAGGAAAGATACGTGAAACACTCACCGCTAACAGCCAATGGAGCAACCACAGAGTGAGAAATTTCTCGAACCTTCTCATTCTCCAAGTGCAGGTGTATAACAGAATCCTATAACAAGATACATCGATTACATTTTTATGGTACGTTCTGAGAAAGAAATATATCCTGCAAGCAGAACAATTCTTTTACACACACACACACATCTCAAATGCATAAATAATTGGAGTGGATCAAAAGACTTGATTTCAGTTCACAAGTTCAATATCACGTCTATTATTTAGATTATAGAATGGGTGATGATTTTCGTGCAGCCACAGCAAATATACAAAGCAACAGCAAAATACAAGGCATTTGCATATATATATATATATATATATATATATATATATATATGTGTGTGTGTGTGTGTGTGTGTGTGTGTGTGTGTGTGTGTGTGTGTGTGTGTGTGGCGGTGCATGTGTGTGTGTGTATAAATAAATATTTATGTATATATTAACATGAAATTAGAAAAAATGCGTACCTGAAGTTCATGAAGGTTCCAAGATTCGAGAATAGATGATCTTGAAATAGACTGGAATGTAAGGTCAGATGCTTGTATGATCATCATACAAGCATTTCCTGAGCTCTCAGAAGCCATAGTCACTTCGTTTAATAGCAAAACAATTTGTTCTTCCTGATTTAGAAAGGAGGTGAGAATTGGAGCATCCAAAACAAATATAACACGGCCAACATTCTTATACTTACTTTATATAGAGACAGATCCACACAGTGATAACCATCAGGGACATGTAAAACCGCAATTTCTAGTGAATGATGGCCACTTTTTAAGTTGTCCTGGTCATGCATGAGCCCCTTTGCTATGCCAATGCAATTTGTGAAGTTTGGGTAAGTTTCATCAGGTACCATAAAAGAAGTATAATCAGTAAGCCTCTGACTGGTTGTTACATGATTTATGGCCGAATGAGAAGCATCCTGGCAAATACAGTAGACAAAATTAAATGAGCGATAAGCAAGCTCACTTTCTAATTACACGTAGATATGCAAGGAGTGTTTTTCATTCACAGTAATGACAAAATCATGCACAACAGCCGTCCTGGCTTAAGCCACTCGTTGACTTTATAATGTGGAAACAGAAATAAAAATAACAGAAACAAACACTCCATTAGACCATTAGGGCTAAAAATATACATTTACATTTATTGGCAGGAATAACAAATACCTGATAGTATGACACTGATACTGGAAAATAAGAGGACTTAAAATTTGGCAAAGATGAAACAGGGAAAAGCGGCAACATGTCTTTACAAAGTATCCTTCTGGAAACCGTGGTTAATGGCATCTCCAAAGCCTCCTTGAAACTAGAATTACGAGTCATTAGATCCAGAAATTGACAACTTATAATCAAGGAATGAAATACAGCCATGAAAATTACAAGAATTTAAATTTATGTACACAAAGAATCGGGAGAAAATTTGTATGAATAAGTTTCCTTGACTTTGTAGCACATTGATAACATATATCTATCTTATCGCCTTTAAATTCATGTATTCTTTAGCTAAAAGCAGACCCACATAGTGCATATGTCATCAGTTCTCACTATTTCCATAACTTTCCCAGCATCAAGAGATTAGATCTCTTCACTGAACACGATAATGTTATGCAATACTTTGTCAATGGGATTTACTGATTTTGGGACAAACTAAAAGATTGACAGCACAGTTGCATTGATTTTGGAATAAATAGACTCAGCGCCTTATGATCCGTGTCTTTGTAACAAAAAAGCACAAAACCTGCTTTTCAATTCCAGTGCCAGTATCTGCGATTGTGTTTTATGAAACAAAGTCAACATGTATTTTGTTGACAGCTCATGTAAATTGTCAATCAAGTTTTTTTGTGTCAATACTCTTGCTTGATAACCAGAAAGTTCATTACTGCGTCATCCACTTATGTTCTGTTTTGTCATCAAAAGCATCAGGTGAAGAGACAAGAAGCTTTCTGCCGTAAAAGATTAGTGGATTGATCAATTCAAAATATTGAATCCCCTATTGGCCATATCTAAATAATTTTAAAATTAGATCACGTGTATCATGAAAATGATTTGAATTTTAAAAGTGAAAGAAATGCATACCAAGACTGCAGTTGTAGAAATTCTTCTGCTAACGTTCTTCTCAAGTATTCGCAATCTGAGAAACCTCCAAAATGAGTCAATTCTCTGACTCGTTGCTTTGTTTCCTTGTGGTACAGAATAAGTATATATTAAAAAACAAAATCATGTTGACAAAGCTACAATTCTGTGTGTCGGGCACATGCAAAGAGAATTTGCATGTTCCCAACACAAATCAGAAGTTGCAGGTCAAACGTTATTACTCAAATTTTCCAACCAACATCCTATGTTTCTGAGAGTTATTGAACTCTAAAGTGCATATCGACAATCATAAATGTTAAGATTAAACTAAACTATTTGATGCAACCAACAGCCACGGAACAGGAACACCATAATCTCAAAGCTTAGGTCTGTGTTAAATGGCCAAAAGACTTACAGGTCAATTTCAATGCTGTGATCAAACTTGTTATCTTGCAGCAAAGCACCGACAGGATCCTGGTCGTACAGAAACTTCAGGAATATGATAACAAGTTCACTGCTGACAAGGAAAGGATCAACTGAGTTTGAGGAAGTTCATAAATTTGCGAGAACAACGAAGAATAGCTAATTGTCAAACCTACTGAAGGGAAGAAGTTGGTCACTTGGTTCAGACATTAGAACCTTCACACATTTCAGTAGCCAGTTGAAAAAATTTGAAAACTGTAAACAGAAAACAAGTATTAGAACAACAAGGTGAGAAGTGGTAATGAAGAAAAGGGTTCCTCATGGAGCAAACACAGACAAATTTTGTAACACTCAAAATGCCTACATGCTCCTTGTAAAGGTCCTTTCTATACAACGAAGTTTTACTTGAAAACTGACTCATGTCAGTAAAAAACTGGCTTGTGATACCAAGAGCTCTACTAAAATTGTCTATCTCGGGAAAGAATTTCCTAATGCTAAATGGCACGTATTTTTTCTGTCACCAACATGCATAATTTAGATTGCATTTTAGTCGAATGATACAAATGTAATATTCATGGTCAATGATACAGGTCAAGCAAATAAAAAGTAACAAACTTTGTTGCACTGTGGACATGAGTGCAACAGCAAAATTTCAGTGCTTTCTGTCATGGACGCCCTTAATTATCAACTCGTGAACCCACAAAATAATCACGATTTTGAAGGTTTGGTTGTACAGTGGCATTTGCCGTCAAGCAGAGTCTGTTTGTTTGTGTGTGTATGGATTGATACCTGCATTCGTGTATTTTATGCACATACATCAAGGAAATCCTACTGCTTCAAATTTATACAATTAAAGAATCACAAAATTTACGATAAAGGGGCACAGCAGGTGTTTGCTGTCGTATAATACCAAGGGATAGCACATACCTGCTGCACCACTGAAGATAGAATCCTATTAAATCTTTCAATTTGTACAAGCAACATCCCAGCTTTTTCGGTTGCATTATCAATTAAATTCTCATCCAACCCAATACCCAGAAAACGTGCACGCCATTTTGAAAGCCCTCTTAGTTCTCCCATTCTGAATGCAATAATTTCTGCAGCAGGCTGAGAATCAGAACTTCAGAATTTCAATTTCAACAAAAAAAAACCTGTCACTCAAATGCATAAAAGAGCAGACACTAGTAGCGAGATACTAGGATGCATGAGCAATAAGATATAGATAAATTCACAGTAACTAAGGAAAGGGCAAAGTTTGTGTGTGCTGTAAGATGTCAAAAGTAATTATCGGTTGTACCAATATTCCACAACATAAGGTGAAACACTCAAGTGATTTGAGCATTTCATTACTTCTAAGATCATAGCAAATATTCACCTAAAAGGCTAAAATAATCTGTTTTGCAACCAAAGAAGTTCCACATACGAAAGTTCATCTTAATCACTCCATAAAATGTTACTTGTAAGTGTGACACTCACCTGTAGATGATCAAGCACTATTGTCTGAAGCTCTTTTCCAGCCCCACAAACAACCTTAGCTGCCCGTTTCAGCCCCTAAGGACCAATAAACCAAGTGATTTTTTTTTTTTTTTTTTGATTAACCAAGTGAATTTATATAATCATATATTCACTGAACAAGTCAAGAGGTAGAACGTGCCGCTTCACCAAGAGAATTAACTAAAAATTGATGAACGGGTGGACTTGTCCTTGCACCACCCAACAAGCTTAGAAACTCTTCTTGAGGACTGGAGTCAAGTCCTGCACATTTTTTGGCATAAAGATTTGAACAAGGCCTATACAGGGGGAAATAATGATTTAGATTTTTCTTCGGAACAGTTACCATGGTCAACAATCAAGGTGGATAGAGCATTGAATTTTTCATGGTACACATGCATCGCATCTGACCACTGCTTAGACATGACACTTAGTGATCTTCGGATGATTTCAATCAGATGCTCCACGTTGGAAGCTTGCTGAGCCACCTGGTGAAGCTCATTTTTCCTTACATTTAAAGGGAAGAAGCCCGTTTTTAATGTGATGAAATATACAAAATTAAATGAGGTGAAAATGAATGGTATGGAATAAAAATTGACTTGAGAACATGAAGATAGATTCTGAGAACAATAATTAAAGCTTTCATAAATTATTTTTACCTTTTCTGAAAAATTGTACTGTCAAGGACCAAGGAATGGAGACCTTGTAAATCACTTCCAGACATTTGATTATTACTTCCTTCTGGTCCAGCGTCAGTAAGTACACCTGAGCACAGGACGATGATATGACAAAGATCACTCGACAATGCAACCTGATGAGAAGCAAAAGGAAGACAATCGAATCCTCAGAGAAGGGGGGTAGTTCAGTCATGAAATCATGATAGACTGTCAGAATAGATAGTGAAGTCTGATACTTTACAACTTTCAACTTTCACTTCAAGGAAACAAATGATAAATCATTAAACAAGTTCAATGAAAAACATTTTACATTACCAGATAGTGTTTCAACTACGTTACGGATGATTGCCCATTTTATGCTCAACTTATTTTCAGTTCACCCACAATTGAGTTCTATCCAGACAAGTAACATAAACTAACTAGGAATGCCTAAAATCATCTACGACCCGAAAAATCACGTGGGTCCCGTCATTTCTTTTAAAGGATTGGAAGCGTTATATCTTTATATAAGCATAACTATTAACTAATGATTCATCAAACCACTGTTATATGTTTATATGCTGTTATCTAGGTAGATTCACATAGTTTTGCAGTTTCCAATATGCCCATTTGCATATTGTCCATTTTCGTATGTATGTGCTCATAATCTGATCTGTCTACATATATAACAAAAACCACTGCCAATAGCCTAACTAATATTGTGGATCAGAGATAATGGATACACGACATTCCCATTCTACCTATAAATATCAAAACAACAAAAGACCCAAAAGGTCACAGTCTTTATAAGACTGACCTGCATCAATTGAGAATCATATCAATGGAGTAGATAAGTACCTAAATACCCACCACTTGTAAAGTGAGTGCCTATAACTCGGATATACAACCACATAGAAAACTAGCATATGTTGAGGGCATCATCCAAAAGTGAACCAAATGAAACATGAACCATCACTACCATCACATTATTAAATTTGTTCACAGTAAACTAGAATTTGTATACCTGCACGAGCATGCTGTTTGTCTATCTAAGTAGTCAAAACACATGTTACAACTGGATAGTTGCAACAACTATTTAGATCACAACATAATTGCCTAAGGCAGATATCAAAATAAACAAAACCCATTCATAAACAAACTGAACTTACCTTAAAAATAGAAGCATCCATGAGTTGGCGTGAAACATGATTCCCCACTAGAGAACTTTGTAAAACCAGATTGTGTATGTTCTGAAACATGATTCAAGACGATATAGGAGATAGCAATCATGACCATGTCAGACAGATATTGAAACACATGGATAAACTGGTAAAAACTTTTAAAATCCCAAGGATTAACTTACAACATTTCCTATGTGAAATATACCAAATATATTAAAGCAAATGTTTCCATCTTTATCCCCACTGCATAAGATGTCAAACTGTTGATGTGAAGAATCAAGTAGCTCCCGAAAAGAATCATCAGTTTCTTCCATGAAACTGCTATTATCTCCAGGTACAAGTCCAGGGGTTCGAGGAACTCTTGGAGCAGGTGGGAAAAAACGAGCAGTCCGATCCTCATATGTTGAATTGTTATGGGTTCCAGCCTAAGCCCAATGGAGTTAAAAAATTAATATAGTGGATAAGGAGAAAAGGATACAAAGATTCTAAATTCACTGAAGAATGGTAAAGCGCTTGTCTAATTAGAACACATGACTAAGATTTTTGAGTAAAAGAAAAATACTGTCATTCATGTTTTATATTGTTAAATAGTACAAATAAATATGTGCCTTCAATTACATGTGAGATTATATTGCATAACAACTCCATATACACATCAAACCTTAAAGAATGATTCACTAAAGGTTGAAGAAACCCACAACTTTATTCTCTCTTCAATGGAATGAGACAATATTAGCATAAGATAGTTAGTTACTGTCTCTTGAACCATATCAAAAAAAAAAAAAATGGAAACTTTTGTCTGTGCATCATTAAGACCTATGTGTCATACTGAAGCATGTCTTACTAACACCTTAAACAAGTTTTGATAAACATATGATTTACCACAAAGTAAGTGCGATCAGAATCATGTATATCTACTACAAGAAGGATCTTAGCAGAGACAATCACACTCTTCAAAATATTAAGTCCATAATTGACTGTGAAAGCAAAGTTCATCCACAATCCCCCCTAAAATTCGAGTTCACAGATATCTGTTAATGGAGGACATGCACTGACAAATAAATCACTGTTTTCATTTAATGTGATTATATGAATCATAGATGCAAGTTGAGTTTGCTGGTTTTGGAGCTTTTTCTCATGCTTGACTTTCACATGACATTTAACAGCCAAATTCAATGAATATATGCTCTCTGAGAATCTCATTCAGGAAAAAGCTAAAGGAGTCATACCATTATCTTTTCTCGATCTTCCACCCAGTTGAGACAGACAACAGAAACGCTATGGAATTTCATACTTCTCAGCAGCTTTCCATTCTGCTCTCATAAAATGCACCAAAAGTGTTGGAACTTCCAGTGAGTTTCAATATTCACAGGTCCAGTCAAATAGCATCGATGTTCATTTGTCGCCCATTAATTAAAAGAACTGAACTTTGCGAAATAACATACAAAAATGTATCAAATCAACTCACTTCCACATCATGCAGTGAAATAGTCCCATCATCAAGGCCCACTGCAATCGCTTTACCATCCGGACGCCAACATATGGAAGTAATGCATTTTCCTAGACCAAAATGTCCACAATTAACTTTAATAATATACAAAGTGTGAGACATGGAGTCATCAAAAATTAAACAATCAATGTTATTCAATCTGCTGCCATCATAACACATTCAGAACTCAGTATCTTACAACTCTCACAAGTATAGGAAATCTATCAAACATATAGAAGACGATAATCCAGTTAAAATCCTGCTCAGCTCATTCAAACTACTACAAACACCATCTAATAATTATCACTAGAAACTTCACTTTGACCGCAAAAAAATCATTTCAGCAAAAGGTAAAACAGTAACCGTCAGTCTCAAGCATTCCTGCTGCATTGATGTATGCTAGCGTACATGTCTCGGAAAACTGATGATGTGAGAGAAAATGTTGCTTACCAGGGGAGGCCGTCCAAAGCCTCTGCCAATTGAACCGATGGAGAAGAAGCTTTGAATCCTCAGTGACCATGGCTAGTAAGTCCTTTTCTGGATTCCATTCAGCAAGCTTAATCTGCAGAAGCATTGATACTGATTACTCCAACAATACACATTAAGATTATCGTTTCAATGGTTGAGACTCGAAAGCGACGGAGAGCGCAGGAACGGAGAGGAAACCTGAGAGGCGACCGGTTTGTCAAATTGGAGTTGAAATGGAACAACTCTTTGAGATTCATCGTCGTCTTCCATAGGTTGAGGGAAACAGTACAAGGTTTTGGGAGTGAGAGAGTTTAGAGGCGGGCTTTTATTTGTTTTCAATTCTCTTGGGCCTCTCAATCCAAATTCCAACGTTAGAAGGTGAAAACAGCCCTACTAGGAAATTCGAGTTTGCAGGCCCATAAACCTAGCTATTTGGGCTGAAAATTCGAAAAGAATATTCTATGGAATTAGTTAATTTTTAAAATAACATACTTCTTCCTGATATTATTATTATTTTGTCTGATACCATCTCATGGACATATTCTACTATGAGACACATCCTAATTTTAATTCAAACCCACGAAAATAATCCATATTTTTGTGTTTCGTCTCAACTTAAATCCAGTTTCATTTAATACATCCTCTTTTTACAATTAATATAATTTAAAAATTGTAAAAAAAAATTGAAAAGAACAGAGTTGTGTTGGTCGTTTGGTAAGGGTATGTACTTCCTAGGGTGGCAAAATTCAAGGAATTAGGGTGTGATTGTTTGAGATTTTATTTTGTTCTTATCTACTTTTGGAGATAATAGTGTAAAAAAATTATTTTGAAAGAATAAAATATTTTTTGAGTGTATGATTGGAGATAAGATAAAAATTTGATGATGATAGTTGATGTGATAGGTTTTTTGGTGTAATAATGAGTAGGTGTGATTGGTGATTTGAAAAAATAAGATAGATTATATAATGTATTAGTGATGTGATTGTATGGTGATAATAGTTTACCTAATATTTTTTTTTTTGGTTAAAATTTTGAACGGATGTGATTAATGATCTGAAAAAATGAAAATGAGTTAATAGTGAGTTGTTTGAATATTTTCATAGATAATCCGCGTTAATGAAATGGAGAAAAAAATTCACAAGCAATTACTACCTTAGCTTTCCTATTCCACTTCAGTTATTTTCCTGTTTATTGGATGAATGACATATGTCTATAAAGTAAATCTATATTGTTGATTATTTCAATGCACGGACTATGTGTCATTCATCCGAAAAGTAGAACACAAAATGGAATAAGAAATCTAGATCCAAATTTAGGAGTTGACGCCTTTTTTTCCGCCGAAACGAAAGCAAAATTAAATACAACAGTGTCAGAATGAATGATCATACAATTCAACAATGAAGGTAGACATCTCCAAACATTAAAAAAAAAAAAATTGAGGCAAAGCTGATAAATTGCACTTCATTCTATGTTCAAAAAATAATTCAGATCCACAAATAATGACAAGAACAGAACAACACAAAACTGACATAAACAAGTTGCAAAATCCTCTTCATATTTACCGATTCTTCAAGAGGAGGGGTGTGGTATTGAAAATTTCTAAATCAAGTTCCTATCTGGAAATAAAAATTAATAACAATAATAGACTCCTCAGATAAAATCATAATCATCATAATCGTTGTAAGTATCGACAATCACAGCGTCATCTTGCTTGCCCACATGCAACCGTTTCTTCTTTCCACCTGTAAACACGAGAATAGTCATCTTAAAACCTGGTCCGGCTACAAAAGAAAACCAAAATTACAGATGCTCCTTGAGGTCAATTTGCAAAATAGAAACAAATATCAATAGGTTAATTGCAATTTTGAAAGACAATAGGTTTTCTCTTTTGTAATTAGACTGAACCTCAAGTGCATTTTTGCAATTAACCCCCAAAATAAGGCGAGCAAAATAGATAATTGTACCCAGTGGCAGACCTGGGCGACAATACCCCCAAAATTTTCAAAATTTCATTTCCCCTCCTAAAATTTTCAAAAAAAAAAAAAAATAGTTAAAATAGATGACTAACTGCTTTCCCCATTTTTGATAAAAACTTCAAATAGTTGTTTTTTACAATATAAAAACAATTAATTATGATTAATATATGAGTATTTTTTTCATTATTTAAATTTATAAACTCGATCCGCATTTTCCGCCCCAAAATTAAAATCCTGCGTTCGCCGATGGTTGTACCTGTCCTCTTCTTGCCAGCATTAGCCTCTTTTTCTGCTTTGATCTTTTCATTTGCAATTGCAGTGATAGAAGAGGCAATTTCTTTGGCATCCGAGCCTTTCAAAGAAGTCATCGACAATCTCATTACAGACTTCAGCAATCCAATATAAAAAGCTTTTCTGTAATAGATGAAACAGTCAGGTCACAAATCTGCAATAGATGAAAATAACGCGAACGAAGCGAATATTTTACAAACCTCGTACGGACGAAGTTTATGAGCAACAAGTTCCGCGTATTCCGTAAAGTCGCTTTCGGTTTTCGGGATAAAATTTTCTAGAGTCTTTTCATCAGCTTCTTCGACAAGCCTATAGAACATCAGCATGACCCATTTTCAATCACATGTTTTGAAAAAGGTTAATGCTGCCAATATCTCAAGAACAAAACATATGGCCTTATATGGATGGATTTCCGAGTGCCATTTCCCACTTTCCAACTACTCCGAAAATGGGTTCATGTTTGTTAACTAAATTCTCAATGGAAATGGAGTCATTTTCATTTTTTACTTTTTGATGGAAAAGGGATCTCTAAATACAAACTTAACTTTTCACCACAATCACGCAAATTTATAAAAAAACACCTAAAAAACTATAACCTAACAAATTTCAAATAGGGATAGTTACAAAAACACCCGTGAGATTTGGACTAATTACAAAAACTCAGAGATGTTTCAAAATTACATAAAACCCCATCATGTTTGATTATGTGTTAAATTTAAGGATAATCGCAATATTTTTATAAATATCGGGGTTTTTGATATGATTTTCACTTATGAAGAGGGAAAATGTAAGATGTAATCAAACCTCAATGGATTTTTGTATTTTCATAAATCTTTGGGTTTTTCTGTAATTAGTCCAAACCTTAAGGGGTTTTTGTAATTATCCCTTTCAACTACATAGACTTGAAAAGAAATGGGGACATGGAAAACACATAACATTGAGCAAATTGTACTGAATGCACCGATACAATGCATCATTTAAACTCAATAATCAAGCTACTTAATACAATACACAACAATGAGTTAAAACACATTTAAAAGCCAGCAATAGAAAAAAATGACAGAAAAGCACCTTTGCTGGCGAAGTTTTTCTTCTGTAGGATCTAAAGGTGCCTCTTTTGCAGTTTCAACAGTTTTCCCTTTCTTTTCACCCGATTTTGCTGCAGTCTTCTTAGGTGCCTGACCATATTATTTGGAGAAAGCAAATCCAACTTAATAGAAGAAAATATCAAGTATGCGCCAAAAAACGCGTTATATGCCAGAGCATGGAAAATGGGTTGGGTTCGGGTTTGCGGTCGGTGTCGTAAATAAATTTGACCGGACCCGACCATGTTAATTATTCGCGAGAAAATCTTGAACTCGGACCCGACCGCTTATTTCACAGAAATCCGGACCCAACCCGCGAACTGCTAATAAAATTATTTTTATATAAATCTAATAGTTTGAACTGAATAATTTTTTTTTTAAAATCAATCACTGCCATACAATATTCAATCAATAAAAATATGATAATTTACAACATACAAAAAGAAATAACATAATCGCATAAATAACATAACATACTAATCATATTTTAAAGACAATATTAAAAAGACATGTATAATAATAACAAATACATAATTAATGAGGTATTATCATTTAAGTTTTAAGGATGTGTCTTGTTTTTTCTTACCGGAGCAGGCTCGTCATCTTCCCATGAATCCTTCACGTCATTATCTTCCAAGTCTTCGTCATCCCAATTACTCTTCAGTTTTTCCTTCTTCAAAAGATCGAGAACAGGTTCATCCTCTGCAACACCACACAATCGTTAGGATCTATCAATTGAGGTTTATTAAAGTTGATTAATGAAGTTTAACAAGTTACATTCTGTAAACTGAGGGGGAAAGATAATGAGAGCGGGGGCCTTAAGATAAATTTGGCTGTAAAATACAACAAAAGATTTTAACAATGCACTCAATAAATAAGAAACATAAGTCGCTATTTCTAATTTTACAGCTGTTTTGGTTCCCCGTTTCTTTCTTTGAAAATATTAAATTATAATTAACTTTTTAATATTTAAATTTTTTTTTAAATTTATCCCTTTCCATCCAACCAAGACACCCAACTTATTTATAAAAAAATGACAAACAAAAGTCCAAGAGCCCACATCCTTAATTTTCTTGTCAATCGAAAATTACACCATGGATTATACACTTTTTCAAATAAATTTGCCCTTTGTAAGATACAAGGGTTGAACCTTTGATAAACACTCTTATAAAGAGTTAAATTATTAAAAAAATGACAAACCAAAGTCCAAGAGCTTGCTTGATTTTCTTGTCGAGAAAAATTAGACCGTTATACACTTAGTGTTTGTTTGGGATGAATTATACAATTAATCTCAAAAGTTGTCAATTCAACAATGGAACAATTGTGCCATAAGCAACTAATCTCAAACTCAGATTAAAAGATTTCACATCCAAACAGTCTAAAATTCAAACAAAATTAACAATTATCCTCCACTTTAATCTAGTGTACACACATGTTAAAGAAACTGCAAAATGTACTTAATAATTACCCCAATCCTCCATCGAGTTTAGTTACTTTTAACACCGAAAATAACTTCGAATTACGACAACTCCTGTAAAAAAAAAAAAAGGTAAGAACTTGAGATACAAAATAAAACAGAATAAAATCCTAATCTGGTCGTATAAGATATAAGATATGTAAATTAAATTTATTATAACTAAAACAAGAAAAAAAAAATTACCTAGGATTGAGCTGGCGGAATAGAAAGCGATTTCGAACTTTGCTAAAAATTAAACCACAAACCCACTTGAAACACGTTTGGGGGACGTGATTTTATGTGCTATTACATGGGCAAGGGTGTCTTATTTATAACTTATTATAAGTGGTTTCCTATTACAAATCAAAATTCTACATTATCTAAACTTATTTTTAAAAAGGTTATTTATAACTTATTATTAGTGGTTTCCTATTACAAATCAAAATTATACCATATCTAAACTTATTTTTAAAAAGGTTTTGATTCTACCGTACAATTAAATAATTAGCAATTAAGTAATCTAATTACTTCATTAATAAATACATTAGTACCATAAATATCATATATTTATTTAATTTTCAATATAGTTAAAATTGTATAATATCAAATGTCCCGAACATAGCAAATAATCATTTATTAGCACAAATTTTTAAAAATATTTCCAACCTTTACGAAAATACAAAGAAGAAGAGGTGTGGGACGGGCCCATTTTCTGAGCTAATGGGCCCAAACAGTAGGGCCAAAACAACTCGGATCATTTCGGCCTAATAAAGTATAGTCCAGGGCCAAAACAGCCCATTTAATAAAGATAGTTCGGACCGACCGACCTTTACCGAAATGGGGCCAAAATTGTCACTCTAATTGGGATTGCTTTCTTCAACATCTTTTAAGTTCCTTGGAAATTTCACGGTAAATAGTGTCTTATTCTCCATACCACTGCTCAAAATACCGTCGTAGCGGCGGTTATATCGGATACTGCGATGACGGTAAGGTCCTAATAACCGTTTTAACGGTTAAATCGTCAATACCGCCAAATCGACAATACCGCCATACCGGCCTAAAACCTAGTTGAACCGAATTTGCTTTTTTTTTTGTTTTTGTATTTTTTCACTTTTTTTTATAAAAATAGAATTTATAAACTTAATATTTAATATATTTATGTCATTTTTGAGCTAAATATATATATTTTTTCGTTTTAACTAAACATATACAACTTTCCTTCTATATTAATAAATTATAATCATATTTTATATAATATAATTTCAAATAAATATTTTTTATTAAACCGTAAAACCGCAATTGAACCGGTCCAGGGACAAGGTTGAACCGCATATCGATGGCTTGGCTTTTAATCACCGACACGGTATTTAAAACACCGCCCATACTAACTAGCGGAGCCACGTGGTAGCTCATGGAGGTACTCACCAAAACTTTTTATTTTCACTACCTATGTATCCATATATATATTATACTTTAGTCCTTTGGTTCCCCAAATTTTTGTTGGATAAAATTTGTTATGAACTATATGGCCATGCATTTTAGAAAGTTAAATTAGAGATTTTGTGGGACTTAATTTTTCTTATTAAAATATCTTTTATGTTCATCAAATGAAAGAAATGAGAATGTAAAATGAGTTTCTTATAATTGTTTGCTATTATATATTGAAAATAAATTTGCCAAGAAAAACTTAATATAGATTCAATTGTACATGCATCATTTTCATGATATGCAAAGGGACGTTCCATGTTTTAATAGGCTAAGAATTTAATGATGTGTTTTGTAAATATTTACTATTGAATATTAATGATTTTTTAAAATGTAATATATTTACATTTTATTATCTTGTAAATGTTTACATTTGATTTGATTTTATTACTATTGCCCCCTCTTATAGTTATAACAAGTATTGGCTTAGAGCCACACTTGTCCATACTTTTCTCAAATGACATTGATCATCTCACACAGTTTTAGGAATGAAATACAAAAAAATCGGACATGTGAAATTGAGGAACCGAAGCGGGATTAAAAAAAATGGGCCCATAGAGGCCAATTTTTTTGTCTTAAAATATTACTATAAATAAAGGGCGGAAAAATTTGTAATATTAATCTCCTAAAAATTTTGACAACAAAAACAAAATTCCAGTTTAAAAATTACTATGTCACCCCTAAGTTAATCGATACTCGTGAATCATAAAATAAATAAATAAAATCATTGCATCGGATCATAAATCACGTTTGCTAAATTAATTCAATGAAAGGCGTAATTAAGCAAAAAGCTAATTAAAGAAACTAAGCAAAATGAAAAATATTAACACAATGAAAAAATAAAATTATAGATTCGATGAATGAGAAAAGAATTGTTCTATAAACTCATTATTTATAAGGATTTTAAGAAAGTATTGAGAAATATGTAATATTTGTTCATTATCAACTAAATTGTCAATATTTTTGCAAGGAATATTATGAGTTAGGGTTTATATGCACTTTCATTCGAGTAAATTATTTTTTTTTTTCACAATTTTAGGCTAATTGAATTTCGTTTTTTTGTTTTTAAAAATATGTGTAATAAATATTTTATATACTTAGCCATTTAAAAAATTTACCAAAACTTTAAGATTTGATTGTGTAATAAATTTAAAAAATTGATAATGTTTTCATAAATGTAAGGAGATTTTGAAATATTTTTCGCAAATTAATGAGGAAAATATAAGACGAATCAAACTTAAAGGATTTTTTATAATTTCAAAAATCCCTTGATTTTTTTGTAATTAGCCCAAACCTTAAGGGCTTTTTGTAATTATCCCTTAAAGCATAAAAATGGGCCCCAAAATTTTTGGGGACAAGACAAGCTTGCTCATACCCTCAGTCCTGGACATGATCTCACACATATTTAGAGAAGGCAATAGAGTTGTAGACACTTTGACAAAACTCTTTTCTCAACGTCCCGGTGTTCAAATCCTCCATTAGGAATACCGATAAAAAAAAAATCCTCTATTATATTAGGAATTATGGAACACTTATATTGCGATTGTAATGGTATATGTTACACTTGTGTCGTGCAACATTTTTTTTTTAAGTTTCCTAAAATTTCCCCAGAGTTTTGCTCAAAAAAATTTTAACCAGTCCTCATCTTTTCAGTTAGTTGCTCAGCTTGTGAGGACGTTTTTCATTTTCATTGTATATATATTTTCATTTATTAAAAAAGAATAGTAATAACACCTCATCTTATCCAAAACATGGAAACTCTAATTGTATGCGTTACATGCAATATCCTATTTTCTTTTTCTTTCTTTTCAATTTTGGATAATCCATAAACATTTTTTTACACTATTTATCTTATCTACCTCGGATACCATGTACATCCATATTTAAAAATGAACTATTTAATACTAAATATAATCTATCAACCTTGGATCCTAATTCCTATCCATTCCCATATTTAATAATTAGTACTTAATACTATTAAATTATTTCAAAGGAGTATCATATTTGTGAACAATGTGAAAAACAGCCTCCCATCCACCTCAGCCGCCTTCTTACAAATCACACTATTCACAACTAAACCCGTACCAAATCCTCACCACAAAATCCACCCATCCGACCACGTGTCAGCATCTCAACACATCCTTTCATGGTGAAAATGGATGTGGCCTGTGACTGTAGCACACCACCCTAAGACACGTCTACAAACAGAAGACTTTCTTGATAAGCTACCGCAAACCGACCAGAACCTGCCAAGTCATCAGAACCACACATGTTGCTCCCTCCAACCACTCTTAAACCGACACGTGTCCCTCCAACGGCTAGTTTTTATTTTTATGCTTTAAATTAAATTAAAAAGCGTGCGTGCGTGCGTACGTGTGAAATATAGTTGAAAGACGGTTCTTTGGGTCCTTCTTAAAGTAAAAGCGTTACGTCAATCTCTATTTAATTTCTGCCTCTTGATTAGTGTTGGTTAATATTTCATTCACACATATTCCTCTGGAAACTTCTTATTAAGATTGTTAGAGCCTTAAATCAGATTTTGGAGTTTTGAAGTGGAGAAAATGGAATTTGGGAAGAAATGTGGGCCGATTATGAATAATAGGGAAACGAAGAGTATGGAACATTGGGGCTTGTGAGAAGTACGTCGTTTGGGAGAAAACGGGTTGCTTTGTCAAATGTTTGTTTGGAGTTTGGGGATGATGATAATGGTGATTGTGTTTACGCTACGCCTTATAAGAGACAGTGTTTTCAAGATTCGATTTTGTGTGCTGAGAAATTTGCACTTGAAGATTTGCCTCATGAAATCCTGGTTGGTTTTACTTCTACTAAATTGATTCCTTTTTTATATATATTATTAGTATGTATTCTCCACATTGTTCTAAACAGTGTTACGTGTTATTATTGGAATTGGTCTTTGATAAATGGGGTGTTGACCGATTTTGACCAATTAATTAAGTTTCGTTTCCATTTTGTGAAAAATGAAATTAAATTATTTGTAAAAAATTCTACTAAGAGAGTAGATGAGAATGGCATTTTGGAATTTCTCAAACCGATTCCTGAATGAGAAATTAATGCAAGAAAGTTAGCCACTTAATACTAATAAATGGTATGGAAAATGGGAAATGTGGGGAGGAGAATCTTCCCACATGGAAAAGGAGTAAAGTTCACTTTATTTATCCCAAGTCGGACAAATGGGTTTGGGCCGTGGGTCCGTGAGGTTTGGCTTGGGCTTGGGCTTCAGAGGCCCTTTTATTCTTTTTGACCAAAACCTTTAAAATATTTAATTAATTTTTGTAATTAATTAAATAGATTTAATTAATTTTTGTAATTAATTAAAAGAGTTCAACCGGGAAAAACTTTCGGCCCAAGACGCGGCGAGCACGCCTGCCCAGTGCGGTCGGTCGTCTTCTCTTGGAAGTTTGCGCCGCCTCTGCACGGCGCACGCGCCGCGCGCCTCAAATGTCGGGCTGGTCTTGCGAAAGAGTTTGAGCCCTGCGCAAGACGGCGGCGCACGCCCGTCGTCCCAGTCGTGCTCCTGCGCAGCGCGTCTGTTCGATCTGAAAGGTGTCTTTTCGAGCCAAAAGACATGTTCTTCCATACTGGGCGTCTAAAGCCTATAAAATTCGATCCCCAGATGAAAAAACACACGAAAGAGACGAAAATAATCGGATAACATTAATCGAGCATTGCATTTTTTGCATCTTGCCATTTTCATCCTTCAAAGCTTGAAAGTTCGAACTTTTTGTTGTTCGTTGTGTTTCGAGTTTCCAAGTCTTTAAACTCGAGACGTAAAAGTCGTTGTATCTTAGAGACGAACGCGAACCGTGAGCACTCGGTGTACGGGCGTTTTTGTCTTGCGGGAGACCGACCAAATCGGGCTCGACTTAAACCATACACTATATCCGGCCATTTTCTTCAAACGAAACCATACACCGAAAAATTTTACCCAACAATCGCAAGACAAAAATCGTTATTCCTACGTTTCATTGAAAGACGATGGCATCCATTGATCTCGTTCACACCCATGGCCGCCGCTCCCGCTCACGGCAAAAAGCGCCCAAGTTTTCTCGTGCCGACTTCAAACGTTGGCAATGTAAGATCTTTCCTCACTTTGGGGTTGGCCGTTTCCTCAAAGGATCCCCTCTTTGCCGTTGAAGAAGACGAAGTTGACAACAATCGAGAATCGCCGTGGATGCTCAGCATAACAAATGATTTTCTATAAACGCAACTCGCCTTGAATCGAAGGCAGACGACACTACTACAACGCCCATAAAGACGTTAAGACGTCCAAGAATTGTGGCAATCCTTGGAGGAAGAAATACAAATTTTAAGATCTGCACAAAGAAATTTGTTGTCGGCAAATTCTTGAGTACATAGATGGTTGACACGAGACGGTGATCGGCGAGTTCGGAGATTCAAATCATCCTTCACGACTTAGTAATGCGAAGGGATCTTTTGAATGAATCCTTTCAAGTGGCGCGCAATTATCGAAAAGTTGCCGCCATTGTGGAAGGACTTCAAAAACTACCAAGCTCCCAAGCCGCAAAAAGAGATGGGGCTTGAGGATCGATTGTTCGGCCGCGATCGAAGACAACCCTAAATCGGGGTTAAAACCAAGAAATGCGGAATGGAGGCTAAGGCCAATCTTGCCGAGTCGAAACACTTCCAGCAAGAAACGTAAGCACTCAGGGAAGGAGAGAAAGCGAAAAAAGTTCAGGGAAATTGCTACAATTGTGGCAAACCGAACCACATGGCGAAGGATTGCCGACACCCCTGAAGAAGGGCAACCAAGGTGGCAACCAACAAGCGAATGTGACGGAGGACAAGTGGGTTCCAATAGACTTGCCGGAGCTCGATCTCTCCTTCCGCGTTGTGTTTGAAGCCAATATGGTGGATAACCCGAGGAGTGGTGGATAGATCATCGGCTACTCGTCACATTTGTGCCGATAAGGATATGTTCTCCTACACTCCGATTAATGGAAGAAAGTTGTTCATGGGAACTCCTCGACTTCCAACATCGTTGGGCTTGGAAAGGTGGTGCTCAAGATGACTTCCAGGGAAGGAGCTTACGCTTGTAGATGTGCATGTCCCGGACATCCGCAAGAACTTGGTTTCCTGGTCCGTTCTTGCTAGGCGGTTTAAAGCTAGTGTTTGAAGTCCGATAAGTTTGTAATGACCAAGAATGGTCGGTTTTATGTAAAGGTTACCTTGATAAGGGCACCAAAATGTCAGAATGTCTGCTTTTTTCGCCAAGAGGCGAAGAATAAAAACGTTACATTTTTGCTTGTTGGATTGTTCTAATTTATGGCATGATAGATTAGGACACGTGAACTTCAACACAATTAAAAGGTTAGTGAATCTGGAATTAATACCTACGTTTAAAACCGATTCACAAGACAAATCGCGAAATTTGTGTTGAAGTAAAATTGGCGGGCTTCCGCTTCATTCGGTAACGAAGTACCAAACCACTCGGTTAATTCATACAGATGTGTGTGACTTAAAACTTGTGCAAACTCGAGGTGGTAAGAAGTACTTCATAACGTTTATAAACACGATTACAAGATATTGTTATGTCTATCTTTTGAAAAGCATGATGAAGCTTTTTAGTAGCTTTTAAAACTTATAAGAATGAAGTTGAAAATCAGCTTAATCGAGAAAATTAAGATGATTCGAGTGATAGATACGAGAGTATGTTCTCTAGTTTGAAGAATTTTGCTCGGGAGCGGGTATAATTCATCAAACGATCGCACCTTACTCACCTCAATCAAATGGTGTTGCGAACGCAAAAATCGTACTCTTAAGGAGATGATGAATGCGATGTTGTTAAGTTACAACTTACCCTAAAACTTGTGGGGGAAGCCACTTTCGCGAACTACATTCTTAATAAGATCCCACACAAAGTAAAAATGAAACTCCATATGAGTTATGGAAGGACGTAAATCGTCATACAAATACCTTAAAGTGTGGGGGTGTTTGGCTAAAGTCAAATCCTAAGCCAAAACAAGTAAGAATCGGTCCTAAGACGATCGATGTCTTTCATTGGATATCTTTAACAATAGTAGTGCATATCGCTTTTTTGCACAAGTCGCTATTTCGATATAAATGAAGGTATGATCATTGAATCGAGGAATCTTTGTGATTCTTTCGAAAATATCTTTCCGAATAAAACGAAAGAAGAAAAAGTTAGAGTAAAATCGGACTTATGAAACCGCAAGGTTACCTCAAAGTGATGATGAAGAGGAACGAAGACGCGATAAAAGGACAAAAGTAGTTTCTTTTAGTCCCGATTTTCTAACTTATATGTTAGAAAATGAACCCCCGAACTATTCAAGCGTTATGCAGTCGAGAAGCTCCTTCTCGGAAAAAAACTATCAATAATGAGATAGATTCCATCATGCAAAATCACACTGGGAGTTGGTTGATCTCCCCAGGGTTATAAGCCTGGGATGCAAGTGGATCCTTAAAAGGAAGTATAAAGCGGATGGATCTATTGAAAAGTATAAAGCCCGATTGGTAGCTAAAGGGTTTATACAAAAGGAGGATATGATTTCTTCGATACATATTCTCCTCGTCATTTAGATTACGCCGCCATTCGTGTTCTCATCGCTATCAAGTAGCCTTTGCATAACTCGGATACATCAAATGGACGTTAAAAACCATTTTGAATAGGAACTTGAAGAGGAAATTTATATGGAACAACCCCAGGGGGTACATTGCACCGGTCAAGAGCGAAAAGGTGTGTAAACTTGTTAAGTCACTTTATGGACTAAAACAAGACTAAGCAATGATAAAAGCTAAAAAAGTTTACTTCGACTATGAAGTCAAACGGTTTCAAGATCAATGAATGTGACAAGTCGTCTACATTAAAGTCTTACAAATGATTACGCAAGTATGCCTTTATGTAGATGATATGTTGATTATGGGAAGTAGTCATGATTTAATCATGAAGACTAAGAACATGTTAAAGAAGAACTTTGACATGAAAGATATGGGATTATCGATGTTATATTAGGGATTAAAATATCTAACTTCGGATGGAATTGTCTTGTCAGCCCCGTTATGTCGGCATACTCGGGAGGTTTAATGCTTTTGTGGTATCTCCGAGCACACTGCGTAGATCTAAGTCTGCACACTTGGCGAAGAATAAGCGAACCGGTTTCTCACCGAATATGCACGAGGTAATTAGCGGTCGATGTCTTAACGAATCGTACACGTCCCGGCATTTGCATATTCAAGTGAAGCAAACTAAGTAGGTTCAAGTAACCCAATGCACGATCACCGAAAGCCGTGAAAGGTACTTAGATATTTAAAGTATACCATGAACTATGGAATACTTTATACAAGATATCCAAAGCGTGATATTAGAAGATCTTGTGATGCCAATGATATCGAAAAAAGACTCCAAGTCCACAAGTGGATTTGTTTTCTGATAAAGTGAGGCGGTGTCGAAGTCTTCCAGATGACGTGCATAGCTCGATCCACTATGGAATCCGAGTTCATTGCTTTGGATAAAGGCGAGAAAAGCAGAATGGCTTAAAAACTTCTTAGAGGATATTCCTTGCTGGAATAAGCACAGCCTGCTGTTATGATACATCGCGGTGATAGTCAATCGAATCGGAAGGGCCAAAGCGATATGTATAATGGTAAATGCAGACATATACGTCGGAACACCATACCATTAGGCAGGTTGATTTCGAATGGGGTTATTTCGGTTGACTACGCTACGTGAAAGGAAAACCTTTTGCGGATCCTCTTACAAAAGGCATAAATCGAGATCACCGTGTATAAACAGGGGAATGGGTTTAAAATCCACAACTTAAAGAATGTTCATAGCGGTAACCCAACCTCGACGAATTGGAGATCCCAAGACCTTGGTTCAATGGGACAACTAAGTTATGAATGTTCAAATTAACACTTGAAAATGTGTTAGCTCATTCTCGATACATCCAAGTGTATTTAAACCGCTCAATAATGTGTGAGGTTAAGTTTAAGACTTTTAATGATTCTTATACCGAAAGGTGGAGTATTGCGGATACTCTTCATAGGAGATCACCTATAAGTTGAGAAGTAATGGCGCCTCAAATGAAACACTTATGAATCTAAGATATGGTCCAGGGCCGAAATGGACACAACGTGAGAACAACAAGTGTTAGAGTTGTTATTGTGGTAAGATCTGCTTGTCTTGGTTTACACAAACTACCGAGTAGTTCAAGACATCGCGTCCATTAGCGGTAGCCTAGTAAATCCGATAAGATTTTACTAAGGAAGGTTCAAAGCCACAAGCTACCTATCACGATCGATAACGATTAATGAGACTTTCAAGCGAATCTGCGTACACGCATGCATTAATTTCATTCATGTGGGGATTGTTGGAATTGGTCTTTGATAAATGGGGGGTGTTGACCCGATTTTGACCAATTAATTAAGTGGTTTCCATTTGTGAAAAATGGAATTAAATTATTTGTAAAAATTCTACTAAGAGTAGATGAGAATGGCATTTAGAATTTCTCAAACCGATTAGGGTGAATGAGAAATTAATGCAAGAAGCTAGCCACTTAATACAAATAAATGGTATGGAAAATGGGAAATGTGGGGGAGAGAGATGCTCCATCCACATAGGAAAAAAAGGTAAAGTTGCACACTTTATTTATCCCAGATTGGACAAATGGGTTTGGGCCGGGCACCAAAGTTTTTAAAGGGGAGGGACCTACGCCTTTGTGGGTTTGGTTAGCTTACACAGCAGGCGCCGCCATACCGCCACTTGATCCGGTCGCTGGTCGCGGTGCGTAGTGGGTCTTGGGCTTGGGCTTGAGGCCTTTATTCTTTTGGACTAAAAACTTTAAAATATTTAATTAATTTTTTGTAATTAATTAAATAGATTTAATTAATTTTGTAATTAATTAAAAAGAGTTCAATCGGGAAAACTTTCGGCCCAAGACGGCGAAAGACGCGCCCGATGCGGTCGGTCGTCTTCTCCGAGAGTTTGCCGCTTACACGACGCAGCTGACGCAGACGCATAGCGCCTGGTCGTCTTGGTCCGAAGAGTTTGAGCTTCTTGTACAAGACGCGGCGTGCGCGACCCGTCGTCTAGGCCGTGCTCACTGCTGGCGTGCGTCACGTCTGTTCGATCTGGCAGTGTCTTTTCGAGCCAAAAGACATGTTCCTTCCATCTGGCGTCTAAAGCCTATAAAATTCGATCCCTGACCTAAAAAACACACGAAAGAGACGAAAATAATCGGATAACATTAATCGAAAGCATTGCATTTTTGCATCTTTGCCCTTTCTCCTTCAAAGCTTGAAAGTTCGAACTTTTTGTTGTTATTTGTGTTTTGAGTTTCAAGTGTTGTAAACTCGAGACGTAAAGTCGTTGTATCTTAGAGACGAACGCCGAACAAGTAAGCACTGGTGTATGGGCGTTTTTGTCTTGCGGAGATCGATTCGAAATCGCCTCGACTTAAACCATACACTATATCCGACCATTTTCCTCAAAATTAAACCATACACCGAAAAATTTTACCCAACAGTTATTTGGTAGACCGGATCTAGCGCTTAGGATTAATCAAATTTTTAGAAATGAGATTTTTGTATTACTTGTGTATTTGATTAAGGTGTATTATAATAGAATTGATTACTTTTTTATTTATATATTATTAGTCAGTATTCCGTCTTGAGATTCTAAAAAACGTTAGATGCTAATCCCGATTTGGTGGGATTTGGGGTTAGGGCCTAATCGGAAGAATAATGTAGGCGGACAAGTGGGCCCAAATGCTCATGTGAGTAATAGGGGCTAGGTAGAGACTTTTAGAACCATGATTTTGTGTATTGTTTGTGTACTTGATTAAGCTGTATTATATGAAGAAACATGAAATAAAAGTGTAGTTTATTCTTGGAAATGGAATCATTTGTGGGTGCTGCCTCTTTTTTGCTGAATTGGGGATTTGATGTTTGTCTGACAATCCGGATGGGATTTTCTATTCCAAAATCGTGTTTTATCTCTTATTCTAATCGTGTAGATGATTGACACGTGTATTACACTTACCATATTAGAACCCCACAATTTATGCTTGAAAATAAACATGGTAAGTATAATATACGTGTCAATCATCTATACGGTTGGAATAGGAGATGAAACACGGTTTTGGAATAGAAGATCCCATCCGCAACCCATCTCAGCAAGAGATGTGTTTGCATTATTAAATTCAAACTAAAAAGGGTGTTTTATTAGCAGGATATTGGTTGATTATCAATTTCCTTTTAGGTAAATTGAATTCATGGTTGAAGGAATGAATGGAGCTTAAAATATGTTTTGGTGGGAAAAAAAATGAAATACCATAAAATATAATTGTATTGTTTGGAATATGGGAACATTTTGTGATTGTGGTGAATAGTGGTGTAAATGAGTCAAGTCGAGTCGAACATGGTAATGTTCGAGCTTGCTGGAATATTCATCGAGGTTCAAAAATTGTGTTTGGGTACTTGATTTGATTATTAATTGAATCAAGCTCGAACGAGATTTAATCGAGCTGAATACGAATCGAGCTCGAATAACTTGGTATTTTTACATATATTTTATTCATCCACGAGAGGTCAAAACAATCAATTGAGATCATCTATTTCATTTACCGTTTCTTCTTCAATTAAGATCCTCTATTTCATTTATTATACATGATGACGTCATGTTTGTACATGTGACATTACAGTTTATAAGAATATAAGATGAAACACTAAATGCCATGGTGGATAGTGATTGCAAAATCATAGTCCCACTAGGTATTTACAAAAAAAATATTATTATGTAATCAATTATATCGAGCTGAATCAAAATAATTCCTCCACAAGAGGTCAGAACAATCAATTGAGATCATCTATTTCATTTATCGTTTCTTCTTCACTTGAGATCCTCTATTTTATTTATCGTGAATGATGACGTCATGTTTGTACGCGTGACATTCACACAGTTTATAAGAATATAAGATGAAACACTAAATATCACATAGGATAGCGATTGCAAAACCATATCCTCACTTAGGGGTGATCATAGATTTTAAATAACCGCCCGCACCGCACCGCACCGATCCATTAACATTGATTTACCGGAAAAACCGCGATTAAAATTTTTAAGGAAACACCGCACCGCCTTAGCGGTGCAATTTTTGGTTTGGAAGCCAAACCGACCGCCCATGTATTGTGCACCCTTTGGTTTTTCTGTTTTCTTATAACATTAGTATAGTAATATTTTTCTTCCAAAAAAAATATATTGAGTGTATTGTATTGTTATTTGAAAAAGCTGTGTGAGAAACCCATTAGTCTTTCTTAAGTTTCTTTAAACAACATTTCGTTTACATGAAACTTGAGAGTTGATATTTTGTAGGTAGTGTGTCCAATTGAATACAGGTAGTGAATTCAATTTGTAACTGTCTACCATATGGAGAATTCTAGTGATGCAAAAGTAAGTTTCATTTATTTGAAATATTTTTATGTTCTTATAATTAATATTATTTATTTAATGTTTGGATTTGAATTAAAACACTTATGAATTTAACCGCTAAACCACCCGCCACCACCCGCCACCACCTAAAACCGCATATGGCAATTCAGTTTGAAAATTATTGAAAAAACCGCAAAACCACACCGTGATCACCCCTAGCCTCACTAAGTATTTGCATAAACTTCAATTCAATTGATTGTTAGTTTTTTCAGCTGTAGGAAAACAAATTAATTTTCCTAAAGGGTGTTTCTAATTCCCTAAAAGTGCCTTTGGTATTTTAGTAAATAGATATAAATTATTTTCATTTTTTCACCCTAATTTTTTTTTTTGATAGAATGAAGGGCATATTTTTAATACTATGGATATATTGTCATTTTGCTGAAAAAATAATTTTAAACCAGAATTCTCTAGTTTCAAATTTACTTAGGTTTTTCTTTAACTTTTTTTAAACAAGAAAACTTGTGTGAGGCGGTTTCATGGATATACTACATGAGACGAATCCTATATTTAAATATAATTTTGACCAAAATCTATACCCATGAAAAGAATCCATATTTTTCTATGTGTTTAGGCTCCATTTCATGAACTTAGATCCATGAGGCGGTTGCATAAGACCTCTTATTTTTTAAATATTTTAATTGTTTTACTACTTTTATGTTTATTACTATGAAACACTTGAGAGCAAAAGTTTTTGGAAACACTTCTTCTAACTCATCTGGATGCAAATCCAACTTGCCTATTTCAAATCCAGGTTGAAATGATATAAGAGACCCATATACAAGTATGGGCCTTGCCCCAAATTAAAGCTATTTATCCAGGCAAAACCAATTTGTAACACTTGAATCAGAATTCCAAAATTGCCCCCCGAGAGAAGCTTTTTTTAGTCGGTCATTTTTGTTTCCTCTGCGGTTTGCATCCTCCAGTTATCTACTTTCAGTCGTTAAAATCGCAAAGGCATCTTTTATCATAAGCCCCATGGGGTTCTTTCTATTGTTCGTCTTCTCCGTATAAAAGCCCCGGCATAGCGCCATATTTCTCTCATGCTATTTTGTCTTTAATCACCATACACACACCGATCGCCCACAGAGTGAAAAATGGCGTCGACGAAACGGGAATTGCCGTTTAGCGATGAATTCCAATTCAAGAAGGCGAAAGTTGCAGAATGGGAGCCCTCTCCATCTGCCGTCAGTTCTAACACGAGGGTTGTTCTCAATCCGGCTGATTGCGACATAGGTTATGATCAATTCTCATTCTGTTTCTATCGATCTTTTTAGAATTTTTGATTTTTCTCACAAGGCACTTCACTCTCCAATTTCGCTATTTACACTGATGACAGTTGAGACGCACAAGTATAGGGTTTAAAGATTGCATGCGATTTTTTCCCCGTTTTCCAGAACATATGTTATTGGTGTGGAATTTCTGTTTTAACAGCCTTGGATCAAAATTTAAGATGATTTGGCAGTTGAGTTTTTAATGAAAATGAAAATGGAAAGGTGATAAGATCAATGCGTTATGATTCAAGCCAAGATCATAACTCTCACAACCCAATCTTGACTTATTGAAGGGAGAATTGAGATTAGGAGTACAAGATTGAAAGGTGAAGAAGAAACTTGAGAAGAATCAAGAAAGAGAATCAATTCAACTACATAAAACTGATTATCAGTTACGTGATACCTTTATACTAACGAAATAACGAAATGTAATTACTTAGCTGATACAGTTAATCCGTAACTCGTGTTGTTATTTTACATACGGAACAGTTATTATTGCTAACCCATCTTTTACCATCCTTGGCATATGTAACAAATATCTACACCATCTGTGATTGAAACTATGAAACTACAAAAGGAAAGATTGTCAAGAAACGAAAAGAGAATACAAGTCTGATTTGCTTTTATGTATTTTATTGTTAAATAGCTGAATCGGAAACTGGATGGAAGCACACTGATTTCGTTGCACGTGTGGAATGTATGTATTTCAGTTTGAATGTCTTCCTGCCAATCATCGACCCCTGTTCCGAGGGTGGTTCCCGTGGCAACACGTGTTGAATTGTTATGGCCAATTTTGCCACTGCCTTCAATCCCTTAATTTCCCCGTTTTGTCCTCAATGCCGATTATATGAACCTCTACTTGTTTATTTTCAAGTGTAGTTGATCGACATGTGTCACATGCGGTAGTCAATTTAAGGCTTTTACCAATTTTTCGTCAATCTTTTATTAATTTTATTTGTTTCACTTTCTTGAATGTGTAGTGCTTTAAATCAAGTGAGAGAAACTGATGTGAATATTTATGTATTTACAGATTTTAATGTTGAAGGAGATGGTCTACGAGGCTCAGCACTCTACGAGGAAGGGTTTGCTTATTGCTGGTCTGGTGCGCGGGCAAATATTGGAATCACCAGAGGGAAATACTGCTTTGGCTGCAAAATAGTATCACCACAACCAGTTCAAATGGAAGATACTCCACTAGAGTTGCAACATGTCTGTCGTGTTGGCATATCGAGAGGAGATGATGATGTGCGATATCTTGGAGAGACTTCGAGCAGCTTCGGGTTTGGTGGCACTGGGAAGTTCTCTAATTCAGGCACTTTTTCCGATTATGGTGAAAAATTTGGAGTCGGCGACACCATAATTTGTGCTGTCGACCTCGAAAGCTGGCCCATGGGTTCTATTAGTTTCTCCAAAAATGGGAAATGGTTGGGTGTAGCAAAGCATTTTGATGCAGGTCTTAGTGGCCTAGGGGTGGTGGGTTGTCCTGCCAAAAATCTGCAATTAGAATCAGCTCTTTACCCACATGTTTTACTGAAAAATGTAGTAGTGCAGTTGCAGTTCAGCATCGATGATGGCTTAAATCCGGCAGAAGGCTACAAACCCTGGGCTGCTGCCATTTTGGATGGTAACGCAATGTTGGGACCTGTCTTTTCAGATGTAAATGATTGTGAAGTGATAATGATGGTGGGTTTGCCTGCTTCTGGAAAGACTACATGGGCTGAAAAGTGGGTGAAGGAACATCCTGAAAAGCGATATGTTCTTCTTGGGACAAATTTAGCTTTGGAACAAATGAAGGTTGTGACCCTTTTGTTGTTTCTTTCTTGCACTTCCTTCTTATTTATTTTCTGTATTTGTCTGTTTGTTAAATTTGAGTTATGTATAATTACATCATTGCAGGTGCCTGGCTTGTTGCGCAAGCATAATTACAGTGAGCGATTCGACCTCCTGATGGACCGCGCAACTAAGATTTTCAATGTTCTTCTGTCCAGGGCTTGCAAAATACCTCGTAATTTCATTATTGATCAAACTAACGTATACAAGAATGCTCGCAAGCGCAAACTAAAGCCGTTTGCAGATTATATAAAGGTAATTGAAGGTTCTCCCGCGGAGTCGTTTTCATAATTTAATGCAAGTGAAATGCTTCAGTATGGGGTTCTTAATATTTCCTTGTATCAGATTGCTGCTGTGGTTTTTCCAAGAGCAGAAGAGCTCAAACTTCGCGCTGATAAGAGATTTAATGAAATGGGGAAGGAAGTTCCTGCTGAAGCAGTAAATAAAATGTTAGGTATCCTCGTATAGAACATTTCCTCTTGTCATTTTACAGGGTGTTGGTTTTCGTTGGTAAGAATGACTTTTACTTTGTTGATTTGTAACTGTTAAACTTTGCAGCCAATTATACTTTGCCCATGAGCAGGGACATGCCTAGAACAGATGAGTACTTCGATCAGGTATAAAATAGAAGTATATTAAAGTAACTTAATTGTTCTTTTTTTTTGCATTGTTGACTTCTATACATTCTTGTGCCTCGTAAGGTTTGGTTTGTGGAACTTAATGGAGCAGAGTCTCAGAGATCCTTGGACGAGATGAAAAGAGAAATGAGTGCAAAGCCATGCGTGCCCCCGTATTCACGTGAAAGTTCTCTAATGTCTTGCAGTAACTCTTCATTGCATAACCGCCAGAAAGCCCCAATCCAGTCATATACTGGCGTACCATTTCAAAATCAAGGCAACTTATTTGGATTATTCTCCTTCTGCATCAAATATGATAACATTGTTGCTTTTCCTTAATAAACCTTTTTGTCTTGCCTCAGGAGTTGGTGATCCTTATCAGAGCTCGTACTCTTCTGAACCTCTATCACAAGCCCCTTATGATAGCTACTATTCAACTCCTGCTTCTCACAATTCAAGTCGTGATTTTGATTGCTCCAGGAGTTTCAGAGGATATGAATCTCAGGGTAGGGAGATGCCTACCTGTGGGGGCATTGGAGAGGTCTATAAAAATTATGGAGTGGATAATACTGGTGTTGAAAGCAGAGATTTATTACATGGAGTTACACTTGATCTGAGCCGAAGCAATATTGATGAGTCCAATCCTAGAACATCATCATCACTGTACAAGACTGGCGATTATCGATTTGCTAATGCGCCTGGAGGCACACCATATCATCTCCCCTCTATGACGCATTCTCCATATCAGTCTGCTTCACAATTCCCATCTGGTCGGTAAATGACATTTTTGTTATCTGCACTTGCAGTTAATGTAACTGATAGGGACAATTACAAAAAAAAACCTCGAGGTTCGAGCTAATTACTAAAAAACCTAGAGGTTTTTGAAAATTGCAAAAAACCCATTGAGGTTTGATTTTGTCTTACAGTTTTCCTATTCATAAGCAAAAGACATTTCAAATACTCCCTGATATTTTTAGAAATATTACAATTACCCCCTTAAATTTAAGACATAATCAAATTTGATGAGCTTTTTGTAATTTCGAAACATCTCAAGATTTTCTTGTAATTAGCCCATACCTCAATGGTTTTTCCTTTTTTTTTTTGTTGTGGTAATTATCCTAATTGATACCATGAGCATAGTCCTAGTTCAATAAATCTTGGCGAAATCTATCTTTTTCTTTGTCATTTGTTTCTACACCTCTCTTATTTGTGCCCCGACAATTTTTGGCTGACTCGTTCATCTTTTCTGGTTGTATTTGTTAGCAGGTTCTTCCGGGACCCAAATTTCCAGGCCGTCTATTGGAAGTTTCCCTAACGATGTGCAGCATGCTGGAGTGTATCCCCATCCATCTCCTCTGAGGCCACCGTCTGTAAATTTACCAATGGATGTTGAGCCTCCTTATGGAAGTGTTCCTAACTATGCGCGTCACGTTGGAGTGTATTCCCAGCCTTGTCCTCTGAGGTCTCCCCCACATAAGTTTCCTATGGAAGTACAGCGTTCCGGGTTTTATCCCTCACATCCACACAGCTACTAATTGTTTAGCTATGACTGTGTGTAATTGTAGAGTTAACTGTTTGGGTATACCAGTAGGGTAGGGGGCAACCTCAGCCTACAATAACATGTAAAGTTTGGTTGATGTGTTTGCTTCTTGAAACCTTACTTTTGTTGTGTATTTGAATTTTTGACAGAGTTGTCTTTTGTTGAATTCTGATGTGTGTGAATGGTGTACTTATGTATAGTCTCTTTTAGGGTGCAATTGAATATCTTTTGTTGTTTTCATTTTGATTTCCTTTTTCTAGAAAATAGTGATAAAAAAAATTAGAA
The DNA here is from genome assembly GCA_016081115.2 of Rehmannia glutinosa. Lineage (NCBI taxonomy): Eukaryota > Viridiplantae > Streptophyta > Magnoliopsida > Lamiales > Orobanchaceae > Rehmannia > Rehmannia glutinosa. Next base: position 10,244,202 of record CM071929.1, on the reverse strand, counting down.
AGAATAATAAATTTTGAGAGTGTGATTGAATATATGAGGAAAAAGTGATTTGATTTCGTTCTTTTCATTTTAATTTGTTTTTTCTGTTAGAGCATAGTGATTAAATTTTTTTGGAGGAAGGATGAACTGAGTGCGTGATTATATATGAGATAATAATGTAACAATAAAAGTTGAAATAGTATAAAAATAGTAAATAATGATTGAATATGATTTTTATTATTGATTAGCAATGCGTGGCTGATTGTATAGTAAATTTTTACGAGAAAATGTGTAATACTGATTAAATAGTAAATTTTACAAGAAAATGTGTAATAATGATGGGTTCGTAGATGTTCACAACTACCTGTCTCATTCTTCTGATTGTCCCGTGATTTCACTTCGGATCCTTCTAAGAATAATTATTGTTTTAGCTGTCCTATCAAAGTCTTCCATGAATCTGGACGACTTTGACTGCACTCTCAAGATAAAACAATGTCATTTTCTTGTGTTTAGACCCTTCTGCTGTTGATGAGCCTTGCACGTTAAATTTGAATCAACCACTTCTTTTTTTTTTTTTTTCAAAAAATTTGATGAATTCTTCTTCGAGTTTGAGATTAATTATATTTTTGACATTAAATTTGAATCAACCACTTCTTTTTTTTTTTTTTTTCCAAAAAATTTGATGAATTCTTCTTCGAGTTTGAGATTAATCATATTTTTGACATCATGCCTATTTATTTCTAACAATTATTTTAATTTTAATTCAAACTTGTCAATAAATGATCAGCCTAACGTGTTTTCTTATGTCACGAGTGTGCTTTGTTATGTCATGGTAATTATTAAGGCATGTTCCAGAGTTTTTTCAAAGAAAACTGCAATTTCATTTCATGTATGATGAGGTACGATATAAGGCTAATATAACAAATAAGAATTCAGATTCACAAAAGTTAAACACAAAAAATAAGAAATATAGCTGTATTTTCCAGCTGGTAGTTCGTGGAGCTGGCCATTTGAGCCCGACTCGACAATAGAACCAAACTGGGCCTCAAATATGAAGGATCGAAAAGGACCGAACCTCTTTAGTCCAACCTAATGAGCCTCATAGTCTGATCCCGATTGACCTGAAGCAAAATACGCTACACAAACTAGGTTGGACAATGAAAATATCGGCCGACAGTATTTCGCCTCGACTGGCGTAGCCCAATTTTGCTCTTTGGCTCGGATGGCCAGTATCTAGCTGGCCCGACCCCACCTAATTACCAGCTCTAGTTGTACGCTGTCACTAGATGTACCTTCCGCAACGAAAGCTGTACTTTGACGTTTAGGAAAATTAGTTGGCACATGGACCCACGAATCACGCACGTGTCCAGTTACTGCGTGGACAAAAAGCAGACTCCCCGAAATACACGTGTTCTTGTACGCCAAGTCATTGTAAAGAAAGTTCCTGACAGCTTAAGAGGAACAGTTCAGGTACAGCGCAGACCATCACGTTCCCCTGTACCCTCCTCCCACCTTTTTGGGCTATTTCTTTCGGTTTCGTTTTCATTTGCTCTGAATCAACAAGTAATCAATTTAGACCGTCTTACCTAATTTCTCTCTACTCTTTTTCTCTAAAAGTAAAACCGAAGTAAGCCTCTCTTCTCTCTTCCTTCTGCGTATGTGTTGGTTTTATGGTTGCGAGTTGGTCATTTTTCCCCCTGTTTTGTTTTTTGTTCTCAGGTGATCTTCGAGTTGAAGTTTGAGATATGCAGAAAATGACGGTGGTTCAGAGGTTTTCCAGGACTTTCCGGGAAAATCCTTCGCTTGCTAAAATGTTGATTGTTTTCACCGTCAGGTACTCTTTGCTCTGTGGTTTCTATAGGAGGATGAGATCGGTTTTCTTTTCGTTGCTATGTTATGAGCTGTTAGAATTCAGTTTTGTCTTCTGGTTTGATTGTGAAATGGTGCTTGGAGTAGAATTTTCGCTTGGCTCTGTTTTACTCGGCTGTTTTATTGTTTTGAGGCGGTTACTTGATTTTTTTGTCAAATGGAGTGTGGTCGATTAATGAAATTGTATGTTGTTCTGCTGAGTCATTTTCCTTGTGCTGTGATTTGTGAAATCGGATGTGGAAATGATAAAATGCTTGGCTTATTGAGCAATAGATAAAGGATAACTGTTGACATGAGATCAGGAATGTAGCAAGAGTGCTTGACTACCCCTACCCCAACTATTTTTTTCCCTTAGGAAAAACATATGAATTTTTATTACAGGATAAATAAAATCAGCCTGCGCGGGGATGGGGGAGGTTCCCCCTTAAACTTCTCTCTCAAATTTTATGAGGAAGAAAGAACACAAAGTATATAGAAGTCTCTGCACATAAATCGAGTTATGCATGTGTAACTCGATATTTAGTTAGGCACCACAGTAACTCGATGCTACAGTGTCACACTACCAAACTACAGTACTCGTCGCTACAGTGTCACGCTACCGAGCTACAGTACTCGTCGCTACACTGTGGAGCTACAATACTGGTTGCTACAGTGTCAAGTTACCTACACTGTCGAGCTACAATACTAGGTGCAACAGTGTCGAGTTAGTGCGTCGACGCCGAGCCACAGTGCGAGCTACAATAATCGGCGATGCGGTGTGTATTGGTGCAATTAGTTGGCTCAAGGGCAAATTGAGTTTTTTACGTCGTCAAATGACTAAAAAACATGTTTTTGAAAAAAATGGTTAAAAAACACTTTGACATAACCGAAAGTGCTAAAAACCCTAGACACTCGTAAGGTAAAGTTTAATTGGCTGAGTCTTTGCGAAGGTTAGACTTGAACATTTTCTTTAGTGTTTCCAAAATTAATAAATTTTAAACTTTACTAAAATTAGGTAGGTTATGGTGTGAGTTTGACATATAGTGGAAGTAATTTAAGCCTTTCCTGTGGGCTTCCGTGGAAACTGTTGAGTTATTGTATTTGCATCAGTGTAGATTGATTGCATGACCATATTTGTATTGTAAGAGCTATATTAAGTTTGCTGCAGAATAGTGAAGGACAAAGATAACTCATCCATGGGGAGAATCCTTTTATTTTGAAACGATCCTTACCTGAGCAGCGGTTGTTTCCCATTTATACAGATGTCGACTGAGTATGCCTCTTAAGTTTTTAAACAGGGTTTAAAACGTAAAAACATATAATTCTGAAATTAGATCCTTCATGGACGAGCTAGAAAATGAAGAATGGAGGGGGAGATTTGCTTTTTCTTGAAAATAATACATAGAAAGGTATTTTTAATTTTGTTGAGGGGATTGCAAAATTTTATAATTTGGTAATCATGTACAAAATTCATATTATTGTAGACATCTTACGAGGAGCCCCCCGAGGGGGAGGGGTTCCGTCTCTAAGATGATATGGAAAAGTATCAGCATTGGATTTGTCATTGAATCACATCAAATGATTTGGTAACTTTATTCATTCAATTTTTTTGCATATGAATGCAGTGGTGGGGGCCTTGTGGCGTATTCTGAGGCTAAATCAGACAGTGGAGTGAATATTGTCAATTCAACTGAGGCTGAAGGCAAGAAAAAAAGGGTGGTTGTACTTGGAACTGGTTGGGCCGGAACAAGTTTCTTGAAAAACCTGAAGAATTCTTCGTATGATGTCCAGGTGATATCACCACGTAACTTTTTTGCATTCACCCCATTACTACCAAGTGTGACATGTGGGACGGTGGAACCTCGCAGCATTGTAGAACCGATCCGCAACATTGTTAAGAAGGTAAGTTTCTTGAGCGAGGTAGTATTGAGGTTGGAAAATGATGTTGGTGCAATTTTAATTGTTTTGTGATCTACTACTATATGTGTATCTATTTTATTACTTATGTAATTTATGGTCGTTACAATTTTTAGTTCAATTTGGTCTGCACGGCCAAGTTAGGCTTTGATCATTTGAAACTCAAACCTCCATTATGTGCTTAACTGATGGCTATAAGTGAATTATTTTAGAAGATTGGTCTTTTTATCGTGGTTGTTATTGTATGAGCACTTAGTCAAATTGACTCTTTCTCGCAGAAAAACTTAGATATTCACTATTGGGAAGCAGAGTGCTTCAAGATTGATGCAGAAAATAAGAAAGTTTACTGTCGATCTAATCTGGCTGGCGATTCGAATGAGAAAGAGGAAATTATTGTAGACTATGACTACCTCGTGGTTGCAATGGGAGCCCGCTCAAATACATTTAACATTCCAGGAGTGGCAGAAAATTGCCATTTCTTGAAGGTAACATCTACATGCTTGTCTTACCATACGCTTTGTATGCTCTATGTCTGTTATAATCCTCTTGTGCCACGCGTGAATAATTATACCCCAATAACCATGGGGTCAGATTTGAAACATGATCACACCATATTGGTGCTTAAAAGTTCGTCAAAGTTAGTATCTGAGGCTCATAGACATGAAAGTTGTCGTACATTTTGCCTCTTCTTGGTGAACGTGATTCATGGAACTGCTTTTTGTGCAGGAAATAGAAGATGCCCAGAAGATCCGTAGGACTATTGTTGACTGTTTTGAAAGGGCCAGTCTGCCTAACCTCAGCGATGAAGAAAGAAAGAAAATTCTTCATTTTGTCGTTGTTGGAGGAGGTCCAACTGGTGTGGAGTTTGCAGCAGAGCTTCATGATTATGTGAATGAAGATCTAATCAAGTTATACCCCAAGGTTAAAGAGGCAGTTAAGATAACTCTTCTTGAAGCTACAGACCATATATTGAACATGTAAGTTCCTGGTTCCTTTAAATTCTTTTCTACTATGCTCGAATATTTTGATTAGTTTAATCAAATGATAATAATGCAAAATACCCTTCTCGAGGCTTCTGTTTGGCCTTCCAAGAGCAACAAATCTAGGTAAAGCTTGTACAAGGAATCTACTTGCAAGTCCAATTTCATTCTCTACCAATGGCGTAATGACTAGCTGGCTTGAACAGTACTCATTTCCTTTGAGTTAATTGACATGATCTGATGCTCCTAGGGAATTCAATGCTCTGTTCTTGGTGTGATAGATTATATACTATTTTCTACTGCTTGTCTTTTTTGGAATGAATACAAAGTACAGTATCCATTTTATTTGACAAATCAGGCCTACCTATTATAGCTGAGAAGCAATAGAACCTATGCTTGGCTAGTTACATATATTCGTTGGTCTATTATATTTGGATTATACTAATACTCTTTACAAGCTTAGGCAACAAAATTGAATGACGTGCTTGTCAGTTTCTAATTTTGTTGCTTTTTACTACCTGTACTGAAGTAAATGCTCTCCTTTGTCTTAAAGACACATGTCAGTCTTGTTAGTAATGTCTAAATATGTCAACATATAGATTTAGTCACATATTCTTTGTGGAGAAGATGAGTTAGTGCATTCAAGATGCAATATCTCATTTGTGGGACTGCTTGAGTTATATAGTCTTATGCAAGTGTGTGTTCCAGGTTTGACAAAAGAATTACGGCTTTTGCTGAGGAGAAATTCAAGAGAGATGGAATTGATGTTAAAACTGGAGCAATGGTTGTGAAAGTATCAGATAAAGATATTTCCACTAAAGAAGTTAAGAATGGCGGGGCAGTATCCACTATGCCATATGGGATGGTTGTCTGGTCAACTGGCATTGGAACTCGCCCTGTTATAATGGATTTTATGAAGCACATTGGTCAGGTAATAGGTCAGAAGCATATAAATCTGTCTTAAGGCTTGTGAGTTGTATATTTGCTGAGTCTTTATGTTTTATTGTTGCGTTGATCCAAATGAGTAGTCAAAATTGCTGAAAACTCATTTCTTGTCGCCCAGGGTAATAGACGTGTATTAGCAACTGACGAGTGGCTGCGAGTAGAAGGAAGTGACAGCATATATGCACTCGGAGATTGTGCCACAATCAATCAGCGCAGAGTCATGGTATTCATTCCTTAAAACCAAAGATGTTTTACATTTGTTACTTGTGTGTCTATCTAGTTTGTAATAATTTATATGGATAAAATACCCCTGAGGTTAGGTTTATTACAAAAAAACCTAGAGATGTATCAATATTACAAAAAAAAAACCATCAGGTTTGATTCTGTCGGAAATTTAAGTTAAGGTTGTAACTGTAATATTTTTATAAATGTCAAGGGGATTTTGAGATATTTTTTGCTTATGAAAGGGAAAATGTAAGACGGAATCAATTCTTAAGGGGTTTTTTGCAATTTTTAAAAATCTCTTGGTTTTCCGGTAAATAACCCGAACCTCGGTTTTTTCTTTTTTTGTAATCATCCCTAATTTATAATTAGTGATCATGTGGTTCTTCACCAAACCTAACCTCATTTCATTATATTTTTAGGAAGATATTTGGGCTATATTTCGTAAAGCTGATAAAGACAACTCAGGGACACTTACTGTTAAGGAATTTCAAGAAGTCCTTAATGATATATGTGAAAGGTACCCCCAAGTGGGACTCTATTTGAAAAATAGACAGATGAGTAGTCTCGTTGATCTGTTGAAAGACTCAAGAGGGGATGCTGTAAAGGAATCATCAGTTGAAGTAAATCTCGAAGAATTAAAGTCGGCCCTTTCCCAGGTCGATTCTCAAATGAAGAACCTTCCAGCAACTGCCCAGGTTCATTATCAAATAAAACATCATGATGGATTTGACGTTTTTTTCTGTTAGAAACATGTGATGGCATTCTGATGAGAATTCTATTGATGGCATTTCAGGTTGCAGCACAACAAGGTTCATATCTTGCTGACTGTTTCAACCGCATGGAAGAGTGTGAGAAAAATCCAGAAGGGCCTCTCCGCTTCAGGGGTGAAGGACGCCATCGATTCCACCCTTTTAGGTTTGAGTTTGTTTTTCTAAAGCTCCTCTGCTTTTTTCTTCCTTTCCTAGAATCTCATCTCCGTAAAAATGAGCTGAAATTGATGAAGGAGAACTTCTGAAGCCAAGGGTTAATTGCAAATACTACCCTCGAGGTTGAGTCTAATAACCAAAAAACACAATTATCTTTCAAAATGACAAAAATTCTATTTAACAAATTGCACCATATTGAGGGGGTAATTTGTATAACAGTTATAAACCTCATGGGAGTGTGTATAATGCATCAGGGAGGTTTTTGTAATGTTTCAAGATAATTGGAGTATTTTGTACTTGAGCTAAAATTGATGAGCAAAGAAGCTCCTTAATAATCACTAACTTGAAAGTCGATACAACTATATACAAGATAATGAATTGCAGTTTGCTCGAGTTTGGAATGACGATTAGAAAATTCATGCCTATTTAACCATTTATCAGCAATAGCTGCCAAATTAAAGCTTAGGGGCACAAGATGTGTTATTCGTTTCTTATGTGCTTTCTATGATGTACTTCAGGTACAGGCATTTTGGACAATTTGCTCCTTTGGGAGGAGAGCAAACGGCTGCCCAGCTTCCTGGAGATTGGGTTTCAATTGGCCACAGCACTCAATGGCTTTGGTACTCTGTATATGCTAGGTGGGTTCTCTTTTTAGTTACTTTAATGTCAAGATTTAACTCTGAAAATAATTAGCAAACTGCAAGAGGTGCTCACCTGGTCTTTTTAATTGGATAATATTGTTGGTTGATATTTATGTTTATATCTGCAGCAAGCTAGTAAGTTGGCGTACAAGAGCATTAGTGATATCAGACTGGGGGAGACGTTTCATTTTCGGAAGGGACTCGAGTGGCATTTAAGAAAGTCAAATGTTGGTTATTTGTTTTCTCTGAATAATCATCCTAATTTTTTTTTATCTCATACCTTTGATTCATACGTCTTTAGCGAGTTGAGTGTTGTTTGTTTACAGTTGTTTCCCTATTTTGGAAGTTTTGACGGGTGAATTGGCCCAGAAAATGTCAATAAGGTTTATAGGGATCCATCAGACACGAAATTTTGCAGCTAGATGTGAGATTCATTTATATATTATGTTGGAATAACGCCTAGTGCTTGTGATGAGCAGGCAAAAAGTTTGTTTAATGGAGTTTTCATTCAGTATTCTTCTTAGGCAAGTTATATTGTGATCTATGTTTGATGAGGTTGTGGTTGGTAACTGGTTAAGAAGAAATTTCATGAATTTCATCTCTTTAATTTTCATAAGTGGTGGTGTGAAAACCGAAATTTGAACTCTTCATATTTGTATTCACATTTATTTGATGTGTTATATCACATTAAGCGTAACTTTATGATGATGAACTATGAGTGGTAGTTTTGGCATATTGTACTCCATGAATTCGTCCTAATTCGCTTCCCTCTCAGGATATGTATTAAAAAGAAACCGTGGTGGAACATTACATTAAAAGCACGCCAAAATACTTATTCTATTGTGCTGGCCACTTATAAAATAGCATGGGCTTCAAAAAAAAAAAAAAATAGCATGGAGAACTTCGGAAACAATGAAAGAATGTTATTGTAAAATTTCATGATTTGTAATCAATTCACGGCAGGGCAAGGTTAGAAATATTAGCAATTTTAGCCTGTCAATTAACAAGCTTTGGTATTTTAATTGTTACTACAAAGAAAAAAACAATTTTGCTATAAAATATCATGATTCGTAACCGATGCTAATTAACTAACAATATTAACAACATGCATTGTACATTGCTGTACCATCTAATGCAAAAAGGCTGAGAACTGCATGCCAGGAAAATTATGCTCGTTTGGCCAGTCTACTTAATGGAAAACATGCACGAAATCGTACAAATCAAGTTAAAACACGTTATGGAATATATTCTAATCATGTACAGTACGAACTGACAATCTTGGCCTAACTTTTGTATTTAAAAAAAAATCAAGGGTCACGATTTATCCACAAAGTTAAAACTGTTTTCATCCTTTCTGTTTTAAATCCCATTGCATGCATGCATAAAAAAGACTTAGCATTTTAAAATTGAAACAAGTTTATCGTGAAATAATTCAACAATATAAAGGATGAACAAAGAGATGTTTGGATGCAGAAATAATGGAGTGAGAGAGGGGATTCCTGATTTCGTGACCAAGGCCTTTAATATAGTGAACGATCCAAACACGGACTCCATTATTTCGTGGAGTTTATCAGGCGATAGCTTCATTATTTGGGATCATATCAAATTCTCAGCAGAAATACTTCCCAGATATTTTAAGCACAACAACTTGTCAAGCTTTGTCTACCAGCTAAACAACTATGTACGTATACACATCCATTAAAATTCTATTTTCGTTTTTTTTCCCTAAATATTTTAATGTAATTTTGTGGGTAAATAATTTCTTTGGTGTTGTAATTAACTTTAACTATTTCGAAATTTTGTCCGCTAATTAGTCACTTTTAAATTTTAATCAAACATCTTTTATAAATTTGGACATTTTAGCCCTATTTTGACCGAAATTGTGTTACTTTATTAAAAATTGCTCATTGTCACCGGTCTGGTGCAAACATGTCAAAAAAATTGGGGATTGAGGGCAAAAACTGCCGCCAAAGTATAATCATCAAATTTTGACATTTGTGTGTCAATTGTTGTTGATTTGACGTGTTAATTTTTGCGTCAAATTACTGAAATTCCTAAATTTCTTAGACGCACTATAACACCCATCAATTAACAATTTACAGTAAAATTACACAAGATAAAAGCTTTTGAAAAATACTGCAACAAAATACAAAGACAACTATTTAGAGGACAAAATATTCAATTAATCCAAGCTACATGACCCACTTCTGTTAATAATGTTACAGGGCTTTAGGAAAATAGGAGTGGATCATCAATGGGAGTACGAAAACCCTAATTTCCAATCCGGGAAGGAAAATTTGCTTGCTAACATCAAGAGGCGAGGGCAAAACCGTCAAAAAATAATAACCCTACCTTCTTGTGATCGTACCATAAACAACAACAACAATGGGGCGGAGATGAAATCAGAAATCCTGAAAAACGAAATAATCGAATCAAAGCTAGAAATCGAAAATCTGAAAAGAAAGCAAACAGATTTGGAATTTCAAATTACCGCCTTCGAAACAGAGGTGAGAAATATCGAGAGCAAGTCCAAAAAACTACTCGTGATTTGGGCTAAAGCATGCGATGAAATATTCGCTCAGAAAAAAGAAAATGAGGCTAGAAAGGAAATACAGGAAAACAGTGGATTAAATCCGGGAATTGGGGATTTTGATGGGAAAAATTGTAATTTATCATCTTCATCCACTGGTGATTCGGGGATCCAGAATATTGATTCGGAAGTGGGCCCCGGAAATAATTCGACTGATTATAATTTCTGGAAGAAAATATTACAGGAAGATGATGATGAAGCCTGTGAAATTAATGAAGCAGAAACAGAGATGGGTAAAAAACAGGCAAAGATTGCTCTGGATTTGGAGGGCTTGATTGCAAAAATGGCTGATCAGGATAATGAAGAAGTTAATACTATTGTTTAAGAAATGGAATATTATTGTAAGTTTTTTTTTTCGACCTGATTTCTTTGTTTTTTTTTTTTTTTTCAACCTGAGAGGTATCCCCACACCAAATGCAAGACGACCCCACACTTCCTTCGCTACGGCCTATGGGACATCCGTCCTTCCTGGGGATGGTCCTAATCCTGCAGGAGGAGGGCAACCCCAACCCCCTCACTCCGCGTTAGTCGGGGTTTGAACCCATGACCTGAGTTGCAAAGCAACCCAAAGGCAGCCAAAAGCCAACCCCCTGGGGTACCGATTTCTTTGTTTTGTCTTGGTTTTCAGTTGTGTTTAGTTTGGGATGATTACAAAATGGCCCTTGGAGTTTAGCCTAATTACAAAAAATGTCTGGTTATCTTTCACAATTACAAGCAGCCGAGGGGCGTAGTTGTTAGAGTTATATTTCTATGGGGGTAATTTTGTATTTTCCCTTCTTAGTTGATAGCTAGGGTTTTATCTATATATTAGTAGCCTCCCTCTCCATTTGTATTGTATTGTTTTCATTAATATTTGTTGAACTTCTAAGTGTTCTTCAATTCTTCTTCTCCATTTTTCTATCATGTTCATGTGTACCAATTAATCTAACATGGTATCAGAGCAAGGTTTTAAAAGCATCATCGACTTCGCAGATTCGGTGGGTATATCGCGATTACACAGTGAGTATGTTGCAACTTTGTGTTATTTTCATTCGATTTCCGATCTGTTAGCACTTGTTGGGGTTGCTATCTTTTTGGCCTCAAGAATCAGATTATTTGCAATAGTTTTGTTGGTAGAGTTGGTTTGATTTGTTGGATATTTGCATCGATCTATCTAGTTGTTTGGTTGGTATTTCTGTTTGATTTTCTCGTCATTATTCATTATGGCCGGTGAAAGAGATGATTCGTTCTGCAATCGATTAAGTGTACGCTTGAATGGAAAGAATTATTCATATTGGAATTATGTCATGAGAAATTTTTGAGAGGAAAAAAATTGTGGAGTTATATTTCCTGAACACAAAAGCAACTTTGTTGAGAAAGATAATACTAAATATGTTGAGGAATTAGAGGTTTGGGAAGTGAACAATTCAAAATTATCACTTGGGTTAACAATTCTGGAGAACTCTATTGGTATGCAATTGGCTAAATATGATCTTTTTAAAGTTTGGGAACATTTGGAACTGCAGTTGTATACTCAATCGAATTTTGCTAAACAAAGATGCAGTTGGAAATAGATATTCGATCTCTTCAAAAAAAAAGATATGATATCCAAGAATTTTATTCTCGCTATGATCGATCTTTGGGATCAATTAGCCGCTTCATCAATCTAGTGAACTTCGCGCATTTGCCCTATATTGCTCGTAGAGAGAGCAACGATTGTTGATTTTGATGGCTCTTGGGGATGATTTTGAGTCCCTTCGGGGAATATATTGCACCGTCTTCCTCTACCATCGGTTGATTCTGTTGTAAGTGAATTGTTAGCGAGAGGAATTACGCCTCAAGTCTCGGGCGGAAAAAGGAGTTCTTCATGTTCCTCCTTCATTCTTCTTTGTGCCCCATCGTCCACCTTTTGTTCCTTTCGGACCTCACTCACCCAAAGGTTGCGATAATGAGTGTAGTTCTTCAAACAACCAGGACATTGGAAGGCTCAATGTCCCGAGTTGAATAAAGGTGGCCAACAACGTTTTCAACGAAAAAAATCCACGACCTCCCAACATCGGTTTGTCCATCCAAATCAACGTGGTTTTAGGCCACCCCCACCGACTCGTGTTCTTTGCACGCACCCTCGTCACGTCGATTCTCGTGATGTGGAACTCTTACCTCCAATCGGCCTTTCTGGATACAATTGCCGAACAATTTGAAATTTCTTGCCTCATCTCATGCTTTGCCGCCTCGGGTTTGTCAACTCCGAGCTCGTCAAGTATATCTTCCTCTATTTGGGTATTAGATTGGAGCTTTTCATCATATGTCCCCGATATATCATGTTTTACTTCCATTTCACCCACATATGCTAGACTGTTATTCTGCTATCCGATGGTACTTTGTTACCATTAGCGGGAATTGATCTGTAGCCACACCTCAATTGTCTTTCCATATGTCTACCATATTCCCAAACTTGCATTAAATCTTGTTTACATTAGCCAATTGTGTGATTCAGGTTACTTAGTATCATTCTCTTTCTACTTTTGTGTGTGCGGATCCAAATTCCGGAAGATTGGGATAGGCGTAGGCACGGAGAGTTATACATTTTGGATGAGCTCAGTACCCTCTATCGCAGCCTTCTTTGTTGATTTGTCTTCTTTTCGTTTGAGTCCTTCATCGCCTAGCTTTTATTTGTGGCATTCTCGTTTGGGTCATGTTTCGTCTTCACGTTTAAGATTTTTGGTTTCTACGGTTCATTAGGAAAATTGTCATCTCATGATATTTCGATTGTAGTGGTTGTAAATCGCAAAATTTTCCACTTTACCTTTTAATAGGAGTGTTTCTTCTTCTACTTTGCACCATTTGATTTGGTTCATTCTGATGTGTGGGGACCTGCTCCCATTTCCACAAAGGGGGGTTCTCGATATTATGTCTCTTTTATTGATGATTATTCTCGTTATTGTTGGGTTTATTTTATGAAGCATCGTTCTGATTTTCTGAGTATATATACTTCCTTTCGAGCTTTTGTAAAACTCAATTCTCTCGCTATCATAAAATGCTTTAGATGTGACTTGGGTGGGAATACACATCTAATAATTTTCGTGAATTGCTTGCTTTGGATGGGACTTTACATCAAACTTCTTGCATACTCTGAACAAAATGGTATTCTTTGAAAGAAAACATAGGCATATCATTGAAACCGCCGCTCACTTTTACTATCTAGTTCAGTTCCAAGTGAATTCTGGGGGGAAGCCGTTCTTACCGCTGTCCATTGTATAAATAGGATTCCTTCATCCATTACATCTAATTTATCACCATTTCAGAGACTTTATGGTTCCACCCCTAGTTATTCGTCTTTACGAGTCTTTGGTTGTGCATGTTTTTGTAAGTCAAGCGGCTACGATAATCTGAGGGGGTGAATAGATTATCTCCATCTTTTCCATCTTTTCGATTTAGTCCTCTTTTAACAATCGAATGCTCAAACAAAATAATGAAGGTGCGGAATGTAAACAACACACGTCGATTTAAAGAGGTTCAACCCACCTGGGCTAATCCTTTACCACCCCAAGATATCCTGGATGGATTTGAAAAGAAAAAGAATTTTATTAATTACCAAAATTAATACAAATTCAACTTACAACACCTTGAAGAGCACCACACTCTTCTTCAACACCACCTTTGGAGATTACCACAATCTCCCTTTGAAGATTACCACAATCTTCCTTCAACGACACCTTGTGAAGATTACCACAATCTTCACCCTCAAGAGCACCACACTCTTCAACACCTCAAAAAGAAGATTACCACAATCTTCTTACACCTAACACCTAGTTCACCCAAGTGTGTTCTTACCACAGAACACTCACAGGATATCTTGTGTTTGAATGACGACCACAAATTCAAGATTACAACTCGATAATTGATAATACAATAGAGTGCAAGTGTAATCAAGAATAGCCTAGACCTCAAGAATGTGAAAGTGAATAGCTAGGCAAATTACAACAAGAAATAAGACAATGAAAGACCAAGTGTTTGCTTGAAGTGTATCTTGTTGTGTTGTATCTCAATTGTTGTGTTGGTTGCTCCAAAACTTCCTCTATTTATAGGAGATGATTGATCAAGCATAGGCTCATCTTGGGGATTGAAAATCTACAAAAAATACAATTAAAATCAAGAATATAGTCATTAGAAATCAATCCCACAATTTAAGGAAATGTGTCTGTTTGTCAAACGGTCATATTTTTTTGTCAATACATAGGGCGACCGGTCGCACAGAGATAAGAGAAAAAGAGAACACTTTGAAAAAATTACAACAGGCGGCCAGGTCGACGTGAGCCGGTGGGCCGACCCTGTTTCAACCGGTCCCCCCTAAACAAAAAAAACGAAGGGTTTGAGTCTGTTTCAAAAAAAACTTGCAGTGCCGGTCGGCCATTTGGCGGCCGTCGGCCGACCGACGGCCGACGCCGGTCGGCCGACTGCTTGTTTTTTCCCTTCCGTCTCATTTTCTGTTTCTAAAAACATCTTCAGTGCGGGTTGCCCTATGAAGCGGCCGTCGGCTCTGAGAGACAGAAATATTGTCCAATTTTTGTCGAAAATAAAACTCAAGAAATACTCCGAAAATTTAGTAAAACATTTTAAACCGATCGGAAGTATTAGGACAACATTTAGAAACATCGTTTGAGAGTGAAAACCCAATAACGTAAAATCATTAAAAGCGTTGTCCAATTTAGACGAAAATAAACTTTGAGAAAATACTCCTAAAATATTAAAATCATTTTAAATCATTTAGGAGTATTTGGACAACCTTTAAAAACATTGTTTTGGTGATAAAATAAAATCATCAAAATTAAGATAAAAACATGTATCAAACAATCTCCCCTTTTTGATGATTACAAACCAAAACAATTTTTACCCAAACTAAGAGAGCAATTTTAGAAATGATTTTCCTAGGTAAAAACATTTGACCGTTTGGAAGAACCAAAATTTCCAAAAATATTAAAGCAACCAAGTAGGGAGTAAATATTTTCAATAATAAGCACAAGCTCCCCTATCCACAAGACATCAAGAATAATGTAAGAGCAATAATCCATAAGCTAAAAGCTTTAGCTTTTACAATTTGTTCAAGAGCTTATAAGCTCCCCATGTCACAAAACAACATTAAATAATAATATAAGTCCATCAAGCAACAATTGGACTAAAAATAAATCACAACATACGGCTTTTATGAGCCATAGCTTATAAACTTTTTATGACAAGCTTTTATTAGCTTCTTTGAGCTAATGAGCCATATCCTGTTTTTCTCCCTTTGGAATCATCAAAAGAATGTTAGGATGGTGAACACATCATAGAAGTATATCAAAGTGCGCTAAAGAAATGGTTTATCAACCATCGTTGAAGCAATGTAGGCTTAAAAACCAAGGAAAATGGGAGAAATGTATCATGATGAGTTCATATGCTCGTTTTGTTTCCCAAAACATGATCTCAAAAGTATTGAAGACTTGTGGAAGCGAGAGAATCATGTAGAAGTTGAAATTTTCATTGCGACATTTTAACAAACACCTTGTGTGCGTGAAAAATAGAAGAGGTTGTATATAACCTTTGTAAATGGTTCAAGCCAAAAATTTGCATATCAATCAACCTCATTTCAAAGCTCAAAAAATCACATGCACCATATGTAATAATATGTTCATCAATTAAGAAGCTCAAAATAGATTCTCAAGGGTTCAACCCAATTGAGATAAGCTAAGAATGATCAAGGCATTACAAATGCCAACAATTAGAGCATCCATCAAGTAATAAGTCATGCTTTCAACAATACATGTATCAAATGTCCCAACATATTCAACTAAGCATAACAAAGCAATAAAAGAAGCACTTTTACCATCAAGTACTTCATACCAATAATCAAACAATGTTTTAGAGTATTTTTACCATCAAATACTCCATCAAAGTCATGATTATTCACAAGTCATTATCAACTTGCAATTTTAACCCTTTAAGAAAAACAAGCAAATATCATTAGTACAAATGAGTTTTACAAAGATTCATCAAAATACAAAACATCATTAATGAAAATGCTTTAGAAAGTAAAGGGGTGGGGTAACATCATTCCTCATCCGAGGAGAAGCAAGATCCGGAATAAAGTCCTTGATGAATTTCTTCAACTTGCCGATAGACTTTTGCATTTTAGAGGTCTTTTGCTCCAAAGCCTCATACCTCGTCTCATGAAAAGCCCTCATCTCATCAAATTCGGCTTGAGTATACCTCTCCTAGGCGGTTGAGCACCGGTATTACCCTCCGGATTGCTCGGTTCGCCTTCTTCCACCAATCTTGCGGCCCCGGCGTCATCAAAGATGTCATTAGGATCGGGAGACTCTTGACCTCTTCCTCTCGCCATTTTGGTTGGTCGGATGTCCATATTCTTGCGCATCGTGACTATTTGGGAGATATTATCAATGTCAAAGTCATTTTGAAAAACTTCCGAGTTAAACTCCGACGAAGGAAGTCCCGATTGAATAAGAAGTTTACAAATCCAATTTCCCATGACCAACTTCTTATTACCTTGAGTAATGGACTCGATAAGACATTGAATAAGTATGGCACCAAAGTTAAGTGGTTCCCTCCTAGCAATCTTATAAGTCAAAAAGTAATCCATATTGCTAGGCATCTTTCCCGACTTACCACAAATGCAATATGCGACAATGACCGATAAAATGCGATGCTCAAGTGTCATTGCCAACAAAGAATACTTAGGCCATACTCCCAAATACGTCTTGACTTCTTTCATCCCGACACCCCCAACATTTCATCATTCCAAGTCCCACAAGAGAAATAATCCCAACCACCTTCTCTAACATGTAAAAGCGAAAAATATCATTGGGAGTCCATCTAAAATGATGACCCTTTATAAGCGAATTAACGGCAATCGGCTTTCTTATCATTATCATATTCAACCCACATATTGGCATAAAAGAGTTGGATAATATCATCATCATACAACACATAAGCATGTTCCCATAAATACATCCAACCTTGCTCCTCAAAAAATCCTCTTATAGTAGGATACTCATTTGTAAATGAACTAAAACGACACATTTTAGTCCGAGCAATAGATTTACCTTTCATCCCCCGAATCCTCATAGTACCATTCCGCATCTTATTGATGAAATTAATAGCGTTGCGGGAATTAGGAGCTTGAGTAACAAAAGATTTTTACCTTTCGCCCAACGGCAATTTTCGAGCGAAATTGTTCCGCGGAGCTCGGTGATTTGGGCCCGAGAGAGAATGGGATTTTGAACATCATCACCTTCTTGAGCCACATTTCTTTGAGCGGCTCGAATATCCCTTTGTTCGGCCGTCTCGCCGATTTCTTGAAGTACCCTCTCTCCGCTCTTTCTTCTCTTAGAAGTGGGATTTTGATCGGTGGAATTTCTTGGAGGAGCCATATATGAAAGATTCTTGAGAAAATAAGAAGATTAGCAACAAGAATCGTGAAAAATGATGAAAAATTGAAGATTTTGAAGAAAGGGAAAAACAATCGCTGCTATAGGGTTTGAGAAAATATTGTTGCGTCTGTTTTGAAACGAGGACAGAGAGTTTAAAACCTGAAAAATTGGCCTGGGCGACCGGTCGAGGTAGGGGGCGACCGGTCGAGGTTCAGGGCGACCGGTCGCCCCTGCTATGACCGTCCCAGGTGATTTTTACTTTCTCCCAGAGTTTTCCAAAATTTGATTTTTCACCCCAAAAGTTTTAAAACTTTGCAAAAATATAAGTTTGGACTATATCCAACAAAAAAGGGTTTTGGGAAAACATATAAACGATAAACTCGAGACTAAACACGTAGTGCCTTTTTTTAAAAGAAAACATTTGCAAGATCAATTAGGGGCACTTAAGTGGTCAAAATGAAATATCTTGAAAGATATGTGCATAAGCATAATATCGAGTTTAAAGAAAAATACGAGTAGACATACCTCGATGGTTTAAGAAACTTGATGACGTAATATCCAATGAGTATGAAAAATGTATCCTACACAATTCTTAGACAACTTTTGCATAGAAAAGGCAAGTAATATGAGATATCAAAAAGAGCTTATGCTATAAGATTTCATAAGAGATAATAAGCCACATAAGTCTAGTAAAATGCTCAAGAGTTTTTAGAAAATCATGCAAGGTCTCTTTTTTTAAAAAAAAATTTGAAACTCATAAATATATAAGAGACCTATTTTAAAGATAAATACTAGAAAATTCATTTTACAATTAAGACACAATTAAAAACATGCATATAATTAAAAGAAATAAAATGCATATACAAATGGGGAGATACGGTTTACCAATTTCGCCGTTTCCATGGTTGTGTCTTTCCCATTGTTGATGATGATATCTTCCCATTTGGAAGTCACTTTGTTGATGATGACTTCCTTGATTACTCCATTTCAAGGTTTGTTACCTTCCCATGGTTGATGGTTTTAACTTCTTTGAAAATCATCTTGTTGATGATGTCTTTGCCATTTCCAAGGATTGTGTTCTTCCCATTTTTGATTATACGCTCTTCTTGGAAATTGGCTTTGTTGAGAGTAGTTCCTTCTTTGATCAAATGAAACGTTCATTTGATGTTTTCTTGTGGCATGAATTTTCTCCGATTTTTGCTTTGCTTAGGGTACCTAATAGCACATTGTTTTGTGGTACCCTCATGTGTTTGGGTCCTTTAAGATTAGCTTTGAGACTTTTAGGTCTCCAACAATATTTAGAGCTATTTCTAGCCCAACAAGAATTAGCCGTATGACCCTTTTTGCCACAATAAAAACAAGTAGTAATTTAGGAGCATAATGACCAATATGCATAGTGACTTGATCCTTTTTTATATGATTAACAACTTTAGGCTTATGATCAAGTCCTTTATCACAATTATGAATATCAACAATATTGGACATTTTATTGGTACTTTCGAGTTGGATTTTAATAAATCATTTTTCATGCAATCAATATTCTCAACAAAGTACTATTTTCTATTTCAAGATTTCTAACCTTATCAAGAGTGGTGGTGTGAGCACATGATAGTGATTCATAGGAAGTAAATAAACTATCCTTATCATTTTTCAAAATATTGAATTCCTTTTTCAAATATTTATACTTAACAAGCAAGCTTTGGAATTCATCTTGAAGATCATCAAAATCATTTTGCAAATCACTATAATCATTTTGAATGACAATATCATAAGAAGTAGAGGGCTTAAGACATACCTCATTTTCTTCATTGATGCCCATAAAACAACATTCAACTTCTTCATAATTGGAAGTTGTAGGAGGCTTATTCCTTAGATTTGAGCTTGTATGATCTTGAGAAGTAGATGCTTTTGTTTGACTCCTTTCATTTGCAAATACTCCATAGATGGCTTCTAATTTTTGCCATACTCCATGTGCCGACTTTATTCCTACAATATGTTCATATTCTAAATTAGTAAATGAACAATATAAAATATTTAAAGCCTTACCGTTTAAGGAGATGATTTTCTTTTCTTCATCATTGAGCTTTTTGAAGCCTTTTGAGGTGTATGGTGTATCTTTCGTCGGAATGGATTCTCCATTAATGACGGTGTTCCAAATGTCGAACCCGCAACCTTGTAGATAGCATTCCATTCTTTCTTTCCAAAAATTAAAATTCTTGGAATCAAATAGTGGTGGCTTGGTGGTGGAGGTGCTTAGGAAAGTTGAGCTTCGTTAGAATAGCGACGATCGTTTCTCTTCACTCGCGATGTGAAACGAGCTTGCCAAAGAGTTTGGCTCTGATACCACTTGTAAGTCCAAGCGGCTACGATAATCTAGAGGGGGGGTGAATAGATTATCTCCATCTTTTCCATCTTTTCGATTTCGTCCTCTTTTAACAATCGAATGCTCAAACAAAATAATGAAGGTGCGGAATGTAAACAACACACGTCGATTTAAAGAGGTTCAACCCACCTAGGGCCTAATCCTCTACCACCCCAGTATATCCGGGATGGATTTCGAAAAGAAAAAGAATTTTATTAATTACCAAAATTAATACAAATTCAACTTACAACACCTTGAAGAGCACCACACTCTTCTTCAACACCACCTTTGGAGATTACCACAATCTCCCTTTGAAGATTACCACAATCTTCCTTCAACGGCACCTTGTGAAGATTACCACAATCTTCACCCTTGAAGAGCACCACACTCTTCAACACCTCAACAAGAAGATTACCACAATCTTCTTACACCTAACACCTAGTTCACCCAAGTGTGTTCTTACCACAAGAACACTCACAAGGATATCTTGTGTTTGAATGACGACCACAAATTCAAGATTACAACTCGATAATTGATAATACAATAGAGTGCAAGTGTAATCAAGAATAGCCTAGACCTCAAGAATGTGAAAGTGAATAGCTAGGCAAATTACAACAAGAAATAAGACAATGAAAGACCAAGTGTTTGCTTGAAGTGTATCTTGTTGTGTTGTATCTCAATTGTTGTGTTGGTTGCTCCAAAACTTCCTCTATTTATAGGAGATGATTGATCAAGCATAGGCTCCTCTTTGGGGATTGAAAATCTACGAAAAAATACAATTAAAATCAAGAATATAGTTTGTTAAATCAATCCCACAATTTAAGGAAATGTGTCTCAACAAACGGTCATATTTTCTTTGTCAATACATAGAGGCGGCCGTGCATGAGAGATAAGAGAAAAAGAGAACACTTTGAAAATTACAACAGGCGGCCGGTCGACGTGAGGCTTGGCCGGTCGACCCTGTTTCAATCGGTCCCCCCTAAACAAAAAAAAAAAAGGGTTTGAGTCTGTTTCAAAAAAGAAACTTGCAGTGCAGTCGGCCGATCATTGACACGGCCGACCGACGGCGACGCCTTGAGCGGCACGGTCGACTGCTTGTTTTTTCCTTCCGTCTCATTTTCTCGTTTCTAAAAACATCTTCAGTCGGGTTGCCCCTATAGATACCTGGTCGACCACGAGACGCGAAATATTGTCCAATTTTTGTTTAAAAATAAAACTCAAGAAATACTCAAAATTTAGTAAAAACATTTTAAACCGATCGGAAGTATTAGGACAACATTTAGAAATATCGTTTGAGAGTGAAAACCCAATAACGTAAAATCATTAAAAGCGTTGTCAATTTAGACGAAAATAAACTTTGAGAAAATACTACGGAAAATATTAAAATCATTTTAAATCATTTAGGAGTATTTGGACAACCTTTAAAAACATTGTTTTGGTGATAAAATAAAATCATCAAAATTAAGATAAAAACATGTATCAAACAGTTTTGTCCTTCGTCCCATGTTGAACGTAGCAAATTATCTTCTCGTTGAATATTTGTGTTTTCTTAGGATATGGAGAAGGTCGGAAGGGATACCGTTGCTTTGATCCTTGTTAAAAAAAATTATATGTGTCTCGTCATGTATTTTTCTTGAGCATATTCCATTCTTCTCTATTCCTCTAATCCTCATAAGCATCTCCAAAACTCGATCTTGTTCATATTGATCCATTCTCGGATAACACAGATAGAGACTCATCGAATCTGCACGCTCCGTCTCGCGCCACCACCTAATTGCTTCAAAATTGTGGATCGTTTGCCTCCTCGATATCCCCAACGTACACGTAAGTCCACTCAATTACCTCGACTTTGTTTATTCTTCTTATTCTCCCGCGCTTTGCTTCATTTTTGTCCTCTATTCACCAAATTTACGAACCACGCTCCTATAAAGAAGCGATTCGATCCTTTATGGCAACATGCTATGACCGAGGAACTTTCTCGCTTTGCATAAAACAAACACTTGGGATTTGGTATCTTTACCACACTGTAAACGAGCAATTGGTTCGCGTTGGGTTTATAAAATTAAAACCAAATCGATGGTTCGATTGAGCGATATAAAAAACACGATTGGTTGCTAAAGGTTATTCACAACAAGTATGGTATGGATTATGAGGAAACATTTGCCCCTGTTGCAAAGATGACTACCGTTCAGACTCTTTATTGTCGCTTTTTCTTACGTCAAATCGGCACATATCTCAATTGGATGTCAAAAATGCCTTCTTGAATGGTGATCTTCAAGAAAAAGTTTACATGATCCCACCACCGAGTTCCTCATAATCGGGGCGAAGTTTGCAAGCTTAAGAAAGCATTGTATGGTCTCAAACAGGCTCCACGGGCTTGGTTCGAAAAATTCTCTGTCGTCTTACATCACTTGGTTTTAGTTCCAAGAAACCATGATTACGCCCTTTTCTTCAAGCGTACATGTCTTTGGTATTATTCTTCTTTCCTTATATGTTGATGACATGATCATCACCGGTGATGATGTTGATGGGATTGCATTGTTGAAATCGAGTTAGCTTCTCGCTTTGAAATGAAAGATTTGGGACCTTTGCGATATTTCTTGGGTATTGAGGTAAGACGCTCCCGAGGTTATCTTCTTTCACGATCTAAGTACATTCTTTGACATACTTGATCGAGCTCGTCTTCGCGATACTCGAGGCGGTTGATACGCCTCTTGAACTTAATGTTCGATATTCTCCTTCGATGGCACCCCATTGTTTATGCGATCCTACCTTATATCGCACTATTGTTGGAAGTTTGGTTTATCTAACCATTCTGGCGTCCGAATCTTGCATATGTTGTTCATATTGTGAGTCGGTTTGTCACTTGCCCCACTACTGATTCATTGAAATGGTCGATTACTCGTATCTTGCGATACCTTCGTGGCACTCTTTTCGAGAGTCTTTTATTTCCATCTACATCTTCATTAGAGTTGAGGCATATTCGATGCAGATTGGGCGGTGAAGATCCTGCGATGGAAAATCCACTACTTGGTTTTTGTATTTTTCTTGGAGACTCACTTATTTCTTGGAAGAGTAAGAAACAAAATGTTGTGTCTCGATCCTCAGCAGAGGCGAGTATCGAGGCAATGGCTTCTACTACAACCGAAATAGTTTGGTTACGTTGGCTTCTGCGGATATGGGTGTTCATTTGTCTCACCTACTCCCATGCATTGTGATAACCAAAGTCTTTATTGATTGCTCACAACTCGCTTTTTTCAAAGAAAGAACAAAGCGTATTGAGATTGATTGTCATGTCACTCGTCATCACTTGCAACATGGGACCTCGACTTACCATTCATCTCATCATCTTTCTGATTGCGGATCTTTTCACCAAGTCGCATCCGCTTTCCCGCGCTTTCGTTTTTGGTTGGCAAACTCTCGATGATTTCTACTACATCATCATGAGTTTGTGGGGGGATGTTAGAGTTATATTTCTATGGGGGTATTTTTGTATTTTCCCTTCTTAGTTGATAGCTAGGGTTTTATCTATATATTAGTAGCCTCCCTCCCCATTTGTATTGTATTGTTTTCATTAATATTTGTTGAACTTCTAAGTGTTCTTCAATTCTTCTTCTCCATTTTTCTATCATGTTCATGTGTACCAATTAATCTAACAGTAGCCAGGCCGCATGATTACCCTTAAAAAAAATATATATATATATATATATATAATTTTTTTCCATAGGAAAAAGAGGACAAAAAAAATTTGGAGTGTGCGGCCCCCTGTCTACGCCCCTGAAGCACCCTCTTGAGGTGCAATTTGTAAAATAGAATTAAATGTTAAGGGATATTTGTAATTTTGAAAAATAGCTGAGTTTTTTTGTGTAATTACGCTAAAGTACATTAAGGGTAGGTTTTGTAGTTGCTGCTGTTTTGATTTTTATTGTATTTATCATGTTGTAAATGGATATATGGTGTTATAAATTGCAGGGCTTTGCAAATTTGTTGCTGGAGGGAAAAAGGAAAGCAGTATTGTGCTACTTAATTTGTAGCAGTACTTAGAAATTTATGTAAGCTTGTTTCTGGTTAATTGTACTAATTAGGGGTTTGGAATCTAATTATGTAAAGATTATTATGTTTCTTACTCTCGTTTTCTGCGCTATGAATTATGATATATGATGTATGATGACTGATTAAGCTATGATCACAACTAGTTTTTATTTGGGCATTATGGGCATTTCATTCTTATTGTAGTTGGTTTGGTGCACATGATACCTTTAGCACACCTCCACAAGAAAATTATTTAAGGATAAGACATAATTGCAAAGCAGACCCTGAGGTTTTAACTAATTACAAAAAAAAAAAAACAGAGGATTGTCCCAAGATGATGATCCTTTTGCTACACATGTATTAAATTTTAACCTAACCGAAACTGCTCAAAATTGCAGATCACTCAAAGTTAATGCAGTTGAATAAATAGTCCGAATTTCACTTCATGAGCTGGGAAAATCTTCGAATGGCAACTTGCGCCAACACCAAATAAAAGTTAGACGGGCCCTAGTGAGATTCATCCGACGCTCAAGTTAGCACGTGTAACAGAATAATTACAAAACTAAGTATAAGAACGAGTAATTGAGAATACTTACAATGAACAAGGAATGACCTTTTATACCTGGGTTGACGGGCCAAATGAACTTAGTATAACGAAGGGGTCATGCGGGCCTATATGAGCCTCAGGAGCCGGTGGATAATATATATGACTCAATAATAATTAATAATTTCGGGTACTTAATTAGATAAATTTGAACTACATAAATATGTAGAATAATAAATTGGGAAAAATTAATTTGCCCCCCAAACTAAAATATTACCTTTTACATTAAAAAAATATTTTTTCTTTCACGAACATGTCACAAGAGATCTGCTTATATTAAAAGCTAGAGCTGACAATTTGGCCCGACCCGACAATAAGGCTAGACAGGGCCTCAAATATGGAGTCCCGAAAAGATCGTGTCTATTTAGCCTACACTAATAGGCCTAATGGATCGATTCACCCAAAGCAAAATACACTATACGGGCTAAATTGAGCTATGAAAATATTGGTCCGATGGAATTTTGGCCCGACTTATCACAAATTTGCTCTCTGGCCTAGCGGGCTAGTACCAGCCCAACCTAATTGTCAGCTTTACTAAAAGCTTTACGCACACATACATAGTAGTAATAATAATTTATATTTTTTTAATAAGTTGGGAGTACTGATTAGAGAGGAATGGGTAAATTTCAAAGAATCTCAAATATATCGGGTTCGAACTCCAGTCAGTACCCTTATAAAGGGATAATCGATACACTTGACCTATAAACTCGTGGTGTAATAATAAATATATATTTAACTATTCATATTCCTTATATAAGCACTGTTTTTATGTAGATATATTTCTTATTTTGCTCCTTTTAAAAAATACATTAATATTATTTATTTGCTATAAATATGCAAGTTGGCTTGTTGAAAGCATTTCTTTGGTTTCTCTCGGCATTCAACAGACAGGTAAAAACCCTATAGTTTTTCGTTTGCTTTTTTTCCATTGTGTTTTCAATTATTTCAAGTATTTTCTAACTCATTCGCTTATGTGAGTATGTATTATTGCATTTATATTCCATATTAGATGCCATGTTTCGGGTTGGGTTTCTGCTTTTGTTGAGTTTTGTCTGTGTATGAATGTTTGTGATTATTTCGCTTTTGCATTACCATTTTTTAAGGCGTTAATTTCTATTTGAAGCAGCTTACCGTTGAAGGTACAGTTGCAGTGTTGCATCAACTGGAGTTAAGGGTTTCCATTATTATAGAACCTTAATTCAAATTTTAATTTTTGAGCCAGTTGTGTTAAACTGCATATTTGTGGGCTTTTGAACATTTATCTTCTATATGATTTTTCTTTTTCCTATTTGTGGGCTTTTGAATTGAAGTTTACTATTTTATATCGCATTTTTTTTCCGCATTATGAACAAATATGCATTTAAAATAATTGGGTTTGGATTTTTGTGTTCATATATGTAAGAATTTGAAGTTTATTTTTTTTTTTTTTTTGCATTATGAATCATATGCATTTAAATTAAATGGGTTCTGATTTTTGTGTTCATATATGTAAGAATTTGCAGTTTATTTAGGGTTTAAGATTATTCTGAGTACTGAATCCAGGTTCTCAAGAAAACCCAAATGGATCCAGACCCCAAGAAATCCAAAGACTCACCATCAAGCTCAGCCACCTCGAGTGGATCAAGTCACACTCACTCGCCATTCCCAAATGAAGTCTTGGAAAAAGTGCTCTCACTCATGGATTCAGATAAGGACAGGGGCTCAGTCTCTCTTGTGTGCAAAGACTGGTATAATGCTGAAAGATGGACAAGGTCTAAGCTTTTTATAGGAAATTGCTATTCAGTGTCTCCCGAACGGTGGCTAGAAGGTTTCCAAGAATTAAGAGTGTCACACTCAAAGGGGAACCTAGATGTCATGAGCTCCCTATGCTGCCGTGGAATTGGGGTGCTAATGTGCACTCTTGGGTGGTTATGTTTGCCAAGGTTTACCCATTTTTGGAGGAGCTAAGGCTCAAGAGAATGACTATATGTGATGAGAGCTTGGAGCTCTTAGCCAAGTCGTTCCCAGGCTTCAAGGCATTATCTTTGTCGAGTAGCTTTGGTTTCACCTCCAACGGGCTCAAAGCAATTGCCACTCATTGCAGGTAAAGATTCTTCTCTTTCAGTTTCTATTGCGTTTTCAGTTATTGTGTTATTGTTCTTGTTGTGCGTGTATGTTTTGGGGTCTGCTCGTGGATCGTACTTGGAGCTTCAATTTTTCGAAGTCTGTTTTTCTGTAAATGGAACTTATTTAATGTGATATGACACTTTTGAATTTTTTTTAGATTCTTTTTTCTGGAAGAAAATATTCTTTTTGTTTTTTGTTTATCTACTTGGGAAATTCTGGTTTTGCGTTCTTCAAACTATTGATGTATGGATATTGAAGTCTTACTTGAATTTAGATGATATATTTGGTTGAAAAGGCTAAACCACAATGATTTTCTATTGCATACACCACTACATTTTTTGCCTTACGTTAACCACACTCGAATGGTAATTCTTTTCTCGGTACAATTAAGTGTACATACCCATATTATAGATTCTGTTTGGGATCCTTATGCCACAATGCAGTGTCTAGTTTACCCTTACTAGTCTGTTGCATATAGGTGGCCGTAAATGTGACATGGTTGATCAACAATTGACGTACATATAGTTTTACATGGCTTTGGTTTTCCAAGAGTTAGACACTTAGGAAATGTTTGGATTAGTTTATGGTGTCTTGTGGGAAGTGGTATTGGAGAATATATTTAAAATGAGATTTAATTGGGGAGAAATGTATTTTTGAACTTGACATGTGTTTAGATTTTTTTTAGAGACTTAATTAAGAATGAAAATACAACAACAACAACAAACTAAGCGCTTAATCCCATCAAACAAAATCTGGATCATATCGCGCCATCGTTTACGGTCATAAGCCATATTTTCGTTTATTTCTGGTATAACATGTCATGTTTAATAGCTTTCTTTCCAAGTCTTTTTAGGTCTACCTCTACCTCTTTTGATTTGTGTGAGTGATTCTCTACCTTCTAAACGTCGCACAGGTGCATCTAAAGGTCTCCTGTAAACATGTCCAAACCATCTTAATCGTGTTTCTCTAATTTTCTCATCTATTGGTGCTACTCCCACTTTGTTTCTAATGTGTTCGTTTCTTATTCTATCTAATCTAGTTCTATCTAATCTAGTGTGTCCGCACATCATTAATTAAGAATGAAAATATATTGGAAAAACAAAACAACAACATTGCTTAAAGTGTCTCCATTATAATTTTAATTTTTTGAAATATTTATTATTTCAAACAATCGTGTTGTTTTTACAACTATTGGTGCTTTTAATTCTAAAGACCGCGACCGCTAACTTTGATTAGATGCCAATGATCATGAGGTAGTTGAACAATGTCCGACATTTATTGTAATTCATGTTCTTGAAGTTGCTATCATCCTGGGAAAATATTTAAAGAAAAATTTCTTTTTAGGGGCAAAATATGTCTCGCAATAAAATGACTATACTAATGGTAAGATTGTCATGCGATTATGGCTCTCATTGGTATTGGTATCTCCCGATAGAGTGAACGGTAAAGTGAATTGAAAGAAAAGCAATAATCAATATTATTAATGTAGAAAACAAAACAAGAACGCGATGTTCTCCCTCGAAATCTCCCACCCAACTTAAAGCCGACAAACACAAATACTCACTTAAATAGCAACATAAGCCTAAACCTAACCTACGGGCTTAAAGCCCAAGAATAAGAAATAGTTAAACTAGGAAACCGAATCCTAACTGAACTGGGAAATAACAATTAACCTTAATTAAACCTAACTGAACTAGGAAATAATAATTAACCTTAATTAAACCACCACTAATTAAACTAAATAACCCTAATGTAACAACTCTTCCCGCTTCGAAAGAACCTCATCTCAAGCGTCAATCGAGCGAAAAAACGGTCCGCGAAAGTCAAAAACCAAACTTCCTGATTATACGGCAAAACTATACGACCTTTACAAAAAATAACGCCATTGATTAATGCATATGGACCTCGAGTCCTGTCGCTCGCTTCTAAATCTTAGATATTTTTGCACCATTTAATATTAGTCTACATCCCCTTATGCAACTTCTGCCACTGAGTCTAGAAAGATGAAAAAAATATCGAACAACTTGTCATCCTTCGAATGACTACATAAGGCATCCACCATGGATTTATCGGCCTTGAGTGTATGATAAATCCGAGAGAGAGGCAGCCATGTAATGAGATCACCACAATGAATAATGGGAAAATCCGTATGTCCGGCCGCCAAAAACGTGTCCTCGTCTGGCTGCACACGGGTAGCCAGAGGAGAGGGAACCGATTCATCATCACTGACGAGTGCCCGATTTTTGTCGCGCAAAACTAGGTGATTCACGGGGAGCAAGGACGCTAAATCTGCTTTGCCAACGGTAGACAATCTTTTTTCTCGTAACAAAGTCTCTAATAATTCCTCAATTCGATCAAGTTTGGAAATTTTCGCATTGATTTCGGCCATCTCCATCTGCAACTCCTCTACACCCTTCTCTATCTTCTCAATGCATGAATCCATACGTGTGACGGCCATTAACTCGAACCCTGCAGGTCCGACCATTTGATAGAGTCAAGGGTAAAGTGATTTGAAACAAAAGCAATAATCAATATTATTAATGTAGAAAACAAAACAAGAACGCGATGTTTTCCTCGGGAAATCTCCCGCCCAGCTTAAAGCCGACAAACACAATTAATTCCAAAGTGTCCTATATGATATAATAATACTTACTTAAATAACAATTTAACCCTAAACCTAACCCTACGGGCTTACAGCCCAATAATAAGAAATAGTTAAACTGGGAAATAATTAAACTAGGAAACCGAATCCTAACTGTACTGGGAAATAACAATTAACGTTAATTAAACCTAACTAAACTAGGAAATAATAATTTACCTTAATTAAACCACCACTAATTAAACTAAATAACCCTAATGTAACATCTCCTCTTCTGAAAAACTCTTTCCTGACTTAGGACTTCAACTGGTAAGTTTTGAATTTTTTTCTCTCTTTCTTTTTGTTCAACCAACTTTCTCTTAGCTCTTGCTTTGAATGCTCAAGAATAATCATCACTAATAATTTGTTGATAAAATGATGAGTATTATTTGATGTACGGACACTTTCAATTAAAATAAAACCAGGCCATGTGGATATTTGGTTTTATACCAGAAGAAAAGGACAATGAATTAAAAGATAAGTTTCAAGTAAGATTATGTAGACAATTCTCATTCATGTTGCAAAGTTATCGCATCAGTCAGGAAGCCAAAATACCCGTGGAGGAAAATCAATTCAATAATTTTTGAATCTCCAAGAGAGGCAGCATGACACCATTGTTGGTTTCATTCGTCAAAAATCTTTTGAAGTGTTGGATATATCAATTTGATTTTTGTATTGCAACTCTAACTACATGTTGTAGAATGTTATGTAAAATAATTGATTGTTATGGGCTTTGTGGGTAAATAAGATACTTATTGAAATGTTGATAGATTAAAATATTGCAAGAATGTTTTCAGGTTAAAGTTAAGGGGAACTCCAATACTTAACAGATTAATGAACAAGATAAACGGAAGAGATACTGCATGAATATGAAAAAGAAAGAAATAAACTTGGAGGCGGTTGACACTTCTGTTGATGCATACTTCTATTGTTTACAATAATACCCTTTACTTTTACGCTAGTATGACGTTTGTTATGTCTAATTTGTTTCTAGGAACTTGACTGAGCTCAACATTCAGGACGATGATTCAATGTATTCTGTTCCTGGATGTTGGCTGAGTTGCTTCCCAGAGAACTTTGCGTCACTGGAAATACTAAACTTTGCATGCCTCAACACTGATGTGAGCTTTGATGCCCTCGAGAGACTTGTTAGTCGGTGCAGATCATTAAGAGTTTTGAAGGTCAATCAAAGCATTACTTTGGACCAACTGCAACGGCTGCTTGTTCATGCCCCTCATGTAATGGAGCTTGGTACTGGCTTCTTTTGGCAACAACTTACGCCACGCCAGTACGAGGACATTGAAAGTGCATTCAATAATTGTAAAAATCTCCAAGTTCTCTCGTTTTCATGCCAGACCTCTGCCCGCTATCTTCCTGTTCTTTATGAAGCTTGTGCTGGTTTGACTTTCTTGAACTTGAGAAGATCTTACATTCAAAGTGGTGAACTTGCAAAGCTTCTTCCTCACTGCTCTAATCTACGCCGCCTTTGGGTAAGAAATTGATAATGAAGATGGCTTGCTATTTATTTTGGAAAAAAATTGATCCTCGGTAAAGTTAAATTCTGAGATAAGAAAGAATACACAAGAAAAAACATTTCTGAATGACCATTGAAGAAAATTCCAGAACCATCTAATCATGGACCCCATACCATAACAAGTAAAAATTTCTGTTGCCATTATGATGAGGATCTGTTATAGATAAGATTCTAATATATTTAATAGGATTTGGATGTTCTCTTTAAGTGGTGGTAATTACAGCTTTTACATGCTGTAGAGTATCAAAAGGGGTATTCCTAACGACTTTACTTTATTATTATGCTGCATGCCACCAATACTTGAAGATGAGGTACTTCTTGATTTGCTTTGGGGTAGTTCTTATTGGCTTCATGTTAGACATCTTTAATGGCCTGATGAAATTGTGAAAAGGGTCAAGTGGTTGTAACTTGTAAGAACATTTGGCACAATATCCCTGCTAATAAAAGAAAAAAGAAATGAAGAGTAACCGATAGTAGTTCTGCTTTTGCATCTAATTTTATTTCTGCTCCTCCTCTTTCCCATGTCCAACAATGAGTCATTTACATACTCTGCTTGTTCTTATATCGAAATTATCCTTTTGATATAGGTCCCTGACACTGTTAAAGACAAGGGGCTCAAGATTGTTGGATCCAGCTGTCCCTTGCTTGAAGAACTCCGAGTCTTACAATCATCACCTCTCGACCTGAATGATCGTGGGGTTACTGAGCTAGGCTTATTGGATGTGTCTCGTGGATGCTCTAAACTCCATTATGTCTTCTATTATTGCCGGAGGATGACAAATGCTTCTGTTGTTACTATAGTGCGGAACTGTCCAAATTTTACCCACTTTCGCCTTTGCATAAGAAAACCAGACCAGCCAGATTACCTTACAAACAAACCTTTGGATGAGGCCTTTGCTGCTGTGGTTAAAAATTGCACTAAACTCCGAAGGCTTTCAGTTTCGGGCCTTGTTACTGACTTGACATTTGATTATATTGGCAAGTGTGCCAAAAATCTTGAGACTCTTTCCGTGGCTTTTGCTGGTGGCAGCAGTGATAGGGGGATGCAGTGTGTTCTAGAAGGTTGTCCGAAACTGAGGAAGCTTGAGATAAGAGATTGTCCGTTTGGAAATGATGCTCTGTTGTCTGGGCTTGAAAAATATGAAATGATACGATCTTTGTGGATGTCAGGATGTAATATAACGATTAAGGGGTGCAAGCTACTAGCAAGGGAAATGCCAAGATTGAATGTTGAAGTGATCGAAGATGAGGAAAGTGATGATGACATTCGAGTGCCAAGATTGAATGTTGAAGTGATCAATGATGAGGAAAGTGATAACATTCAGCCCAAAAAAGTTTACGTCTATCGTTCACTAGCAGGGCCTAGACAGGATGCCCCACCATCTGTTCTTACACTTTGACCATTTGACGCGGGGAAAAGAATACTCGGTCAGTGCTTTCTTGCATCTTTTAACTGCCTTAATTAAGGAAATTTTTGTCTGAGGTTTAGCTTAGTTACAAAAAACTCAATTTATCTATTACAAATAATACAAAAAACTCAAATTATCTATTACAAATAACCCTTTAAGCCAGTGTTACAAATTCCCGCTTTTGGTTTGGATTTACCTAACAAATATTCCCCTTTTGAGGGTGCAATTCGTAAAATAGAAACTAATGTCAGCGGTATTAAGTATTTGTAATTTTTGAAAAATATTTTTTTGGGTAATTAGGCTAAACCTCAGGAGTAGTTTTTGTAATTATCCCATTTTATTGTGTTTGTTCCTTCTTCCCGATGCTCGACTCTCGACTATTAATTGACGCCAACTGGTTGATATGCAGGTGTCGATAAATGTTTGCGCGAAGTCTTGTGGTTTTAACTTGTCTACAATAAATCACACAATGAACTTCAACTCTTTGATCTTTTTATTCAAGATTATTATTTTCTAGTAGTAACTTCATTACTCCTGACCACAAATCTTGTACTCGATATGCTTGCAGGATATGCGGCTGATTTGAGTGTCAGATGGACATGAAATATCTGGGATTTGAATTTGCAATCTGAGCCCATTTTGTTTGTTAATTCATTTGATTAGTAGAAATGACATCAAGACTCTAAGAGCATGTGTTACAAGAGAAATCCTAGGTTGATCTTTTGTTTCTTTCCTGTTGTGTCTTTTGTAGCTTATATTGTGAATAATTAACATGTTTGCAAGATAAGAAAGATAGATGCATTGTGAAGAATGAATGAATGGGTGAGTTTGAGTTAATCTAGAAACTATACTCTGAGTCTCTGATAATGGGCATTAAGGGTAAATATTATCATATCATATTTGCTTGAGCCCTTGATACAACATTTCCATTATCTTTGATCTCAGATTAGTCAACATCTAATCTGCTTCTTGTGAGCTATTCGGAACTCGACTGGGTAAAAGCTCGCTTGTGCTTGTTTAATGAGTCTCATTAAAATAAATGAAGCAAACATTTGGCTTGTGGGCATGTTTGTTAATAAGCTCGTATAACTTGAACTAATATAGTTTGACTTTAATTTTAATTGTTGTATGTTTATTTATGATAAATACAAAAATATTTAAATAAACTTGTTTGTTTAAATAAAATCATAGATTTTAGTAGATAAATTATTTGTTTTAGAGATATATAAATATATAATTTTATTTTGTAATAAATTAAGTAATAATTTTATTTATAATCAATATTTACGAAGCTCATTTAGGCTCGAAAAAACTTGTGAGCCATTCGATAAAATTAAGATTGATTCGATTTGATAATGAATGAGCTATGTTCAAATACTCAAAATCTCGGTTCGATTGTAATTGTATTAAATGATACATCCTCTACGTGGGCAATGTCAAAAATGATAATGATGGCGTGATGTGGCTTTCGGTTGAAGCCATTTTGATATCGAGTTTATTACTACTCCCT
This sequence comes from Rehmannia glutinosa, assembly GCA_016081115.2. Taxonomy (NCBI): domain Eukaryota; kingdom Viridiplantae; phylum Streptophyta; class Magnoliopsida; order Lamiales; family Orobanchaceae; genus Rehmannia; species Rehmannia glutinosa. The sequence continues at coordinate 10,210,550 of CM071929.1, read as the reverse complement.
CTATCCCAAGATTGATGATCCTTTTGATACGCTATGAATTTAAGTTTCTTCTAATTTTAAAAAGATTAACTCATTATCTTGATTTTTCAAAAAAAAAAATCAAATTTTAGGTATTATATATATCAATGGATCAAGTATAAAAAAGCCAAACTAGAGTATTTGAGGTAGTACCTAGAGAAATAATTAAATTAATAAGTTGTCTGACAGACAATGATCATTTTCAATCTTAGAATTAACTATATATGTAAAAATAAAGAATATTGTCTCACAATGAAGTTGTTTTAGAGTTAATTCCAAAAATACCCAACATTTTGGGAGAAAATACTCTAAATACGGTCCTCGCTCTTTATTGAACATTTTTAAGCTCATGCACTTTTTTTGGGCAATTTTACGCTTTTTTTTCAAAAAAGAAAATTCCCGAATTGGTTTCTATATTATTTATGTTGTTCCATACTTGTTTATATGTTGTTTATTTTGTTTCTTGGTTATTTTTATATTGTTTCTGAGTTGTTTCGATGTTTTGACGCAATTTTTACTTATTTATTATGTTCTTTTTTATTCATATGTTATTTTATATATTGTTTACCAGTTGTTTCTAATGTTGTTTTGATGTTTCTTTATTATTTTTATGTTGTATTCGATGTTTGAATGCAATTTTTTTACCTAATTTTTAACATCTTTTGTTCCTGCGTTGTTTTTATATTGTTTCATGGTTGTTTCTCTATGATTTTTAATGTTATTTTGTTGCTTCTATATAATTTTTAATGTTTTTTTTTGTTGTTTCTTGGTTGTCATTTTTTTTTCCAGACTTTCCAATGCATTTGATTAAAAATTAAATTGTGTGTTTTCCTATTCATGTGTTGTTTCTATATTATTTTCAATGTGTTTTATTTTAATTTGTGTTGTTTTATGTGTATATTTCTTGATCTTTTATAAGATTTTGAGTATAAAATTAATTATTTAATGGGATAATTTGTTTTTTTCACTTTTTATTTATTAGATGATAAAAATTAGAAACAACCTTGAAAAAACAACTATATGTGCATATATTCTTGGGTGGTTCGTGGTTATGTTTGCCAAGGCTTGCCCGTTTTTGGAGGAGCTAGGGCTCAAGAGGATGACTGTCAGTGATGAGAGCTTGGAGCTCTTAGCCAAGTCGTTTGCTGGCTTCAAGGCTTTATCGTTGTCGAGTTGCGATGGTTTCACTGAGGATGGGCTCAAAGCAATTGCCATTAATTGCAGGTAAAGAGGGTCTATTGCGTTTTTAGTTGTTATTGTTGACGCGTGTTTGTGTTTCTTATTACAATTTTTTTCGCGATTGTTGAGTACTGCTTTTGTTTTAGATATTCAGTTGATCTTAATTGGAGCGTCGGTTTTGGAATTCAAGTCTGTGGTTTTTTGGGAATGAATTTATTTAATGTGATATGCAATTTTGGGATTCTTTACATTAGTTTCCTCTTGGTAAATTTCTTTCTATTTTGTTTTATGAATATAAATTTAGGGATTGATTGTATTAGACTGTGCAGTCTGTGCTTGTAGCTTTTACTGAGATCATTATTTTTGCTGAAGTGTGCTTGGACTTAATTTGCACCTAAAGCTAATGGCAATTAGTAAAAGGAGGAAATGGTGATTCTGAGAAATAAATGAGCTTTGGGAAGACGAGGAAAATTATGATATTCAAGCAAAAAGAATTTTTGTCTATCGTTCACTATAAAAAAATTAAATAAATTTTTGGGATAATTACACAAGTTACCCATGAGGTTCGAGGTAACTATAAAAAAACTCAGAGAAGTTTCAAAATTACAAAATAACCTTTGAGGTTTGATTACGTGACGGGGGATGACAATGGGTGGGTTTAGACCCCATCTGGGGTGGGTAACGAGTCCAATATGACCCGCCTCACATATTTTATTTATGCTTTCTTTTTCCCTGGATGTTGTGTAAAGACTAAAGAAGTCTTGCCACTTGACTTCTCACATGCACAGACAAACATGTAAGAATCATTTCTTCTTCACAAATTAAAGTTTTACTCTTTTATTTCTCCCCATCTTGTGCTCTCTGACTCCAAATTCTATGGCTTCAAGTGAGATTGTATTTAACTGAACTTTACTCGTTCTCTTTTCTGTTGTTTTGTCAATTTGCATTTGGACTTTTGAAAATTGTAAGAGCCTAACAGGTTGCTTGTTAAACTCAATGATTCATGTGTTTGGATCTAATATTGAAGACACTGAACCATGTACTTTGTTTTCAACATTTAATGTGTAACTTGCCTAACAGAACTTGATGGATAAATATATTAATTCAAAATGTCGGATTCAATGGGTTGGCCCCATGGGGTTCGGGTCCAAAGAAGGGCTCGGGTCCATGTCTTATATTTCCTTATCGAGGCGGGTCTTGGGTTTGACACAACACGTCCCTAGACCTGCCCTGTTGCCACCCCTCATCTTACATTTTTCCTCTTCACAAGTTTTTCTTTTTTTTCAAAAGCTCCTTAATATTTATGAATTATTACAGCTAACCCCTTAAAACTAAGGCAAAATCAAACCTCAGGGGTAGTTTTTGTAATTTTGAAATTTCTCTGGGTTTTTCTGTAATTACCCCAAACCTCGGGTAGTTTTTGTAGTTATCCCTAATTTTTATTACGTATAGTTAGTCGACGCCAACTGGCTGATATGCAAGTGTGGAAAAATGTTTGTGCAAGTCTTGTGGAAAAACGAACTTCAAATTTTGATCCTTTTGTTCAAGAAAATTATTTTCTAGTAGTAATTGTGTTACCTTGCTAGGTTCCGCCCGGACGACCGAGAAGGCATTCATTGCTTGAGACTTTATTTCGTTCCAGGGCGAATGAGGATTGCCACAAAATCTTGTACTTGATGTGCTTGCAGGATATGCTGTGGACAGTCTCCTAATTTGAATGTAATAACATGGTTTTGAAAAGAAGTACAAATTGAAGATGTATGTATTATATATGGACATGAAGCCTCTGGGATTTGAATTTGCCATCTTAAGAATTATCCAAAGAGGAAAGGAAAAATAAAGGCTTTAACAAAATTATGAGTTACTATGTTTTGAGTTTAGCAATGATGATAAGTAAAAGGAGAAGATGCATTAGTATAACAGTAATCATAATTAACCACCAATTTTATATCTTTAACAAATTGTTAAGAGGTTGTTTAGATGAGCTTATAAATACTTCAAAACATCATATAAGATATTTGAGAGCTTATATGTAAAGCTCCCTAAAATTGTTTGCTAATTTTTTTTAAATATAATAATTTATTATTTGTTATTTAGGAAAAAAAATCTTTTAAAAAAAGTGGTAACAGTATTACTTTTTCTGAAAAAACTACATATTTTAAATATATTCCTAACTATGAAACGGGTTTAATGGGCTAAAGGACCACCAGGTTGAGTCTTTTTGTTGGGTCTAAAATGCCAGTTTGGCTTGACTTCATGTTCCAGTCAAGTCTTCGTATTTGAATTTTGGGTACATGGTCCCTTAATGTTAATTATTTCTAACTAGATATTTTTCCAAACTTACCATTTTTCAAAATTAAACAAATTATGTATAGTATGATCAAATCTTTCAACGGACTGCTTTTTCTATAATTCAGTTGACCTTAGTAACAAGCTGCCTACACCACTCTTTAGTGTTTGGGCACATACAAAAGTAAAACAAGATGTTAACACAAATCAAATTTAATTAAATGTACATCACAAAACAAAAAAAAAAAGTTGATGATTGCAATTAAAATAAAACTAAAGATAACTAGAACTAAAAAGTAAAGAAGGATTATTTCAATAACTCAAAAGGCCCTATATATAGTTTCTGATTTCAACGTAGTTAGTCATAATTTTTTTTGAAGGGGCGTAATTATTCATAATTGAGTATTATATCTTTTCTGTTTAAATTTATTCTCCTATTAGTTAGCCGAGGCTTTCTTATAATTAATTACTAATTTGTCAATTATAATAATCAAGAATTTATTAAACTATGTGAATATCATGTAACGACTACACAAATGATTCAACTTTTTCTTATCTCATATGCAATTTATAATATTCAATATAATGAGCACATAAACCACCTCCCAAAATATTATTATAATTAAGAAATCACTTAGTTAGTGGTCAAATGAATTAAGAACAATTTTGAACACTAAGAAAATAAATCATCACTTGAATTGATGGAAACATTAATAAAGTCCTAATTAAGCTATATTATAATCCGAAACATTCCATTTCTTGACTTATATGTGAAAAATTATTCACAACCTAGAGGTCAACAAAGTCAAGCTTTTCTTTTCTGCATTCACATAAATCCCGCCAACATCATTCTCTTTCTCTTCACTCATTCTAGTCTTACTTTCTGTTTAATAAGTTGTTGAAGAAGACAACAATGGAGGAGGGTGGTGGTTTTGACCCTGGTCCGGGCGATGAAAAAGAATATCCCGGCAACTTAACCCCTTATGTCATAGTCACCTGCGTTATTGCAGCCATGGGTGGTCTTATTTTCGGTTATGATATCGGAATTTCAGGTATATATAATTACCTACAGAGGAAAATGATGGCCCAAAAAAAAAGGGGGATTTTTTTACCATGCATATTTTAATTTATTAATGCCTTTTAAGTTTATGATCTTTACAATGGTGTTCTTCTTTATGTGATTTTGAATAAGGATGTGTTTGGTTGCAGGTGGAGTGACGTCAATGGATTCATTCTTGGAGAAATTCTTCCCGTCTGTATACAGGAAGCAGAGAGAGGACCATTCCACAAACATGTACTGTCAATTTGACAGCCATACACTTACTCTGTTTACGTCATCCTTGTACTTGGCTGCACTTTTGTCGTCGCTTGTTGCCTCGACGGTGACCAGAAAACTGGGGAGAAAATTGTCAATGTTGTTCGGGGGGGTGCTATTCTGTGCCGGGGCTTTGATCAATGGCTTTGCTCGTGGTGTTTGGATGCTCATTTTTGGTCGTATTCTTCTCGGTTTTGGAGTTGGATTTGCCAATCAGGTTTGTGATTACTCAGCTAGAAACTCGATTTTTTTCCTGATTTATACCCCCGGATTTGAAACATAACTCTGACTTTTTGTAATTAGGCAAAAGGATGTGGATTGAGATTTCCTGTTATATTCTCTATTCTATTGCATCGGATGAATGACACGTGCACAAGATGATGTCACAATTGTACACGTGTCATTCATCCAATATATGGGATAGAGAGTGAAACTGAGAAAGTATAACATGAGATCGCATCTGTGTTGTTAGATCGATAATAATGACATGATTTAAGGGTTGTTTGGTAGAGCTTTTGCGCTCTTGTTTAGAGTTCAAATTTCTTGTTCCACCTTCTATTCCACGGATGAATAACACTAGTCTATAAAATCGAATGAGATCTTCTATTCTTCCAAAATGGTGTGTAATCTCCTATTTCACAACAAGAATGATTGTCCCATGTATAAAAGTTACCATATCAGTTTTCAAGCATAAATTGTGGATTTTTATAAGGCAAAGTGACGACTGTTAAAAAACACATGGTAGATGACACACAGTTTTGATATAGAATATCTCATCCGATATAGAACAAATTTGTGTTGATTATTTAACACATGTAATTCGGATAATTTTAGTTACAAAAATACTATTACCATCATCTGAAAATCTCTACCATTTTATTTTATCATAACACCTCAACAATTTATGTGCAATAGCAAATCATGTAGTGGGAGAAATTGTAAAATTCTTTTGCTATGGTGCTGCAGTCCGTTCCACTCTACCTATCCGAAATGGCTCCCTACAAGTACAGAGGCGCACTCAACATCGGGTTTCAACTCTGCATCGCCATAGGCATCTTATCAGCCAATGTATTAAACTACGCCTTTGCCAAAATCAAAGGTGGCTGGGGATGGCGGCTGAGCCTGGGCGGTGCAATGGTCCCTGCCCTCATCATCACCGTTGGATCACTAATCCTCCCTGAGACACCAAACTCCATGATCGAACGTGGCAAGCAGGGCGACGCCAAAACCAAACTTCGGAGAATCCGAGGTATAGCCAACGTGGATGAAGAGTTCAATGATTTGGTTGCGGCTAGTGAGGCGTCCATGAAAGTGGAGAACCCTTGGAGGAATCTAATGCATAGAATGTACAGACGTCATCTTCTACTGGCGATTGCAATTCCAATCTTTCAACAGCTTGCGGGGATTAACGCGATCATGTTTTACGCGCCTGTCTTGTTCAGGACGATCGGTTTTCAAGACGATGCTGCGTTGGTGTCGGCTGTGATAACCGGTGCGGTGAATGTTTTGGCTACGGTGGTGTCCATTTATGGAGTGGATAAGTGGGGGAGTGTTGTATTTAAAGAGTGTTTTTAAAAGATTTTTAATCCCACATAGGAAACCAAAACAAGTTTTATCCTCTTTATTAATGGGAGACCATTATGGGCTTAGTAATAATGGGCCAAGAGAATAAAGAGGCCTCGTGTAGATAAAGAGTTGGGCGATACGGGCTCGACCCGATTTGTTTTGCTACTTTAAAATTAATTTTGTGAAAACTTATCTTAGTTTGACCATTTTAAATCTTATCTAAAATTCTAAGAATGTCGTTCCTATTAATCAGCAAGTGGGAAGACTATTCTTGATTATTCAAAGTTTGTTCCTACTTTTCTAAAAAGCTGAAAATTGCAATTCCTTATCTTCAAGGCTGCTGAACGTGTGCAGTTCAAATTTCAGTTCCTATTCTTTTGCCTCATTCAAACGTGGTTTTAATTCCTTTTTCTGAAAACCAATTCTTCCTATTTTCGTGGGTGTTAGCCGTTGGCAGTGGCTTTGTATATAGCCCTCACTTGGCTGCATAAAGTGTAGAAAAAAAAGAAGAAAACCATCGTCCTCCTCTGCCATATTTTCTGCAACTTAATAACTTGCTGGGTTACTAGATAATCACTGCCATTTTACTTACCTGTTGAATCCTGGGGGAATTACCAAAATAAATTCCTTAAGGACAGTGCATTCCGAGCACGCCTCAGGTTTTCTTTTCGAATTTACAAAATCTGATTTCCTCCATTTCTGAAAAACAGAGCACGCAGATTTCATAGAGCACGCAGATTTCTTTTTGCGATAAAAATTTGTTCTGCTCAATTTTTTTTCGGTTTACTGTTTTCGAACCTCTGTTTCGAAAAATCTACAACAATCTTAAGGAATTTATGGAGTTCGAAAACACTACCCCGCTCGAAACTGACGCCTCAGCCTCTCTACCAGCCAACGTTGCTACAGCAACTGTCCAGACCAATGTCACCAACGTTGCTGCAGCAAATGTCACGCCTATCCCACCTACTGCTGTTAATATTCCAGCACCAATGCCTTCACATCCTTCAACCTTCTCATATGCCAAGCCTTTTCCAGATATCTCGAAAATAGAAATGTTCAGTGGACAAAATTATCGGCGTTGGCATGAACGAATTTCTTCTATTCTTGATATGCACGGAGTAGCATCTGCCTTAACTCATAAAAGGCCTGAACCGTCTGCTGATCCGAAAGAGCTGGATATGTGGACATATGCCAATAAGGTTTGCAGGCACACGATCATTAGCACTCTGGCTAATGATTTGTTCGATGTGTATTGTTCTTATAAAGAAGCAAATGAAATTTGGGAATCTTTATATCTCAAATATACCGCTGAAGATGCTGGAAAACAAAAGTTCGTAATTGGGAACTATTATCGCTGGGAGATGACGGATGATAAGGATATCAAGATACAAATCAACGAGTACCACAAACTGTTGGAGGATCTAAAAGCTGAAAAGATTACACTGCAAGAAGAGTTTGTTGCTGGGATTTTGATCGAGAAGCTACCTGAAACTTGGAATGACTACAAACAACAACTCAAGCATAAGCACAAGCAATTGTCACTTGCGGACTGATAACACATATCATCATCGAGGACACAAACCGGGAGGAACTCAAAGCTACAAAGGCGAAGAGATAGCTTCAAAGGCAAATATAGTGCAAGGTAAGCCTTTCTTCCAAGCCTGTTTAACAAACCTAAAGTGAATAACCCCGTTCTTTCAAGAAAAAGGAAAGCATTATGTTTGTGGAAAGCCAGGTCATCATGCACCGCAATGTAAACAAAGAAAGAAACCTACAAATTCTCCAAAGCCAAATGCAAGTTTGGTTGAAGGGGATGATGTAGTTGCGCGTCTTTAGTCAAATTAATCTTGTGGCGGTGTGAAAGAATGGGTGGTAGACTCTGGGGCTACCAGGCACATTTGTGCAAATAAAGAGGCTTTTGCATCCTACAATCTTGTGGGGGATGGAGAAGAACATGTGTATCTCGGGGATTCTCGAACTGCACAAGTTCTTGGCAAAGGCAAAATTCTATTGAAACTCACATCCGCAAGACCTTGCTCTTAATGATGTACTTCATGTGCCTAATATTAGGGCAAACTTAGTTTCCGTTTCTCTGTTAGGAAAGGCTGGGGTTAGAGTGTCATTTGAATCTGATAAGATTGTAATGACAAAAAATAATGTCCTTGTGGGCAAAGGTTATTGTAATCAGGGTCTTTTTGTACTGAATGTTTCCGATGTTATTAATAAAATTTCTTCTTCTGCTTACTTGATTGATTCTATTGATGTATGGCATGCTAGATTAGGACATGTTAGTGCTTCCTATATTTATAAAATGCAAACTCTTGGTTTAATTTCTGGTATTAATAACACTTGCCTAAACAAATGTGAAATATGTTGTGAAGCAAAATTAACCAAGAAATCATGCTTTTCTGTTCAACGAGAATCTGAATTGCTTAGTCTAATTCATACTGATTTAGGTGATTTAAAACAAACCATGACTAGAGGTGGTAAAAATTATTATGTGACTTTTATAGATGATTATTCTAGATATGCTAAGGTATATTTACTTAGAAACAAAGATGAAGCCTTTAGATGTTTCGTTTATATAAGTCCGAGTTGAAAATCAGTAATAAGATTAAAAGAGTTAGATCGGATAGAGGTGGCGAATACACTTTATTTAATGATTTTTGTGAACAACAAGGTATAATTCATGAAATTACCCCTCCATATTCGCCCGAATCAAATGGTGTAGCAGAAAAGAAAAATAGGACTTTAAAAGAAATGATGAATGCAATGCTCGTTAGTTCCTTAAGTCTTTGCTGCTAATAAATTCTGGGGTGAAGCTATTTTATCTGCATGTCACTTACAAAACAGAATACCTTATAAGAAAACCGGTAAGACACCTTATGAATTATGGAAAGGCTTCAAATTTAACCTAAAATATTTAAAAGTGTGGGGGTGTCTTGCTAAAGTTATGTTGCCGATCTAAGAAGAGAAAAAATAGGTTCTAAAACTTCGATTGCCTATTTATTGGTTATCTTTGATCATAGTGCCGCATATAGATTTCTTGTTTTGAAAAGTGATGTGCTAGATATTAATACAATTGTTGAGACAAAAAATGCTGAATTTTTTGAGCATATTTTTCCTTTAAAAACTGAGACCATTTCTCATGCACCTGTTGGATCTACTTCTTATGCTCCTATTGAACATAATATTGAGGACTCTTTTGAGGAGTTGAGAAGGAGTAAAAGACAAAGAAAAGAAACTTCTTTTGGAAATGATTTTTATACATATCTTGTTGAAAATGACCCTTTAACATTTTCTGAAGTTGTTTCTTCTTCTGATTCTTTATACTGGAAAGAAGCCATCAAAACTGAAATTGATTCTATTGAACAAAACAAAACTTGGACTCTAGTTGATTTGCCACCTGGTGCTAGACCTATAGGTTGCAAATGGATTTTTAAGAAGAAATATTATCCTGATGGAACTATTGAAAAATATAAAGCTAGATTGGTTGCAAAAGGTTTTACTCAAAAACAAAATGTAGATTATTTTGATACTTTTGCACCAGTAACTATAATTTCTTCTATCCGAGTTTTGATTGCTTTGGCTTCTATCCATAAACTTTTTATTCACCAAATGGATGTAAAAACTGCTTTTTTAAATGGTGATTTGGAAGAAGAGATTTATATGGTGCAACCGAGGAAGGGTGTGTTGTTTAAAGGAAAAGAAAACAAAGTTTGTAAATTACTTAAATCATTATATGGTTTAAAACAAGCACCTAAGCGATGGCATGAGAAATTTAATCAAGTTTTGTTATCTCATGGTTTTACTCACAGAAGTTGATAGATGTGTTTATACAAAACTTGTTGATAATGAGTGTGTGATTATTTCTTTATATGTGGATGACATGCTCATATTTGGTAGAACCTTGATTTGATATATAAAACCAAAGAGTTTCTTGCTTCAAACTTTGATATGAAAGATATGGGTGAAAGCAAGTGTGATATTGGGTATTAAAATCATAAGGAAAAATAATAACATTATGTTAACGCAAGAACATTATGTTGAGAAGCTTCTTAAGAAGTTTGGACATTTCGATGTTAAACCCGCGAGTACTCCTTATGATGCTAACACCCAATTAAAGAAAAATCTTGGTGATCCTGTGGCTCAATCTGGTATGCATGCATTATTGGGAGTCTGTTGCATTTAATGAATTTTTCACGCCCGACATAACTTTATCTTGTGTCGATTGAGCGGATATACTCATAATCCCAACCGTGATCATTGGACCGCTTTAGTCGCTAATGAAATATTTGAGAGGTACCATGAATTATGATATTCTTTATAGTGGATTTCCTCCGTACTTTAGAGGATTTAGTGATGCTAATCGGATCTCGATTCGAGATGAGATTAAATCCACTAGTGGTTATATATTCACCTCTTGGTGGGGTGCAATTACTTGGAAGTCGACTAAACAAACTATCATAGCAAAATCTACTATGGAGTCCGAGTTTGTTGCATTAGAGTTAGGTAGCAATGAGGCCGAGTGGTTGAAAAACTTCTTAGCGGATATCCCGTTGGGTTCAAAACCAACACCTTCAAATGTCTATGCATTGTGATTGTCAAGCGGAATCGCAATTGCAAAGAATAAAACCTTTAATGGTAAAAAGACATATTAAATGGAGACATGATGTGGTTAAACAAACATTAAAAGATGGAGTAATATCCATTGATTATGTGAAGTCGAGAAGTGAATTTGGCGATCCTCCGACTAAACCTTTGGGAAGAAAATTAATTATTGAGACATCGAGGAAATGGGACTTAAGCCAATTGATAAATTAACAAATGTAAAACCCAACCTTTGTGATTGGAGATCCTTGAATAAGGTTCATATGGGTAATAACAAGTCACTTGTTAATTCATTAGCACTAAAATTAATTGTCCCTTCCTATGGTGTGAGAAGTGCTAAATTGTAATTATGTGAGGATGAGTTACTAAAACTCTTAATGAATTTTATATCCCTTAAGGGTGGTATATTTAATTGCAAAATATACTTGATGAAATTCACCTATATGAGTGTGGAGTGGGGCCGCTCCTATGAGACTTTGGCATGTCTCTAGAGCACTCATGAATACCAGGCACGCGCATGGCCTATTAGCGCAACACCGCATTAAATGGCAAATTTTTTGAGAGGGTGTAATGTGACTGGTGAGATTTTAACTTACAATAAAGAGTATTTGGTTCATAGAAGCTACAAGCTTCACCAAAACTCTGTATTTTAAATCTTATCATTCTAGGTCTGGTTCATAGTCCAAAAGACACCAGATTCGATGCATTCGACACTCATTTTGTAACCCAACAAGTTATTCCTTTTCATTCTTATAAAATCTTTTAAAAACATGTGGGGGATTGTTGTATTTAAAGAGTGTTTTTAAAAGATTTTTAATCCCACATAGGAAACTGATAAGTGTATTTTTATGCATGTTTTATGTGTGTATTTGAGTAGAAATTGAGTTATTTTGTTGTTAGTTTCATTAGTTTTTGATTGTACATTGTTTATACTACTGTGGGGTGCTTTTATTGGTGTAGGTTGACCATTCGGGGCTAATTTTGGTGAATTTTGGACCATGGATTCATGTCAAAACATACCGGGGGGTTTAAGGATGCAAAAACGCTCGAAATCCCAAGCGAAACGCGCGTCATTTCGGGCCTTTTGGTCCAACACGGGCTGGTGTGTTGGGCAACACGGCCGTGTTCACACGGAGCGAAAAACTTCGAAAAATTGCACAAAACAGCCTCCCGACACGGCCAGGCCGTGTTCCATTTCGTTTCACGGCACGTGTCGGAACCAGAGACACTTTGGCCGTGTTGGGAAGCACGCCATGTTATCCTGACTTCCGAACAATTAAACAAAGACGGCTTTATGACCGTTTTATGCAACATGGGCGTGTTCGGATCACTTTCGACTTCAATTTACGTGGAATTTGTTAAAAAGTCATCTACCAAGCTTTTTGACAACTTTTGAGCACATTTACACCTCATTTTGTTGTATTAATTCCTTACTTTCCCACATGATCACATGGAAATAATGATCCCAACAACCCAACTCATAAAGTTGAGCATTAAAATATCAAAAGATGGCATTATTAAGGAATACTTTCTCCAAAATAATGTCTATAAAAGCCAAGAGTATGGGTTGAAGGGAGGATTGATTCATTGATATACATAGAAATCAGATTTTAGGGATAAAAGTTCATATTTTGGAGAGGAGAAACATATATTGTAGTGAGGAAGAGAGTTAGAAGGCTTGGATCACCATGGAGAGGCGCTAAGGCACAAGGATTGAAGATCGCTCGGAGAAGAAGATGAACTCCACCACTTCATCATCATACTTCCAACAGGGGAGTCTTATGTTGGTTTTGGAAGTTTTAACTTCAAGTATTCATGTTGATTTCGAAAGAAACTTCTTGTTTAATTGTTGTTTTCATTCTCAAATCCATCATGAGTTAAATCGCTAGTGTTTGAATGTGATGAACCCTAGAACTTATTTGTGATCATTGGTTTGAATGTTTTAATATATTTTCTTATGTTTTTATGCGAGTCACTTATGTTATGCTTGTTTATTCGAATTGGTATATGCGCATATTGATTTGAAGTTTATTTTTCACCGGAAATCGAGAGATTCATGGTGAAATAGAACAACATAAGTGAAAGGAGTTGCATGCAATCCTAGATATAGGGGCGACATAAATCTTCCTGGATTAGGGTCAAACCTAATATGGGAATTCACAAACCGTTAATGCAATCTTGGGGTTTTAACTAGAAAGAGATTTCGATTAATCAACTTGAGGTTAGGAGTTTTTCGCCTTGAGAAAGGGTTTAACTTAATTTAGGAATGCCTACGGTCCATGAAGCATGAAAATATGTTAAGGGATGGTTAAAACTTAAGGGTTATGGTTGTATTTATTTTGGTAAAATCACAAAGACGTTAGAGGATTCACATTCAAGCATATTTATATCCAACATCTTCCAATCCGAGTGTATCCGATATCTTTCGTGTTCTTAGTTGCTCTTCCACTTTTATTTGCTTTTGTTTTATTTTTATTTTGCAACAAACTATTTGACGAATTTGTAGGCTAGATAATAAAAAAGACGGTAATTACTAGTAATCATAGTCCTCGTGGGAATGACACTCGATACTCGCTTAGCTTTGCTATAAACGATAAGTGTATTTTTATGCATGTTTTATGTGTGTATTTGAGTAGAAATTGAGTTATTTTGTTGTTAGTTTCATTAGTTTTTGATTGTACATTGTTTATACTACGTGTGGTGCTTTTATTGGTGTAGATTGACCATTCGGGGCTAATTTTGGTGAATTTCGGACCATGGATTCATGTCAAAACATACCGGGGTTTAAGGATGCAAAACGCTCAAAATCCCAAGCCAAACGCGTCATTTCGGGGCCTTTTTGGTCCAACACGGTCCGGTGTGTTGGGCAACACGGCCGTGTTCACCGGGAGCGAAAAACTCCAAAAAAAAAAAAAAAAAAAAATGCACATGACACCTGACCTCCGACACGGCCAGGCCGTGTTCCACAACACTGCCGTGTCCAGAGACACGCTGGCCGTGTTGGGAAGCACGGCCATGTTATCCTCGACTTCTGAACAATTAAACAAAGACGGCCTGACCGTTTTATGCAACATGGGCGTGTTCGGATCACTTTCCAGGCTTCAATTTACGGTGGAATTTGTTAAAAAGTCATCTACCAAGCTTTTTGACAACTTTTGAGCACATTTACACCTCATTTTGTTGTATTAATTCCTTACTTTCCCACATGATCACATGGAAATAATGATCCCAACAACCCAACTCATAAAGTTGAGCATTAAACTATCAAAAGATGACATTATTAAGGAATACTTTCTCCAAAATAATGTCTATAAAAGCCAAGAAAGTATGGGTTGAAGGGGCATTCATTCATTGGTATACAAGGAAATCAGATTTTAGGAATGAAAGTTCATATTTTGGAGAGGAGAAACACATATTGTAGTGAGGAAGAGAGTTAGAAGGCTTGATCACCATGGGGAGGCGCTAAGGCACAAGGATTGAAGATCGCTCGGAGAAGAAGATGAACTCCACCACTTCATCATCATACTTCCAACAGGAGTCTTATGTTGGTTTTGGAAGTTTTAACTTCAAGTATTCATGTTGATTTCGAAAAAACTTCTTGTTTAATTGTTGTTTTCATTCTCAAATCTATCATGAGTTAAATCGCTAGTGTTTGAATGTGATGAACCCTAACTTATTTGTGATCATTGGTTTGAATGTTTTAATATATTTTCTTATGTTTTTATGCGAGTCACTTATGTTATCTTGTTTATTCGAATTGGTATATGCGCAATATTGATTTGAAGTTTATTTTTCACCTAAAATCGAGAGATTCATGGTGAAATAGAACCAACATAAGTGAAAGGAGTTGCATGCAATCCTAGATATAGGACGACATAAATCTTCCTGATTAGGGTCAAACCTAATATGGGAATTCACAAATCGTTAATGCAATCTTGGGGTTTTAACTAGAAAGAGATTTGATTAATCAACTTGAGGTTAGGAGTTTTTCGCCTTGAGAAAGGGTTTAACTTAATTTAGGAATGCTACGGTCCATGAAGGCATGAAAATATGTTAAGGGATGGTTAAAACTTAAGGGTTATGGTTGTATTTATTTTGGTAAAATCACAAAGACGTTAGAGGATTCACATTCAAGCACATTTATATCCAACATCTTCCAATCCGAGTGTATCGATATCTTTCGTGTTCTTAGTTGCCTCTTCCACTTTTATTTGCTTTTGTTTTATTTTTTATTTTGCAAACAAACTATTTGACCAATTTGTAGGCTAGATAATAAAAAAGACGGTAATTACTAGTAATCATAGTCCTCGTGGGAATGACACTCGATCTCGGCTTAGCTTTCTTATAAACGATAGGTGCACTTGCTTGTAAAATTTTTTTAGGAGTAGACACGGCCATCGAAACCAAAACAAGTTTTATCCTCTTTATTAATGGGAGGCCATTATGGGCTTAGTAATAATGGGCGAGAAATAAAAGGCCGTGTAGATAAAGAGTTGGGCGATACGGGCTCGAATTCGATTTGTTTTGCTACTTTAAAATTAATTTTGTGAAAACTTATCTTAGTTTGACCATTTTAAATCTTATCTAAAATTCTAAGAATGTCGTTCCTATTAATCAGCAAGTGGGAAGACTATTCTTGTTTATTCAAAGTTTGTTCCTACTTTTCTAAAAAGCTGAAAATTGCAATTCCTTATCTTCAAGGCTGCTGAACGTGTGCAGTTCAAATTTCAGTTCCTATTCTTTTGCCTCATTCAAACGTGGTTTTAATTCCTTTTTCTGAAAACCAATTCTTCCTATTTTCGTGGGTGTTAGCCGTTGGCAGTGGCTTTGTATATAGCCCTCACTTGGCTGCATAAAGTGTAGAAAAAAAGAAGAAAACCATCGTCCTCCTCTGCCATATTTTCTGCAACTTAATAACTTGCTGGGTTACTAGATAATCACTGCCATTTTACTTACCTGTTGAATCCTGGGGGAATTACCAAAATAAATTCCTTAAGGACAGTGCATTCCGAGCACGCCTCAGGTTTTCTTTTCGAATTTACAAAATCTGATTTCCTCCATTTCTGAAAAACAGAGCACGCAGATTTCATAGAGCACGCAGATTTCTTTTTGCGATAAAAATTTGTTCTGCTCCAATTTTTTTTTTCGGTTTACTGTTTTCGAACCTCTGTTTCGAAAAATCTACAACAGGGAGAAGGTTTCTTTTTCTTCAAGGAGGTATCCAAATGCTCATATGTCAGGTATGTTAGAATTTGTTGTCGTGTAATTTAAATAAGTTAAATGATTTATTAGAATTATTGTATTTCAATTAGTTTTGTAAAATTAGTTAGAAGATAAATAAATTGCGCAATAGAAATTAAAATTGACATCAGAAATTTTAATAAGGACACAGAGGAAAAAACAATCTGGTTCCAGTAAAGTTTTACAATATTAGGATTTAAAGCAATTAAAAACTTCATCTTTAACCTAATGTCGTTCTTGTATTGGTTTCTGTGTTGAACTTATTAGTGAGATTCTGTTCGGTTTGGATCTGCCTCGGTGAACTTTTTTTTGGGTCCGTTTGGATGGAGGAATTTGAAATTCCAAGGGATTTTAAATGAATGTATTTCAAACTCCTTGGATTTGAAATCCACCTTTTGTTTGGAGGATGTAGATTTTAAAAATTCTATTCATCTTCTTAATTGACATTGAATAAATAAAAATTAAAATAAAAGATTAATATTATTATTTTATAAATAATTATAATTTTATATATTAATAAAAATATGAAATATATAACTTTTATCTTATTCACTTATATGTGAATATGTGTGAACGAGTGAGTGTGTGTAAATGTGTGCAATGCGTGTAAGTATGTGTAAATTGCAAGTGAGCATAAAGGGGAAAAAAAATGGATTTCAAATTAATAGTTTTTCGGAGGGATTTAAAATCTTTTGAAAATCAACTAAAACTAAAGATGGATTTGAAATCTATTGATTTGGATTTATATGCCAAACAAAGGTGCGAATTTATATAAGGATTTCAAATTCCTCAACCCAAACACCCCATCCAAATGCACCCTTAGAGTATGTCTCTGTTTTACAAGTATTTCATCCAAATAAGTGTAATTTACAAACACAAGGGGTGTTTGTAATTTATAAATTTTCTATTAAGTAGACAAATCTCGTGTAGTTGTGTTGTTTTTTTATAATTAACCCTACTTTCAATTCCTATGGAGAGCCTATAACTCTTTTTGGTTGCAATTTGATTGTACATATTGTTTGAGGCCTGAAATGAAGCGGGCCTATTTAGCTTGGCCCGATTGGCACGAAACACCATGCCAGCCCGATTGGCACGACCATTTTTAGTTTTTTGTCATGGGTTGAGCCCAAAAATAGCAACTCGAACTCTATTTGACCCTACGCGACCCGATTCTTACCTTTGACTCAACTTGCCAGTATCGGCCCGGCCCCTTTGACAGCTCTACTAATAAGTAATAACTATATATGTTTGATGTGTTTTTCAGATTGTGATTACAATTTGTATAGCTGTGAAATTCGGCGTAGATGGAAAACCAGGAGAGTTGCCCAAATGGTACGCTATTGTGGTGGTGCTCTTTATATGCGTATACGTAGCTGGATTCGCGTGGTCGTGGGGGCCTCTCGGGTGGTTAGTGCCTAGTGAAATTTTCCCACTGGAAGTTCGATCTGCCGCGCAGAGCATGAATGTTTCTGTGAACATGGGTTGCACCTTTGTTGTGGCTCAAATATTTATGACTATGTTGTGCCACTTGAAGTTTGGTTTGTTTTTGTTCTTCGGGTTCTTTGTGGTGGTTATGACTGTTTTCATACACTTGTTCTTGCCGGAGACCAAGAATATTCCGATTGAAGAAATGGTTATTCAGATAAGTTTTGCGCGGGTTCTTTAATTTTTGTGGACATTTATATATAGGGATAATTACAAAAAGTACCCCTAAGGTTTGACCTAATTACAAAAAAAATCCAGCTAACTTTCAAAATTACAAAAAGTACCCCTGAGATTTGATTCAGTGTTAAAATTAAGGGGTAAACTGTTACATTTTTATAAATATGAGGGGGGATTTTTGAAATATTTTTTGGTTATAAAGGGGGTAAATTTTAGACAAAATAAAACCTCAAAGAATATTTTTGTAATTTTGAAAGTTAGCTGGGTTTTTTTGTAATTAGGTTAAACCTCAAGGGTACTTTTTGTAATTAACCCTTTATATATATAGGCGTTTGCGAATATTTATTACCCCATACCACTAATAGGCAATGAATTTTGTTTGTTATTCATAAATTACGTATACGTTTGTAAAACACAAACATGCTAGAATTCCCACCTAGCTCCAAGATTTGTACTCAATGTATATGCATATATAAACACGGTACTTATAATATATATTCTCATTGAATATTTTCTCATCTTATGTATGTTTGATAAAGGAATGGCTTTGATTTTCCAGTGCACTCACAGATTTCATTTTGTCCATTTTCATATTAAATTTTCTTTTATATTTCTTTTGATTTGTTCTTATTTTAATTATTACACATGAAATATATAAAATTACATTATATATATAAATATGTGTGGCATGTATTTGTATTATTATAATAAAAATGAACCATTATACGTAGAACTATCAAAAGGGTGGGGCCGGTGTTTGCCAGTTGGGCCGAAGAGAAAAATCGAGTCTAGTCGAAGTTCTATCAAGCTGCTATTTTTGGAGCTCAGGTCTAATTCATGCTATAAAAATAAATATAAAGCATGCTAGGTTGATTGGGATAGCCTGATCCCTTTCGCGTCTATGAAAATGCAGCTCGACCCGACCTTTTTAATGGGTCAGCCGTTCCGGTCCATTGGGCTGAATTGATTTTAACGGTTCTACTTATACATAATAGTATAATATATGATCGTATTGTCAATCGGCTCAATTATTTAATCCTCACTCACACACTCTTTATCACATAATTCATCTATTTCACTTAGGAGCATCGTAACATATTGTCATGGTGAAAATGAACACATCCCCCTAACCTTTTTTTAGAGTTTGCACACACATCCTTAAACTAGTGGTTCCTCTTCTGGAACATGGGTTGTCATTTGGGCCGCACCCCAATTAGATTAAACTCACAGAGTCCATATTATTATAAACTTAAATAATTTGCGTACTAGACCATCAAGTTAAACCCATAATTAATTTAGGTTTAAATCACTACTCTGTACTTGAGCTTAGCCTTTAACCGAAGTTCAATAACACATCAAAATAATTTAGCCTATAATGAAAGTACAAACATATCCATGTGGGATTATGCACAACTGTATTCTTGTAATCAAAATTGAAGTTAAGGTTTTGTAGAATTTAGAGATCCAATTAGTTACCTAGCTTTATTAGGGTTAGCCTTCTGTCACATTATATCAAGAATTTGCGCCTAAATCCTAACAATGCTTAATTAACCAACCCTAATGAGAAAAGCGAATTTAATTACGGACTGCTAGTACATATTGTTATCTACTCTTAATTGCGTTATGGGCTATATGTATATGGCATGGTTTATTGGTACATTCATCTATGTTA
The DNA here is from genome assembly GCA_016081115.2 of Rehmannia glutinosa. Taxonomy (NCBI): domain Eukaryota; kingdom Viridiplantae; phylum Streptophyta; class Magnoliopsida; order Lamiales; family Orobanchaceae; genus Rehmannia; species Rehmannia glutinosa. Next base: position 10,190,997 of record CM071929.1, on the reverse strand, counting down.
TTATTTGATGCTGATTAATTAGACATATCACTCCAAGTTAATGATTCTTAATATTTGTCCAACTTCTTCTTCAAAGCAGATGGTTCTTGATATGGTAACTTGTCTGCGACAAAGGATATTAATTAACTGATAATAATTCAGTTTACTTATGGATGGGATGGATCAACCGTTTTATATTTGTGTTGATGGATCACATGGGTCTTGTAAGATAAAATGGGTCGTGTGGACCGGCTAATTATATCTGCGATCCAATAATGATTAATAATAAAGATCATTAATTTTGAATTAAATAATGCGTATAATAAGGATAATTGGAAATAGCCGATTTTGTTCCCAATATTAATATTTTTATTATTTTAATTAGTTAGTTATTAAGCTGTGAAATTATGTTGATAGCTTACGTTCCTTCACCTACAACCTTTATTATTCACCCTAGTACGAGCAAATCAGCCTTTGTCTTACATATTACGACCAGTAGCCCAACTTCATAAGCAAAATTTGTAGGCTGGCCCATTCCTTCTACTGCTAGGCCCATAATAATTAAGCCTACGAACACTACTTGGATTATAGGTAGTTAAGTAATTTTTTATTGTGTTACATCTGAATACTAATTTAACTATCAATAAACAATTATTAAAAAAAGTGAAATAATACCCATACTTGTAGCGATCCAATATTTAGAATCTTGGATACTTAACTCTGAATATAGGTCGAGGTTTCATTAGTTTATGTACATGTACGCTATTGAAATATATATTTTCTGATTTTTGATGGAACCAAATTGCTCAATTCAATGTTACCTTTCATTTTTCTCAATCACGAACCCTTCGTAATTTTCTTTTTCTTTTTGAACTTTCTTATCTTCTATAAGTTTCAAACAATCAAATCAAAATATAACCGAGTTCAAATTAAAATTCATTTTATTGACTAATTATTGAATATTTAAACCCCATCCCTCCCCTCTATAATCCACTTTGTAATTACTTGAATTTGTACTAAAAGAATTATTGAATATTTAAATATTTGGTACAAAAATGAACACATGGGCAGAGACAAGGGGCCAACCTGCCCTTTTTTTGAAAAAAAGGAAATACAAAGTTTTTTTTAAGAAAAATAATTAAATTTTTATGATTCGTTTTAGTTATTTATCTAGCCGACATCAATTCCGTGTATCGATCCACCCCAATATATTTGATGGCTATGCCACATAATGAACTACCAATCTTTTAAGGTGGTTCATTTATCTAGGAGCTTTAGTGATCAAGCCCAAAAATTAGAAAGATTTCTAGTAAAAAAATTAGTTTTTTTTTTTTAAGTTTATATGTACTTGGTTGAAAAACTGGATGAACATGATATTGTTACATATACTTTTTCTCTTGGAAGCTAAGTCTAGTTCATTTTTTGGATTTCACTTATTCCTCACTCAAAGGTTTTTCAATAATCAAATATAATGAAGAATCCCAATTACATTTCTACCTAACATTGGACAACCTTTAAACAAGAACACATCACCTATATTCTTCTTTTTTTAGTGTCTCGTGGCAACCAATTCACTCCACAATCCCAACAAACTAATATATTTGTCCTTTTATTTGTTTTGCTCTCTTCCTAGTTCCTACTATATTCATTGTTCAGTTACATAAATTATAATTGCTACTTAATTGTTTAAAAGTGAAATTAATAGGTTTTAGAAATGATATTAGCACAATACTATACTAGGCCATCCGACTATTTTTAGCATTAAAATGAATTTTATTTATAGAAAAAATTTACCACTGATTATAACATCGAATAAGTAACAGTTGCAAGACCTATGAATCATAAAACTGTACAGATCTAAAATAAAATTTTACACCTAGACAGATCGAACTGATTCGTAGAATCAGAAAATTGCAACGAACGTTAGACAAAACACATACCAATAAAATTGATCAGACGTCTATCACAAATAATCGAGTAATGACTCATTTGAAACTTTTGAAACAAAGCCACCTGTCATGGACAAACAAAAACCACCTATATATCGAAGACAAATTTATTCATAAATGGAGCCAAAAAAAAAAATTTAAAATCGCTTCTTTTAAAGGGAATAAGAAGATAGAGAATGAAAAGACGACTAATGGTTTTTTTATGGGGTTTATGTGTTGTTAATCGGATGAGATCTTCTATTCCAAAATCGTGTTTTCATCTTCTATTCCAACCATGTGGATGATTGACATGTGTATTACACTTACCATGTTAATTTTCAAGCATAAATCAAGCAGAAATTGTAGGGTTCTAATATGGTAAGTGTAATATATGTATCAATCATCCACAAGGTTGGAATAGGAGATGAAACACGGTTTTGGAATAGAAAATCCCATCCGATTTTTAATACTAGGATATATACTTATGTATAAATATTTACTTGATTTGTCACAAGTGCATTTATGGGCTGTATTAGATTCTCAACCTAGTTCTTAAAAAGAGATTATCTTTCAAATGGGAATATTGGCAACGGGGCTTTAAAATCCACTACAGAAACTCAATTGTGTATTTTTAAAACGTCAATATCAATTTCCCTTTTCAATTTACATTAGTTGTTCGGTTCGGTAAAGTATAAATGAAAGTTGCTAATATAATAATAATAACATATTAAGGAACGCATTGATACTAAGATCTATAGAATAAATAAAATGTTTGGAGTAGAAGTGATTCCCATGTTATCTAATATTTATTTTTTCTCTTCTGGTAGAGAATACGAATATATAATATGGTTAAAAAGGGGTGATTTTTTTTTTTTTATGGTGCATGCCAACTCAATCATGCGAATATTGAAGGCAAATATTTTCCCATCACAAAATATTGTATGAGATGGTCTCATAGATATAACCCATGAGTATATTTAAGTAGAATTTTGATCCAAACATATACCCATAAAAAATCCGTATTTTTGTTTGTTTTAGAGCCCGTCTCATGCACTTAGATTCATGAGTCAGTCTCAGATAAAACATCTTCTTTTCAATTTAGTATTTTCAAATGAGTTAGTCTTATATGAGACTGTCTCATTGATTTAAGTTAATAAGACGGATCTTTCATGAGTTTGGGTTGAATTCCTGCCTACATATTGATCGGGCTCACACAAATTTTTATCTTTCAAAAAAGAGAAAAACACCGGACACCGCCCCACTTAATTTTATTTTAACAAAATATAATTTGTGCCATAAGTCAATTAATTAACATGGGTTAAACCTCGACGCATATTCTAAAGCACACTCATCGCAACAAAAATCGGATAGAATAAGGATCCGTGATAAACAAAATTATGGGCATTTTTTGTCATGTAATGAAACTGGATTAGACTTAATATGACCCTTAGCCTACTTTTATCGTGGTCCTTTTTAAGGTGTTTTTTTTATATAGTGTTTTTTTAAATATTAATAACAAACTTTAGGCTTGTGATGCCATGTTTCCCATTTTTTCCGTGAGCTATATATCCCACCTTTTAATTTATTTCCGCCGTAGACAAATAATGATAGCTCGATCGTGATATATACTGTATTCTTTGTATAAAGTTATTTCTAAATAAATTTGCATATGTGCACTCATATATAGTTCATATGATTACTAATTATTTTCTAGAGATATAAGGAATTTTGGAATTTTCATTGTGAATTTAGGGTTAGCCGGTTAGGGGTGTTAATTAATTGTTCGAAATTATTTGAATTTTGATCGAATTTCAAAAATTAATTTTGGCTTTAGTTTAATTTTTGATCAATAGAACTTCATAGCTATAATTAAGTTGAACATGCATAACTGCAAATAGTTTAACTTTTTATATATATTTTATTATTTTTCCACTAATTGAGTCGAGTCCAAATAAATTTCCAGATCTTATGAAACGAAAAATTGTTACGAACCAAATTGAAACGAGTTGCTAACAATGTATTTACAAAGTGTTTGCAATCGATAAAAAAAAACTCCTTAGTATTTGGCTGAAAAAATCACTTTGTAGCGTTTGCAAATATCAACTTTTGCTTAATATTCTACTTCATTTAGTCATAATCTAAAAGCAAGGAGATGAGTGTTTTAGATTTCTACTTTTGTTTTTGGTGGGGATATTTACAAACAAATAAGTATTTTTTCAAATTTTTCACCAAACAATCTCAACTTCTAATTATCAATTTCTCATTTTATTTTCAAATAATACCAACTTTTGATTTGTCAACCACTTTTACTTCTACTTCAATAAATCAATTATTCTAAAAGTAGAAGGTTTTGCAAACACTCTATGGAATGAGTAATTTAATTTTCAATTGTATTTTAAATTAAACTCAATTTGTATTTATAAATCAATGAGAGAAAATTAACCATAATTTTATTGCAATAGAAAAGGTGACCCCAAAGGCAACAATGGGTATCACATGGTGGGGTGAAGGCCCCAAGGGCCAAGAGAGTATTGAAAGCTACTCCTTTCTCTATTATCCTTTTCACTTAATTAAAAAGGGGTGTCCTTATTATCTAAGGGTGGTCCTTTTGGAACATAGCTCACTTTCCCAGTTGCTATTGACCCCAAACTATCCTTGTCTTGCTTAGCAGTCCTTAATCATGCTCTAATTACTAAATTATCAACAAATTTCACTAATTCAACTTATTATAACCGCAGTGGGATATGACCGCAATGCCAACAGCGTGCTTAGCCCGTTGGCCACCATGAAGTATTTAGGTCTCCTATGGGTGAAGGTTGTGGGTCCAAAACTACATTACATCAAATTGCTTTCTGAATAACATACGTGTGAATTCAATTTAGGGGCAGATAAACTATTATTAGAGTTGAAGGAATCGAACATAGGTTAGGCGAAGGGGCACTAGCCAGTCTGTGCAGATTTATTTTGGTGTCAACGATGAGAGCTTTAGAATTCTTTGTCGATAAATGCAGAAAGATCGTAAAAAAACTGTGTCAGAAAAGGACAGCCAAAATATGTCACTGTTTTGTAATTGTAAATCAAGTACTCAACAAATTTACATAATTTAATTTTTTTGGTAAATATGAAATGTTAGTGGATATATGATATATTTCGAGAAATTATGTCAATTTAGTTGGTACTTGGGCTGTAGTAGGTTTGCAGATGTCATAAAGCCTTTTCTAGACTAAAAAATGTACTTAGGTTGTTCCTAGGAAAATTACTGCTCTTATTAAAGTAACCAAAAAGTCAAGTAATGAATACGAAAGCACAAAAAAAAACAAGAATATTTAATACATTTCCGCATTAATTAAAAATTTCTCTTTTATGAAATTCCAAATCAATTGGGATAAAATAATAGATAAAGAACAATATGTGATAGTGAAAGCGGTTGCCTTTGCATATTATCTCTCCACAATAAATAATATGTGCCAACGTCCCAACTGACCAAATCCCCAATTTGGGCGGTGTTTAATTACTAAAATAACCCTATCCTCTACGCCTTGTTCACGCTGTTGTAAAAATACCTGGTCCCGACAATTCTCGCCTCGTCACTAGACTTCTTTTCCGCTTATGTTATTCTTTTGATTAGCCCCTATTAGAGATGTAAATTGTGTCGTGTTTCGTGTTCACGGTTGTGTTTTGACACAGGTATAACAAGTCTGACACGAACACTAACACGACCCGTTTAATTATTCGTGTCAAGATACACGACACGAACACAACCCGTTTATGACACGGGTAATCCAAACACGATATAATTTAAATTCAACACACAAAAAAATAAAAAAATGGAGAAAAAGTTAAAATTACAAATAAAGAATTCATTATATTATTAAAAAATATTAATAATTGCATTTAATAATTTTTCCATCACTATATAACTAATTAAAACATCATAAAATATTAAAATAATATGTTACTATAAAATTAAATGGGTTATATAGGTCAATCGTGTCGACCCGCGGGTCGACCTGACTGACATATTTATTTTCTGTGTTAACCGTGTCTGATCTGGTTTTGACCCGAACATACTAAGGGTTGTACTTGTACCTGCTAAATTCGTGTTAGGTACATGTCGGGTTAAATTAACGCTCTTAGCTCCTGTCAAACCCCATCGAGATCCCACCTAATTTTGGGCTTCGCCTAAGCGTGAGACTCCAATCTGATGCCGATTAGTTCCTAGCGCTTTTTAGAACACCGCCTGTTCACGCATATCTCCATGGTCATATTGGTAAATTCAAACAAATTGCCCATTCTGTTAGAAAACCGCAGAAGATAAGCATTGCATAGACCTCGTCTTCAGCAGATAAGATCCTGATTTATCTTTGTTTTCCTCTCAAACCATAACTCTCATACCTCGCCGGAAAAACCTGACCTCCTCGCCGGAAAATGGCTTTTCGCCAAACCCTATAAAAAAATCCTAGAAATGGGCGAAGAAGAAAACACCTCACCTAATCAATCATCCACCGCAAAACCAAGACTAAATCAAGCAATTGTCCTTATATCTTCATTAATTTCTCTCTCACACTCAATCAAAGTATTTACGCCGAGATGGCAATCCGTTAGAAACAAGCTCGAGGAGCTATTTTCCAACCTCACCGCCATTCAAAATTGCGAATCCAGTGAGAATTTATCACTTTCTATTGCCGTGGAGTCGATTTTAGCGACACTCGCGAGCTGCGATGAGCTGGCAAGGCGGTGTTTGGAGGTTTCGTATAATGGGAAGCTACGCATGCAGAGCGATCTCGATATGTTATCGGCGAAATTGGATAGTCATATAAAGAGTCTCTCTGATATTTATGCTGTGGGTTTGCTCACACAGAGCTACGCCATTGTTGTGTCGAGGCCAAGCGTTTCCGCTTCGAGGGATGATATAAAATTCTATGTCAGTGATTTATTTTCACGGCTCAAAATTGGGTGCAGCGATATGAAGAAACAAGCCCTTGTTTCGTTTAATGAAATCATTCAGGAAGACGACAGATATGTGAAAATCGCTGTGGAGCTCGACGGTTTTATCAATTTTCTCGTGAATTTTCTTGATTTGCAGGAGATTGAAATTCAAGAGGAGGCTGCGAAATCTGTCTCTCTAATTGCAGGGTTTCAGTCTCACAAAAGTGTGTTGATTAGTGCAGGGATAATTGCCCCTTTGATTAGGGTTCTCGAGTCGGGGAGTGAATTGGGTAAAGAATTTGCCGCCAGGTGTTTGATGAAGGTCACTGAGAACTCGGACAACGCGTGGTCTGTTTCTGCTCATGGTGGGGTGACTGCCCTGTTGAAAATTTGCGGTAATGAAACCCAAATTGGGAGTGAATTGATTGTTTTAGCTTGTGGGGTGTTGAAAAATCTTGTTGGGGTTGAAGAAATCAAGAGGTTTATGGTTGAGGAAGGTGCGATTTCTCAACTTGTTGAGCTTGTTAGGTCTAAAGACGAATTGATACAAATATGTTCACTTGATTTATTGCAATCCATGTCTTATAGAGATGAATCAATTAGGGAAACAATAATCCAAGAAGGCGGTATACGCGCATTGGTTCGAATTTTGGATCCTAAATCCTCTGTTTCAACTAAAACAAGAGAAGTAGCATTTAGGGGAATCACAAGCATATGCTTTTCATCCGAAAATTCGATAACTATGCTTATAAATTACGCGTTTATGGATCATATACTTTATTTTCTTCGGTACGGTGAAATATCCGTCCAAGAATTGGCCTTGAAGGCATCTTTTTGGTTGTGTGGGACATCAGAGGAAGCTAAGAAGGTAATGGGGGATGCAGGGTTTATGCCCGTGCTCGTTAAGTTTCTCGATTCCAAATCATTTGAAATACGCGAAATGGCAGCTGAGACACTTTCGAACATGCTTATTGTGCCTAAAAATCGAAAGAAATTCGTTCAGAACGATCAGAACGTTGGCGTGCTTCTGCAAATGCTCGATCCTGAAGAGATGAATTCGGGCAACAAAAAGCTGTTGCTTTCGATATTAATGTCGTTGACGAGTAGCAATAGTGCGAGGAAGAAGATTGTTAGTTCGGGGTACTTGAAGAACATTGAGAAGCTTGCTGAAGCTGAGGTTTCGGATGCTAAAAAGATTGTTAGAAAGTTGTCTTCTAACAGGTTTAGTAGCATGTTGAGTGGGTTGTGGCATTCTTGAATGTTAGATTCTCTCACCCTCTATTTTTTTTATGTTCCTTAAAAGAATTTTGTTTCTGTAAATCTATTTTAGTTTACTTTTGGTAATTTCAGTTCTTGATTATTGGTATTTAGATTTTGGCTATAAGTTTATTTTTTTTCCTTTTAGGTTGTAACCATGGATACGTATAGAACTAATAAAATTGCTCTCTTCATAAGTTGGCTTATGCAAATTGTTTAATGATAAAAGGGTAGCAGTGGATAATTACAAAAGAAAAACCCAAAACAAAACAAAAGAGCATTTCAAACACCACTTTACATTAATAGAAATATTATAATTACCCCCTTACATTGAAGACATCTAACATCAACCGGGTTTTAGTAATTTTAAAACTTCTCTGAATTTTTATTGTAAATACCCCAAATTTTTGGTTTTATTTTGTAATTATCCCTTATTTTATTTTGTTTTTTTATTTTGTTTTTATCTTTTTTTGGTCCATGGGCACATGGGAAAGACGTGAATTTGGAGATGGGGGCATGTGAACGGTAGCCGTTAATGTTTTTGGACACTTTCACTTATATATACAATCAAGAATGTGATAATATGATCTGCCTCCTTTCTGTCTTTGCTTGTCTTTTTCTTCTTTCTTTCTCATGCAATGTTCGTATTGTCTTTTTTTCTGGAACTTCTGTATTCAGGATTTTTTGGTGTGATATGATTTGTTCTGCTTCAAAATACTAACTTCTAATCTCCATTTCAGAAGTTGTAAGTTATAATATATATGGAATGGAAATAGATATAGAAATTACTCTTAAAGGTCAATAAAGAGTGAAATCAAGATATTCATCATTGAGTGAAAATTTTGGAATTAAATGAAGGGAAACATTATGAAAATTGGGTTCCCATCATTTAATGACAAAACTGTTGGTTGGACCTTGTGTTTTAGGGCTTTTTTGTTTTAATTTGATGTGTTTTTTGCATTTTATTTTGGTTTAATATATAAGATATAAGCTTAAACACGAAATTAAAATAGATCATTCAGATACATAAACATTTATCTATATATTTCTCTTTATCCATGTATTTTTTTTAGGGATAATTACAAAAACACCCCAAGGTTTGGGCTAATTACAAAAAAATCCAGATATGTTTCAAAATTACAAAAGCCCCTCAGGTTTTATTATCTCTTAAGTTTAAGGGTGTAATTGTAATATTTCTACAAATATCAGGGGTTTTTTGAGATTTTTTTGCTTATGATGGGGGAAGATGTAAGCAAAATCAAACCTAAAGGGTTTTTTTGTAATTTTCAAAAATTTCCTGATTTTTTTGTAATTAGCCCAAACCTTAGGGGTTTGTTTGTAATTATCCCTTCTTTTTTTTTTTTTAAGGAATTCAGATATTTATAGTGGGCCACAATTCATGGATAGAGGCTTACATCAGGCTAGACCCTTTTCATCATTTTATAGAACTAGTCTTGTCATCAAAGCAATTTGAATTTGGGGCCCAAATATAAACGGGCCTGGAAACTTGGAATCATCTCATGCTGGGCCCAGGCCTGAGTTCACATATGAGAAACAATCAAGAAAATATACCGCTTTAAAGAAATAAGAAATTGTTTTTAACTTAGGGAATAGGTTGACACTCTTGAAATGGGCCTTCGAAGAAGATATCAGATATGGACCCCCTAAAAAAATGTTAAAAGGTCAAAGTCGACAAACTTTTCCTTTTCCTTTTTTTTGTTTCTTTCTTTTAATTTATAAACAACTTTTCATTCACAAGAAACCATTTTAATTATTATTTTTATTACATGCAGCAATCAATTAAATCAATTGTTGTCACATATAATATTAACAGATATAAAATTTTGATCTTTTACCCTCTAATTTTAATGAAGACAAACAAATCAATCCAGTATGATATAATATAATTATATAAAATAAATAATATTATCCCTATTATGTACGTATAGTATGAAGATGATCTGTTTTTCTCATTCTTTAAGTCTAAGATAAATATTCGGTTGCATCATTACTTGTTTTGTAATATCTCAGCTGTCACCTTCATGCCATAATTGCAGCTTATAAATATATAAAATTTGTTGATTTCTCCTTAATCAATTACGTCTGCACATGCATGATTAATTAAAGATTGAATATTGGCTAATTAATCATTTTCCCTGTGTAACAGCAAGTTTTGGTGATATATAATTAAAGATAAGCTTTTGATAATTATAGAGATTAAGGGTAATTAAATACTCCGTGACCATGAGCTTCTAGTTCAAGTGGTATTGCTCACCTTTTGTAAGGATGTTGACCGGGATTCGAACCCAATATCTAAATTTATTTATTCCCCTCTAACCAATACTCCGACTTATTAAAAAAAAAGGGTAAATACTCTGTGCATTTTAATCGACTCATGAGCCATACTTAGATTATTATTGCAGATGATGACAAAAAATGTCATTGACCAGAAATACTGTACATTATTAAGATTCTTAATCAAATTTTTTTTAAAAAAAGACTGCATATTATATTATAATATTAAAATATGTAAATCGTTCTTAAAGATTATCAATAACAGAATAACTAACCATCAGCAATGAATTTCGAGCCACATGAGGTGGGCCTCGTTTGTTTATATATTATGTTTTTTAGAAATTTATTTATTTTGAAATTTAACTTTTTGATGTTGTTTTTTACTTTAACTAATCTTCTCCACTTGTGATTGTAATCAATGCTATATATGACAACTTGGTGACATATTTGTTAAAACAATGTTCAAATCATATATATGCTTAGGAATGATGGGGACAAACTCGTACGTTTTCAGGACTGATGAGCTTTTATGTTCTACCGTCTGGTGTGGAAAAAATAAATAAGCTACAAGTTGTGTATTTAATTTTGTTTGGTTGATTTATTTAAAAGAATATTTAAAATTTACGTTTATAAAATAATTGATTTTATATTTCAAATAAATTTATGAAGTATAACTTAAGACCGGTGAAAATTATAATTCAATATAGTATGATCAATTTTTTTTTTTAAAAAAGCAGCTTATTTGACATCTTAAAGGTAAGGTCGATTCTGATAGATCAAATCAAGTATGTCTATAACATACCGAATCAAATATGTTCAAAAGTCTAAATGCTCAATAATATACTTTTCTTAAATTGAATTTAATTCATAAAAGGACATTTGGTAATAGACGAATTGTCAATTCCCATCATTTTCGTTCTAATCCTTTTCTTTTTCCTTCCTAATTTGGACTTTGATGTGAACATCGTATATTCATATACTAATTTGTTCCAACTATATGCTATGCTATATAGTTTTTAATTACTAAATAATTATGAGGTTATAACAGATATTGTTGCAGATATTAAATGATACGAGTACATAAAATTCTGAAACCAAATTTGTTGACTTTTTCTCCCACCAACAGACCAACTGTCCATTTTCTTTATTTGATCGCTTGAAAAATCTAATAGAGCGTGTGAACTTCCATTAAAAATTTAAAATATACCACTAGACACTTAGATTGAAATAAATAACGAGCCTAATAATTTGCATGATTTAGTAAAACCATAGTAATCAACAATTAATGTATTTTATATATAATTTCTCAAATAAAAGTAAAAAGAATTACACGAAATATTTTAGAAACTGAACTATTCGACCGCGAATCAATAATTGATCGACCCTAACTGCAGGGGTTTAACCCACCCCGGCCACTACAAGAGATTTAAAGTGTCTTGTGGGGAGGAGGTCGAGGTTCAAATCCTTACTCCATCAAATTACTCCCCGGACATATGCGAGATGGTGAAGATTTGGTGGGGACTTATGCTGAATAACATCCGTGTGAGGTTCGAATAGGGGAGAGATCAACTATTATTAAATTTGGGGAATCGAACATAATTGTTTTCTCTACCTAGGAAAATCTGGTGCTGACCATACCATAACACCGGTCGATCAAGACGCCGCATATATCCCGCGGTTTACTTTGGTGGCAACGATGAGGAGTCGGAGTTGTTATCCTCGTGCATAGTTACCAAAAAAATAAAAAATTTGATCAGACCGAATTACCCCTAAATAACCATTCAATTACCACTCAAATCACATTCCTCGATGATTCTAGGGATGAAGTTTTAGAAGTCTAGGATTAGTCTTGCGAAGCTGTGGACATAAGACATGAAAAAAAGAAAAAAGACATGACAACAAACAAAATAGTGACACCCCTTTAATTAATTAATTAGAATTTGGAGCCAAGTAATTCTTAAATCAAGCATTCTCTAGCTTCACTGAATTTGAGGCATAACTTTCTAATAAATTCACAATCTCTAATAAAAATTGTTTCTTACAGAGGTTTAGGGCACATGGTTTAAACGGTCCAAAGTTGTCTATACTAAGCTAAGATAATGTCATAAATTCAAAATGCCGTGGTTATGAAATTAATTTATTTAAATACAAACTCAAGGATTGAAAAAACTAATTTATACTCCATCGAACATAACATGCATTTAGTCGATATATAAATTTTAAAATAGCCCATATTTTCGGGAAAGTAATAACTAGGAATGGTCAACATTGGTGACATAGTTGACTTTGTTTGCATGACGGCCAGAGGTTGACTTGTTGTGCTAGCCAGTAGCCAGCCTAGCTCATCCGGGCCATATTATTGCATACATATGTGTGTCAGTGTGTGTATATATATATATATTATTTCAAAAAAAAATTATATTTAATTTTTTTTTATTTTACCTTTTACATATATTGTTTTGGATAAATACCTTATTTATAACCACGAACATCGTAGTTGAAGTGATATTGTTCATCATTTTCAAGAGTATTGATCATGATTCGAATCATGAGCCTTTCAATTTCTTTAATCTCATCTAATTCACTCCTTTCAACTTATTAAAAAATATATCTTATTTATATTCGATGTTTAGTCTAATTACAAAAAACTCCGGTTACATTTTAAAATTGAAATTACCTCTTATGTTGTTACAAACATCCCTCCTTATAAAAGTGAAATTTCTAAAATAGAAAAAATATCAACGTGGTACGGTATTTGTATTTTCAAATATAATTAGATTTTTGTAGTTATGGTCAACCTTCGTAATTATTCCTTATATTTATGTAACACACTGTCCCCTCAATAATGATTTTAAGCTTAACAAATTACTAAGTAATCATTAAAGAGAATGCTTAGAAAATTTATATTACCTTAATCCTAATTTATGAAAAAGAATAATTATCTTTAATAAGTTGAGAGTAGTGGTTGGATGCGTGTGACTACGGCCCCGTAACGGGGCACGTGCCCCGTTGGCTTTTTTTTTTTTTTTTTTTTATTTTCTTTTTCTGTTAAATTGTTTGTATAATATTATCCCTAAATCATAGTTTATAAAATATTAATAATATAATAACAATAATAACATTATAATATTATAAATTAAAAAAAGTATTATATTATATTATTAAAAAAGTGTTAATAGTGTTATATAACATTATTAGTATGATATAGTTTTTTTTAAAAATTACATATTAATTACGTTAAAAAAGTAAAATGTGGCTTCATTTATTATTTTTGATATAGCTTAAATTTTATTTATTGTGTGCCCTCGAATCATAAGAAATTTTTGGATCCGTCGCAGTTGGATGAAAGGGGATAAATTAAAAACTGAAAGATCGTGGTTGACCCTAATTCGAGCCCCTTCTGAAGAATGAGTGATCACTGCAGGTTATAAGGTAGTATATGAAAAAAATAATTAAGGAGCTTATACGTCACCAAATCGTGTGAAAGATGGAGGAACCATCTCCCAAGTTGCACTTTGGAAAAACTCGAAAAGAGAGATTAAAAGCCAGTTGGCTGTCCCCGCTACTTGACTTCATTTTCCAGTCAAGCCCCTCGTGTTTGAATTTTGGGTGCATGGTCTATTAATATGAACAAAAATAGATTTTTCCAAATTACTTTTAGTTTTTTTTTAATGAAAGAAATTTATCTATAGTATGATTCTGTGTTAAAACGGACTTCCTTTTTAAGAATTTAAGTGTGCTTAATGACCAGCTACCTAACTTACAAAAAAAATTAAAATAAGATGTGAACTAGTGAATTTTTTTTGTGAGAGCGTAAATGAAGGAGATAAGATTGAAATATATATATATATATATATTTCTTTACATTGACTAAAAATAAAATATTTTTGTTTAATTATTCTCTCTCTTTACATCATTTTTCTTTGCCGTTGTTTTATTTATTTATTTTTTTTAATTTTGATTGTTTGTTAAGACTGTGGAGGTGAGGCGTGTTTGGAGCGGATGGATGGGGTACATAAAACTTGAATATCACGTTTTCTTCACCCATATCAATAATTATGGTGCCGACGTATACCCAAACAATCGCATATTATCGGGACACCGATAAGGGATTGTAGTTGCAAACGAATGTAATGAATGACTCAGCAACCAATACACAAAGCTATATCCAAAACCTATGTACCTTTTCTTTTCTTTTCTTTTTTTTTTTTTTTTTTGTGTGTGTAATAGTTGGTTTATTATGGCCATAAACTGCTTTTGCAAATTTTTTCTATAAACGAACACACACAATGATGGAGCCAGGAGATCTTAAGAGGATCGACCGATACATAAAAATAAAGTGTGCTAGATACAAATCCAAGAAATAAAACACATTATAAATATTTTTTCCAAAAGAAGAAATTCACACTAATATTTCTTTTAATAAAAAGAGGTCGGCTAGAGCCCAAGTTGGCTCACCCCTGAATCCGTTAGTGAACACACGTACTATGTTAGTTGTTTTTAGGATAATCATTTCTAAAACTAATCCAAATCCATATTTTTTCTTAAATATTACTCTTTTCAAAGTAACTACTCTGAGGTTAAATCCCCAGAATTAGCAAAACGGCGCCGTGCCGGCCGCCCTAGCTTAAATCAAAATACATAGGACTCTTAGGACAAAGATAAATTAAATGACTTGGTGTCTGATGTGTATAGTCCAACTTCTACTACTTGGAAATTTCATAGTTGACTAGTGACTACCTTTTTTTTTTAAAAAAAAAAAAGTGACTACTAAAACCATTTTGTAAGTTGAATCCAATTCCCACTGGATATCAAAATAGTAACTGAATTCACCTTATCTATTGTGCCTATTTTAATCCCTAATTAAAAATAGGCCAAGTTGCATTAAACATACACTCCCACTTGAAATGAAACTCGAATTTTCACAAACCTAATTTTCGTGTGGAGTGAATTATATTTATTAAAATGTAAATAATTTGACAACATATTTATTAATTATTATGTATTTAGTTGAGTTTGATGAAGTTTGGCGTATAGTTCCGTAATTATTATTATTATTATTTTTTTTTTGTGTCAATTAAACGTTAACTAAATTACATAGTCTACTCTTTTATGGGGTAGTAATATACTGCTAGCTAGAACATATTGACAGCTAAGTTGTTGTAGGGAATGGGATACATTGAAGTCAACATTTCTCTATAAATACACCTCCCATACACATACATGCCCTTACATATCTTCTTATTCTTACCCCATTTTTCTCCAATTTCATTCTCTTCAATTCTAGTTTTACTCTCTGAGTAATAATTTCTTGAAGAAAATAAAAAACAATGGCGGGTGGTGGTTTTGGCCCCGGCCCCGGCGACGGGAAAGAATATCCCGGCAACTTAACGCCGTATGTCATAGTCACATGTGTTATTGCCGCCATGGGTGGTCTTATTTTCGGTTACGATATCGGAATTTCAGGTATATATAATTACAAACAGATGAACCTCTCGTGTTAGCTCAGTAAACATGGGTATTACTCGCAATAACGAGACTCGAATTCGAGTACCTGCAATAACGAGGCTGAATTTTAAAAAAAATCTATAAACAGATAAAAAAAACAGGGGATTTTTTTACATATTTTAGTTTATTAATGGTTTGTAATTATGATCTTTACGATGGTGTTCTTGTTTATGTGATTTTGATTTAAGGGTGTTTGGTTGCAGGTGGAGTGACGTCAATGGATTCATTCTTGGAGAAATTCTTCCCGTCTGTATTCAGGAAGCAGCAAGCGGATGATTCCACGAACCAGTACTGCAAATTCGACAGCCAAACACTGACTATGTTTACGTCATCATTGTATTTGGCTGCACTTATGTCGTCGATTGTGGCATCGACGGTGACCAGAAAACTGGGGAGAAAATTGTCAATGCTGTTCGGGGGTGTGCTATTCTGCGCCGGTGCGTTGATTAATGGCTTTGCGCAGGGTGTTTGGATGCTCATTGTTGGCCGTATTTTTCTGGGTTTTGGAATTGGATTTGCCAATCAGGTTTGTGATTTTTTTCTTGATTTTATCTCTTTTTTTAATTGGATCAAAAATCGAGAAATTCGCATGTTTTTTTTTTTTAAATTTGTGTTTTCTTGTTCTTTTTATTCTAGTTGTTAGTACAGAATAAGAATGGTGTTTTTTTAAAATTCCCAACATGGAGAGTTTTTTATTTTTCAAATTGTTTATCTCTGTTTCTTGCTTATTTCGCTTTTTGGATATGATTTGAACTTATGATGTGTTTGGTAGCATAGAAAATAATTGCAAAAGCTGTGGGTCAACTTTTGGTAGTAGCTCAGATCTGATCCATAATTGAATGAAGAGTTCAGAGAAGTATGTTCAAAAAACGACAGTGGGAGCTTTTTTAACAACATGATATCTGAACAAACCTGTTTATTTTTATTTTTTTTTCCCACTTGTTTTTTGGAAAGAAATAACTTCTCTGTTCATTTTTTTCAATTTTTACTATTTCTTGCTTTATTTAGGTATGAAGAACAGTATTTTAACTAAAAATGTGTGTGCAACATCTTTAATTATGAACTGAAAACTGATTTAATCCAAATCGGGTTTGGAGATGGCTTCCATATTCTTAGCTGTACCAATCACAATTAATTTCAATATTGTCACTTTCAAGAATCAGGATAATAGAAAAGACAACTATATGAATTGATATTTTTTTATTTTTAATGTTATATATGGAATCCAAGTCTTTACCTAAATCTTGATATAAATGAAAAAAATCACTTATTTAAATGAGGAATCCAAATCATGGATGCCAGTTTTTCTTTGCTCGTGACGTTCTGTATGATTCTTTTTTCAAACAATGTTTACTCCAAATACAACGGCGTTGAATACAAACAAAGCCCAGAAGTTGACTTGAAAGCTACCCTATTATTTTTTTCCTAAAAAATTAAATACATAATAAGATTACTCTTTTATTTTAAAATAATATGTTTCTCTTTATTATTTGCTATATAAGATGAAATTGACGTTGTACCCCCTCCCCCGGTAGGTGACAAACACTATTGGCCCCCAAGAAAGCTACAATTTATCTTCTATTGACATACTTTTGGTTTATTTACAAAATTACCCCTAAAGTTTAGTCCAATTATAAAAAGATTAAGTTATCTTTTAAATTACAAATACACTATTATAATTGTTTTTAACTTACAAGATTGCACCCTCAAGAGACGTTATTAGTAATTTTGAAAGATAATTGGAGTTTTTCGTAATTAGACTAAACCTGATGGTAGTTTTTGTAATCATTCCCTATTTTTTTTCCCTCACCCAATAATTGTTCCATTCTCCACATATATATGTTACAAAAATATTTAAGTGAATTTATTGATCTTGCTATATACTTTAGGGATAATTACAAAAATACCCCCAAGATTTGGGTTTAATTACAAAAAAAATCCAGAGATGTTTCTAAATTACAAAAAACCTCCTCAAGTTTGATTTTATCTTAAATTTAAGGGGTTAACTGTAATATTTCTACAAATATCATGGTGGTTTTTTGAAATGTTTTTTGCTTATTAATGGGGAAGATGTAAACAGAATCAAACCTTAAGATTTTTTTTTTATAATTTTCAAAATCTCTGGGTTTTTTTGTAAATAGCCCAAACCTCAGGGTTTTTTATGTAATTATCCCTATACTTTATGGTTATTAAGAAAAAAATGTAACAATCTTTTACTATATTATTGCAGTCCGTGCCACTCTACCTATCCGAAATGGCACCCTACAAATTCAGAGGAGCACTCAACATTGGCTTTCAATTATCCATCACAATCGGCATTTTAGCAGCCAATGTACTAAACTACGGCTTTGCCAAAATCAAGGGTGGCTGGGGATGGCGCCTCAGCCTAGGTGGTGCAATGGTCCCTGCTCTAATCATCACCGTCGGATCACTAATCCTCCCCGAGACACCAAACTCCATGATCGAACGTGGTAAACAGGACGAAGCACGAATCAAGCTCAAACGAATCCGAGGTTTGGACAACGTGGACGAGGAATTCAACGATTTGGTCGCCGCTAGCGAGGCGTCCCGAAAAATCGAGGACCCCTGGAGAAACCTTTTGAAAAGGAAATATAGGCCTCATTTGACTATGGCGATCGCGATCCCGTTCTTTCAGCAGCTGACGGGGATTAATGTGATCATGTTTTACGCGCCGGTTTTGTTTAAGACGATCGGGTTTGGAGGCGACGCCGCGCTTATGTCGGCCGTGATCACGGGTGGGGTGAATGTTTTGGCTACGGCGGTTTCGATATTTGGAGTGGATAAGTGGGGGAGAAGGTTCCTTTTTCTTGAAGGTGGTATTCAAATGCTCATCTGTCAGGTATTGTAACGCCACTGGATTATGAATCCAGGGCCTTAACTTTTAATTTTTCGTCACAATTTGATTTTAGTCTTGTAGCTATAGGGGTTGCGATGGTGGTCCTGCAGAAATCACGATTTGTTAAAAAGACTCG
Source organism: Rehmannia glutinosa (assembly GCA_016081115.2). NCBI lineage: Eukaryota > Viridiplantae > Streptophyta > Magnoliopsida > Lamiales > Orobanchaceae > Rehmannia > Rehmannia glutinosa. The sequence continues at coordinate 10,172,108 of CM071929.1, read as the reverse complement.
CAGTTTTTTTTTTTTTTTTGAAAAAAACTCTTGAATTTCAGTTTTGATGTTCACCGGAAATTGAAAATTTTGGCAAAAAAATCCATCTGTTCATATTTCTGACCAAACTCACCGTCGCGTTGACCAATTTTGCTTATATAGGTATTTTTGAATGAGTTTTTATCTAGATCAACGTGTCAATTCACTGGAAAGATGCCGACAAAAGCAAAATTGGTCAAATTAGTTTCCACATCAGCAAGTTTGGCTGATCATTTTGATCCAATTTGAACCCTGTAGTTAGTTACATGACTAATATTGCAATTTGACCCAATTTGAATGTACACTGTCTAACATAATGTTCATTTTGTTATCAGATTGTGGTAGCAATCTGCATAGGTTTGAAATTCGGCGTCGATGGAGATCCAGGCGAGCTTCCCAAATGGTACGCGATCGTTGTCGTGCTGTTCATATGCGTATACGTAGCCGGATTCGCGTGGTCGTGGGGGCCTCTCGGATGGCTAGTCCCTAGTGAAATATTCCCACTCGAAATTCGATCTGCTGCGCAGAGTCTAAACGTTTCGGTGAACATGGTTTTCACATTTGCCGTGGCTCAAATATTTATGACCATGCTCTGCCACTTGAAGTTCGGGTTGTTCTTGTTTTTCGGGTTCTTCGTGGTGGTGATGACGATTTTCGTGTACTTCTTCTTGCCGGAGACGAAGAATATTCCGATCGAGGAAATGGTGGTTGTGTGGAAACAGCATTGGTTCTGGTCTAGGTTTGTGACGGATGCTGATTATCCTAATGGAACGGTTGAAATGAAGAAGGGAGTGGATCATTACCATAAAGTATGATGATGATAAAATAAAAGCTTGGATTTTCTTTTTGGTTTACTGTTTTTTTACAAATAGTTGGTGTAATTTGGAAGTAATTGTTGATGAGTATTGTCTCCAAATTTTCTCTGTTTCTTTTCGGTTTTTTATGATAGATATTGTGGATTTGATACTGAAAAAAAAGTTATGAATTAAATGGATGTTGGCAATAATTTGCTTGGATGTTGCTGAGTTGCATGAAGTAATCTTGTGTAAATTGAGTTTATTGTGAAAATTGAACTTTTTTTTTAAATGAGGTTTATTGTAAAACTCATAGAAATATATTGTCAAAGTGCAACTTATAGAAAGATCATTGGATCCACAAACAAAGAAGTCTAAATGTTTTGGCCACGAGCTTACTGAGCTCAAGTGGTATCGCTCATCCTTGTGAGGGTGTTGACCAGAGTTCGAATTTTGTATCTTTCGATTTCTTTGAAATTTATCCTCTCTCATCCAACCACTACTCCCAACTTATTTGAAAAAAGAAGCCTAAATGTTTTGGTATCTGGATTCCATAAACCCATAGTCGTATCAGAACTTAGGGCTGGCAATGAATGACACGACATGATAACACTATACGAACACGACACGATTACATAGACAAAAAAACACGATAAAGCATGACACGAGATGACACGACACAATACACGACATGAATACGAAATTGAAAATTAAGTTAAAATTATAATTATTGTTATATTTTAAATCAAATAAAATAAATAATACGAAAATACGATAGTGTAACACGAACACGATATGATAACACGATTTGTCACCCTTATCAAAACTCAAAGAGAAAAATAGAAAGAAAAAAAATTGGCTTCCAATGATACGAATAAACCTTTGAAATTCAGTCAGTATAACAATAAAGGAATACTAAAAAAATACTGAAAAAAATAAAATAAGTTATTTATTCAATGAGTGTGATTCATTGGTGCCCTACAAGGTCAATCTATCTCGGGGAGTTGGCAAAATCAGACTTTCGTCATCCCAATCAGGAATATGTTACATGGAAAACAATTCTCCATATAGAATATTATTTTTAGTCTCATTTAACTTATTGTTTGTTCATTTCTTATTCTAACATTCCAAGCTTAGGGAAATTAAATTATCTTCTAACACAAAAAAAAAAAATTTAATCAGGAAATTACATCTAAAAATTCTCTAATTAGACTTGTCAAACAAAAGAAAAAAAAGCTCTAGTTAGACAATAGTAATGATCAAAAGTTTGCCCATTGCATCTAAAGTCTAGGCTCTCCGGATTTTCTCTAGCCGCCCTTCACTGCCATCTGCTTGCTTATTGCAAAATTAACCTGTTCTAAAGTAATTTTTTTTTGCTATTTTTCTTATTTTCTTTTTTACTGTCCTTGGCGTATTCAATTTCTCCCTTGGTGGAAGTAATTTTCTGGATCTTTCCTTTTTGGAAGTAGGTTTCTCCCCGTGGAAGTATGATAGTAGGTTTTTCCCCTCTGTGAGTTGGTTTACCTTTTTGTTGTTTTATCAAAATATTAGTATATTTGTTCTTCTAATGCTTCTTCACCAGATTTTGTTAGATCTGCAGATCGAAAAGAAGTTTGGGGTGGATTGTCCAAACTTTGTTCGGAAGTGCAAGATATTTGTCACCCACTGATTTTGATCTCATGTTTTATAATTTATTTTATGTGTTTAGTTTTGATTTTTTTTTTCATTTCCCCCTCTTCACTTGTTTGACATGTGAGAATTTATTTGAGTTTTTATTGTTTAACTTCAAAAATATTGGATATAGACATATAGTACCGTGATTGTTTCAAATTTATTAATAGAAATATACTTATTGTAAGAAAAAGAAAAGAAAAAAAAAAAAAGAAATCTCGGGCCTCCGAGTGATAGGAAGCTCATGGCACACCACATCACATTATGTATTTTCACTAGTAGAATCTTTCTTTATGCGCTTCAATGGTATTTTGTGTATAATTAAAAACCAAACACTTTTCTCTTAAAAAAAACGAAAAACTTTAAGCACAACTTTATAAATCACATGTACACAGTAACACAAATATAATCTTATTTATTTGGAAAAAATTAAGTACATGCACATCCTCTTGTTGGTGGCATAAAATGGATAATGGCAAAAGGAAAAAAAAAAGTTAAATTTCGTACATGAAGGCATAATAAATGAGTAACCTTAACATTCACTCCATTAACAAAAGTGGGAATCAAATTCACATGTTGTCCACCGCCAATCACCCCTTTTAATTTTGTGTCACAAAATAATGAGACCAATAGCCTTTTTGGTGACAAAGAAACACTGTCCATATCTTTTAGTATTTTTCAAGAAAAATAGAAAAAAAAAAGGGATAATAATTAATTTAGTCACGGTTTTGCAAATGAAGCAAAAAGAGGTGACAATAATGTCCAGATTAACATAAGAGACAGTAATTTTTGTCACGGAAAATTAAGAAATTAATCACATGATTCATCACAGAAATTTGAAAGAATTTTTTCTTTTTTACGTGGTTAGAATTGGATGAGTGGTACTTTTTTTTTTGAATTTTTTATTTTTGTTTTTTGGATAAAGGGATATAAGTGGTACCTGAACGGATACTTGTAGCTCTATCTTTTCATTAATTTATTTGGTGATTTTTTTGATACTTCAAATTTATACCATTCTTCACGGATAATTTCTTTTTTAGATCTTATCCACCAGTCTTCTACGTGTTTTGTTTTTTATGAGCTTTGGATAAAGCTCAAAAAGCTATGTTTTGACATTATATGGTTGGAAATAAAATGGCATGCTTAGTTTAAATAAGACAATAGGGTTGTACTGTACATTAAACATAAATATAATAACTTCTATAAAAATATTTGTAAAGATTTGTTTTATTACTGCGTGTCAGAATTTGGCAGGAAACCAAAAGGTAATTTTGTTTGTAACTTTGGATATATCATGAAATACAATTTTTTTTCCTAGCACTTTCTCTCATGTCTATTAGCTAGGGTGGAAAAGCAATTTTATTAAGTATATGTATAATTGAATTTGGTTGGTTACCTAACAACCAAACTTGAATATATTTTTCATTTGATAAGATCTGAAGTTTGGATCGAGTCTAACTTTGTTAGTATATTATGTATAAAAAGATCAAGTTACTCGATTTCGATTTTGTGTCAATTTAATTAAAGTGCGACTAAGTTATTAATCAAACTAAAATATACAGTTTTTAAGTCTGGCAAAAATTGAAACAAACTTGAACATTTATGTGTTCGGCACAACTTGATTCACATGTACTCCTATTGTGAACTAGATAGGTCCAATTATTAGCCAAAAAACTGATTTTTAATTTAGAGATAAAGTGAGTTGGTTAAAATGGGTTTAGATTCTCAACTATGTCTCTTTATCTTGCTACTTTGCTGCCATCAACTTGTTAGATTTGGTACAATGAGAAGAATTTGTTCGACCGTACCTTTAGAAAAAGAATTAAAAGAAAGAAAAGAAAAGAAAAAGAAGAATATATTCGAAGATGTGTTCAATTGAAGCAAGCGTCCAGTTCTTTTTCACTTCAAATTGCACTAAAAATTCACATTGAAGAATCGTTTGAAACCTATCCAGCCTGACTATAATATAGTACAAGCGTTCAGTTTGGTTGGGCTGATAGACTGGGGCCCAATATGTGATGGATTTAGATCTTGGGCTTATCTAGAATGAACACTGCCCAGTTACAAGAACTAAAAGGCCACATAGTACCCCCAAAAGGCCCAAGTACCCAATTCCGTCGGAACAGGGGAATCTAGCCTTGAATGTTATTCCACGTTAGGCCCATATTTGAATGTTGTGAATGAAGGCCTAATCCGGAAGGAGTAACTAAATAGTGAGCTCGTTTGTGTAGGAACTAAATAATGGATACATGCACACATAATTTAGTCGTTTTGTATTTTAATTTCCTGTATACGAGGTATGAAAATATTTCTAGTTATATTTTCAGCAGATATATAGTGCAAATTGTGAAGATTCAAATCTTTTGCTATAGTGCAACTTAGGTTATTTATATTATTGAAATTATAATTTAATATCCGTGAGGTTTAGGGCAGAAGCTTTCTTATTCCACTATTTATTCCATTGTATTGGATGAAAGTCACGTGTATACGGTGATGTCATAATTGTCTACGTATTATTCATACAATACAATGTAATATGAAGTGAAACAAGATATCTGCACTCGAATATAAGACAAAATTAAATCTCAAGGGGTTTCTGTTCTCAGAGTATTTTCGTGATTACCTCAAACCTAAGGTTTGTTTTTTCTTTTTTATAATTATCCCTTTAATATGTAAAAACATTGTTACACAAATAATGCATGTGAAGCAACCTTCAAGTTTCCATTACCACAACAAAACAAAGATAGACATTATAATTAATTAGAGCCTAAAACGTTTGTGTTTTAGCTCATTATTCATGGATTAAAGCATGGATAAGCTCCCACGTAACTTAGAAAATATCACAAATTAAAATAGCTTTTGATCAGCTTAGTATTTAATTAATTAATAAAGCCGTCAACGCAAATCCACTGGCCAACAAAGAGTCCAGTGCAATTGAGGTTAGGGTTGATGGCGTCGAAGAAAGTGGTGCTCAAATTGAAAGTCTCTGCAATTTCAAAACAAGTATCCCCACTATTCACTCCTACCACGCTGTCACAAATCAATTGTGAACTTGCCTTGATCTTAACTGCAAGAATATGGGGCTAAAATTTATTTCTCAACGATAATGAGCAAAAACATAAAGGAGAAAGGAAATTTGAGGAATATATTTTTTTGCCATCCGAATTGTTCGAATTTTTTAACTTTCTTTGAGATACTTTACCAATAGTCCACGGGTTTTTGAAATTGTCTTATCTAACTCACTTTGACTCACTTTTGGTGGAAAATTCAACCGGAATCCAAATTGTTACCTTAAGAATCCAACATGCAATGGTGTAGTCAGAAAACAAACAGGGGTGAACCGATACACAAAATTGGGGTGGCCAGATAAAAAATTAAAAGAAAAATTATATAAATATTAAATAATTTTTTTTACTAAAAACGGGGACTGGGGGCCAGGTTGACCCCCAACTAAGCCACTACCAACATGTACATCATGTGATGGGATCCGATAATAATTTTCCACCAGAAATGAGTCGGATGTGACAATTTTTAAAGCCCATCGACTTTAGGAGGTAAAGAGCCCCCAAAAAAAAATCTAGGTAGCAAAATCGAAAAGGTCGGGTGACAGAAAAAATATTTTCTTCTATATAAGTTTGTATAAGAAGGAACATCAATTTGAAGGACAGAGTTTTTTAAAACTTACCACCAAAAATGGATCTGCTTTCGGCCATAGTGATGATCATGAGGAGAATTGTGAGCGCCAAAGCAAAATTCAGGAAAGTGGAAATTTTGATGGCCATTTTTTAAGTGTCTGTAATATATTTTTCCTGTTTTTGGTTTGATGTGAATGTTTGAGCAATCACTTTTCGAGGATATGTGTTATTTATAGCAGAATTTAGTGAAATCCATGCTGAAAAACACGCATTGTTAACTAGGATTTTGACAGGGCCGGCACGGGACAATGGAATTTACAAGGTGAAGTATATAAGAAGAAATATGCTCTCTTTTTTTTTTTTTTGAGGACAAGAAATATGCTCTCTTTGATCATATAACAAAGGCTCATTCTTGTTATGTGTATAGATTCTTTTATTTTTTTAGGGAGGAATGGGGAAATGGGACGTCTTCGGAGAGGAAGGTATGAGATTCGAACTTGTATCTGCTCATTAAGTAACACACTCTTTGACCACAATAGTGGCGAGCGCAGGATTCCGGCTTTGGGGAGGGAAAAGATCGGGCTGAGTTTATAAATTTGAATTATGAGAAGAAAAAAAATCTTGACATAATTAATGACTTCTTCTATTGTAAAAGACAACTATTTGAAGTTTTTATAATATTTTGGAAGGCAATTGTGAATTAAGGCATTCATCCTTAACTATTAAACACAAATTTTGAGAACTTTTGGAGGGGGAGGAGGGGAATTTTTGAAATTTTTTGGGGCAGCAGTCCCCCATTGTCCCCTCTGGTTATGCCGTTGACCACACGAGCTACATTCGAATTCCTTTATGTGAACTTAAGAGATAATAAAAAAAAATACCTTTGGGTATAGTCTAATTACAAAAAAACCCATTTAATTTTCTAAATGACAAATTCCTCCATGATATTTATTTCTATTTTACAAATTGCACCATCAACAGAGGGAATTTATTAAACAAATACAAACCTCAAGGGCTTGTTTGCAATACCTAAGGGAGCATTTGAAAGATAATTGGATTTTTTTTGTAGTTAAGACCAAACCTAAGAGGCAGTTTTATAATTATTAAAGGTGAAACAATAGCAAATGTCTTTGTAATGCGTTTTCCATTAAGGACTTACTCTCTTGAAAAAAATGCTCGCACCATTCTCAACACTCCGCTGCATCTTCGTAGTATTTTTCCATTTCCAAAGGAAGCGAGTGAAGTCAAAATAATTTCTCAAAAAGGGAAAAGAAAAACGAAACAGAAGGAACTGCAGAAAAATAACGGCTACTTCAATAAAGGTAATAGTTTATCTCTTTTTTTTTTTAAGCAATAATTTATCTCATTTAAAGAAGCAAAAAACTCAAATATCTACATATATATATGGCCATAAACCAAATAATTAGCACATCAAGTTAACAGATTCAACTCAGGACTCAGCACAGTACTAAATACACACATCAAAATACAGTGCAGAAGTATTTACTATTTTAGCCGAAGTAAAAAAAAAAAAATTCTCGAGTCATACAGAATCTACATCTTCCACTTGTTGACGAGCTAGGTATCGTTCTCTTCTTTCTTTCTGCAAAGAAAAGTGAATAGAAAGAGGATAAAAGCCAAACAGAAATGATAGCAAACATCTTACAAGAAGAAATTCTACGGTTAGATGGCTTTTTACCCATTCATCGATAACGAGTCCTTCTCCAATAAACTTGGGGCCTGTGTGTCTTCTGAAGGCTTCTTGCGAGCCTCAAGGTCAGCCTCAGCTTCAACCAACTGGCGCTTTAATTTCTCTAGAGCCTTCAATGATAAAGCACGTATGAATAATGAATCAGCATTTCCATTGCAAATATTTGTTGATAAGAAACCCATGCAGAGAGTAGATAACATCAAAAGAGTGTTTGCAAATGCTAAAAAAAAGTGATTCTCGGCTTTTAGCTGAAAAAACATCACTTTTAGTGTTTGCAAATGCCAGCTTTTGCTTTTGCTTTTCAGCTTAATTTAATCAACATCTAAAAGTGGGGGTTGGGGTGCTTCTAAGTTTGGAAAAATGTTTTTGGTATTTTTGTGTATAAGAAGAAGTTCGCTTTTAAAATTCTTATCCACAAATTTTTATCATTATTCAAAATTGTCCTTTCTTTTCCTAAATACCCATATCATTCATAATATGGGTGTTTTTGTATTTCTATATAAAAGCTAATTTTGGAAGTGTTTTTTTCCCAAACCATTTCAACTTTCAATTTTTCACCTTTTAGATTCTATTTGCAAAAATTATCAAATTCTGATTCTCAACTATTTTTGCTTGTGCTAAATCACTTCTTAAAAGAACACAAGTGGTTGCAAACACTCCTTAAGGAGTAAAAACATCTTCACTTACGGGGCTAGGATGTTCCACATCTAGGAAAACAACCCTAAGAATCTGCTCCACAGCAACTTCATCTTTATTCTCATCGAACTGATCCAAGAGAACATTAAAAGGATCAGACACAGAGAAATAGAATACAAACAGATTTTATATTATAACACAAACACTCAGGAATCAGTAAAATGCGCAATCCCTGCCAGAGGCACGATGCAACATGCACGAATGAAATGCTGTAGATATTTCAAAACAAATTTGAACTATTTTCTTGATGATACTGTGCTGGAATAAAAACTACCGGTTTTCACGTGACTTAGGAATATAATTAAGACAAAGGAACAATACTCGGCTCGTATATAATGACAATCAAAAGGACTAGCCAATGGTATGGATAGAAGCAGAATGAGACAAACCAGCTCGGGTATGTAGTCCATTGGTCCTTTCACTTTCAGGCTCATGATTTTAAATTTCACCCTGCTTTTCTGATCCATTGGCTTTTCAATGTTCTCTGGATGCTCTACAAACTTGAATACTAATACAGACATCCAAGATGGAAAAATAAGATAAAAGAGTCAAGTTTACCTAAATAAAACAAAAGATAGAAGCATACATATTGATTCAAAATATTTGCATCCTTTAAGTATACAGATTTGAATTCTGTCAATAGAAAGGGATAAAAAATCCCATGGCAAACAATTACCAGTAGCTATGATACTCTCGCCGGGAGAAAGAATGGCCCCAGGAGGACGCATGAAACAGCTTTTTGGTGAAGTTGTTTGGAACTAGACAACACCAACAATAAACATATTCAGATGAAAAAATAATATAATAAATAAAGTAGCATACGATCATGAGTAGCCTAAACCAAAATCAAGCACATTTTAAACATAAATGAATTACAATTCGCGTATTAATCTAAGAGAAAGTAACAGAAAATATAAACGAAAATCGAACACATGTACAGCATACCTTGAAAGCTACATAAGACTTGCTTGTATTTTTAATTTTGATAGCACTTCGTACTTGGTTACCTGGTTCATCTGCAGGTAGTTAAAGGAAAAAGCAAGTTAATGCACACAAATAAAATGAATTTGATTTTAGCCGATCAATCTACTTCCAGGGTGGGTAGACATGCACAATCAAATTATACTTAGAAATAAGAATTTATTGTCGACATTGAAAAATAGGCACTGCAAGCATGTCTGAGCGTGTTTTTGGGCCAGGAGATTACGGCCATAAGATAATCAGCCGAGTAGATAAATATTTGACATGAAACCAAAAAATTGGGAAGACGTGGAGAGAAAGAGAGAAAGAAAGAGACCCTCTTATAAGTAAGCTTATCTTGCACTCATCAAGTTAACAAGTAGTAGCTCATTAGCGTTTACAAAAATATACTGTTTAGACTAAAGATCAATCTCCTTCCTGAAAAATTAAAACTGTTATTCACAAATATTGTTTGGTGAACAAAGGGACCTTTCCAAAAAAAAAACTGTCCCTTTTTTGCAGCATCACCTTTCTGTTTTAGCAGGACATGAAGTCTTATATAATTCACTTGCTTTTGCACCAATTTTACTCACGATGCTCCAATCAAAGCCATAAAACAAATAGAAGCAAGATAAGAACATAAAGTCATAGATAATCCTAGTTTTTATCAGTGTTCTTAAAAGCTTCTAATTATCAAGAACTTAACAATCTCCCATATTAACCCTAAATATATGATATCGACCTAATAAATTAACAATCATCTGTAAAAGGAAACAAAGATCTTAATTGGACTAGGTATAAAAGGCACCAACATAAATAAAAACAACAAGCAAGTTAGGGAACACTAAAATCTAGTTCGAATGTAAAAAGGCACTATCCCAAACTACACAATCAAAAAAACAGAGCAAAGAAGTGAGAGGAGCTCGTCGTCCATACACGGAAAATAGAGCTTATTAGAGGGATCGAGCTTCAAACGACGCCGTGTGGGGAGCAGAGATCTAGCAACTGAAGAAACCGAGGTTGCAGTGTTACCGTGAGCACCCGATCCCTCCACCTCAAAATGACTATTATTGTTTCCGTGACCGTAATTCTGCTGATAATGAGCGAAATTTGAGGAAGACGACGACGTCGGCTGTGAATTTCGAAAAGGAAGCTTGAATATCCCCCAGACTTTGCCGTCCGACGATGAAGACGAAGATTTCTCCTCCGCGATTGCCATGTTTTCAGTTACAGATATCCGCCGGAGATTAGGGACGACGTCGTTTGGGTTTTTCTGCGAGAGTGGCTTTTGAACAGGTTTGTTAGTGCGTGGTGGGCCTAGGAAAGTTTGCAACGGGAAATTTTGACTTTTTTCCTTTTTCTTTACTTTGGTTTAGATTTATATTTTCCCATCAAGTTTTCTCTGATTCATATAATAGGAATGGGTTGGAAATTATTTGACTTTTGACTAATGATCATAATAATTTGTTCCGAGTTAACATGAGCATGTTTTTTTTTTTTTTTGTGATAATCAGGTTCCAAACTTACGCCCGACTAGTCCCGAGATGGCAGTTCGAGCCCCTGCAAACTGCCACCAGATAAATCGCGGAATATACCTTAATAGTTAGAGTCATACCATGTTCAACTGCCCATTTGCCAGATTGACCTAGGCCAAGAGCAAATAAATCTGTTTCTGCTTGAAATTGAACCCACGCAGCAAGGATAAAAAGCAGATGACTGACCCTCCCTACTTATGTCTATTAATTTGTTGATTAGACGTTCAACGGTTGGGATTCAAAAAATTGCATTACAATCTTGAATGGCTTCCAGGGATCGAGCTAAAGGGCAGATTTTCTGTCCCACTTCTTTATTCTATTTTCTATTTCATTGCATCTGATGAATAACACATGTACACAAGATGATGTCACAATTATATACGCGTCTTTCATCTAACATATGGAATAGGACGTGAAATAAGAACAGTGGAATATGAGATCTCATTTCGACAGCGGCTGCCACCGCCTCAACTTCGGATTATTATTGTGCTATCATGTTTGGGAGCTTGGGGTTACTAAATCAATTATGGAGAAAACAGAGGCATCGCGAGAATTGATCGGATTCTAAGGAAGAGCAAAAAACAATATGGCAGTTCCAACTGATATGCTTGCATTAATAAGAAAAACTGTTAAAACGATATAAAAACAAACAAACAGACGTTAATTATAACATAAATTCTGAATCGTCCCATTGTAGAACTGCAGACTCCAAATTCTGTTCTCTCTTGAGCTTATCCTTGAGGAACCAATCGCATACCTTCCCGGCATTCAGATCCTCTATTGTGCACCCTTCCTGCTCCGCTATCACTCTCAGCAAGTTCAGTGACGATATCTGATTACATCCAATCAATTATTCCAGACAGAAGAGGACAAATATTAACAATTCTTCAAACTGAGTTCGACAAATTTGCAAGCGATTTTGGATATGATTCGGAATTACCGTTAATCGGCATAGAAAACGCTCGTGAGTGCTGAGGCCTGAGATTTCGACTAAACCAGCTTCTTCTAGGGTTAAGAAACTTCGCCGTTCTGTTTTCTTCTCTCCGCCGGCGCCGGCGCTGCCGGCTTTTACTGCAAACTTTATTCTCCGGCCGGCTGAAATGTTTACCCGATTAGTATTCGTGAAAATGTGGGATTTGATGACGGATGTTAATTGGTAGTTCCCTGCGTGAGGTTTGATTGCGTTCATAATTTTTTTAAATTTTCTTTCTGTATTCGAAAGAGAAGTTGTGGAGGTTTATCCCAAGGTTTCGTGTGCGTGTGGTTCAAAATTGAAATGCCATGTTTAGCTAAAAATTACAGGGATATCAGATGGGGGTTCTGATGATCAGGCCTATTTGGGCTTTCTTTCACTTTTCTGTTTTTTAGGGTTGGGTAGAGCCCATTGGGCCTATTCAAGTAGGCTAAAACCTGATTCATTTTATATCACTTGAATTTTTTTTTTTAACTTTTTTGAATGACACACCCAATGTGGGTGGGTGATTAAGGCGATATTCGCAACCATTTGTCGATTAACATTATATCGGCAAACTTGAAAATTTCTTTTGATTTCATAAAGTATATACTAGAGTTGTCAAAATTTCAAAATGCCTGGGGCGGGCCAAGAACAAAAATCGGGCAGGGCCAAATAGTAACTGGTCGTTAAAATTGGAGCCCCATCCCGACCCGGTCCATGAAATTACGCTATAATATTCGATTCAATCGGGCCGGGCCAAATAGTCCCGGTTTTCCCAGCCTAAAAATGTCGCCCAAACCGGTATCGTGCCGAGCCGAAATTGACAGCTCTAGTATATACACACACATTGACATCAAGTTAATTTTTCCCATATCTTTAGAAGAAAGAGCTATATATATTTGTCTAAAATAACCAAACACCAAAACCAACATTTCTATGTTTCAATCATAGGAAATTGCTGCACTACAGAGCTAATTAAGGAAGTCTCAATTGGGACCCCAACAGCTCAAGTACATGACTGTCCGGAGAGACTCTTCGGCCTGTTTCGATTTGTCTATCTTAGCAGCCTTGATCACCGTGGAATCGGTACCACCAGATAATTTCCTTGCTTGCCTTGAAACTGAACTACAACTAGAATCCTTAAAAGATTCGGTGGTAGAATCACACTTTATTAATTTCTCCAATGATTTGGGCTCGGCATGTATGGAGTTTAATGTTTAATGGATTTTTTTTTGTCCGAGAATTTGTATTGTGGACATGACTGTAGTCCATCAAAAGGCCCAACTCAGCCCAATTCTGTTTTAGAACATGTATAATTTAGGTAATCATTTTTCAGTAAGTAGACCTTCAAAAGTACTTATTGATATTTTTCAGTAGATATGACTTAATTATTGAACCTTTAACTTAATTTTTTAAAGTTTCAATAAAATACGTAGAAGATCTACCCTCTTCTACAAATCTTTAGTGTATGTTATATAACTTATATTTACACTAAATTATGTTTTTTGCACACACTGTGACAAAGTCATATGTACTATTAAAAATGAGATTTTTAATTATTTTTTATTAAAAATGTATATTTGTTTTTCTAAAGAAATGTATTATTTTTCATATATTTTCACCTAAGAAGCCCTGTACAGTTTTACTTGCATTGCATGGCTGAAAAGTGAAAACATTGAAAAGTGCTCATCTGCTTGTTCCATATAATGTTGCATAGTATACGAAGGCTTAAAAACATGCCTGCAATTGCTCAGAATAGTATACTATGATATATTTTAAATATACTAAAAATATTTATATGAAGTACTGGAATACCAAATAAAACACCAAATTAAAATGAAACATCAAAAAGCACCTACTAATTTTCCAATTCAATAATAATTTTCTTATACACTCAGAAAGAAAAAAAATTAGGGGTGAATCATGAATGCAATCATTACGAAGACAAATAATAGAATACAAATCGATAGGGCAAACAAGAAATTAAGAAACTTCAAGGTTGGTCAAAAATGAACAGTTAGGGCTAGAATGGAACCTATAGCATCATATATACGTGTACCCGAGTTATTATTGACAAATATAATAATATTTGACCAAAATCTAACACCTTAATTAAGATTTGTTAAAAAAAGGCGTAGAAGAAAGGAAAAGATCAATTACATGATTTTTCAAATGTTCATGACTTATATTCACACTTAAAATAAGCAAATAATAGTAAGCCCCACGACAGATTGTCATCCACTAAAGAGACAGTAATATGTAAACTCGTGTCCAAATCTTACTGGATATGGATAGCAAGGAAATTATTATTTTATATAACAGCACTTAAATATGCTGTGATCCAATTAAGGCACAGTAATGTTAATTTCCAACTTTTCTAATTTGGGTCCCCACGATTGGGGCTTGCGCAGTGTAAAATTGAGCCACGTATAAGGTGTCATACTACGTTAATAGTACCATAAATCAATATAATAAAAGACTGGCAAAGACTTGATTAAACGTACTGGCATTTTGACAAAGAATACAAATAAAAATTTACATAACATAAAAGTGCAGCTTTTTTTTCCTTAGTGTATAAAGTGCACCGTGTAATCCTGAAACTAATTTTTGTTGGTCGGCCTTCATTGGATAAAATAAATGAAATCCATAATCGATATGAAATTTTTTTTTTTTTCGAACGATAGAAATATTTTATTGCAAACTCAAACAAACATGGAACTACAACGTAGCCAACCTTTGCAAATCAAAAATAACCTTAATCGGTCAACCCAATTCGAATCAACATCACAATTTAAGGCCAAAGTAGCTAATCTATTACAAGAAGCTAAACTAGAATGGTCTTGAATCGCAAATAACACCTGATCAAACAAATAACATAACAAGTAGATGTCTTGACTATCTTTGCACCTTGTAGAAGTATTAACAAAAGCGAATTTGTTTTGGAGGTTGCAAACGGTATCTTTGTCATCTATATGTAATTGTCACTTTGTTTTGCTTTCAATTTTGGAACCCAACAAAGAGCCTGTCGAACACCAAGAAGGATTGCTTCCTTTGGATGAACAAGATTATCCCTAGAAGTCGTCCATGCTCGTATCAAACATCCCTTATCATCAAACAAACAACCCCAATCCCATTTTGAGTCCCCATTCGAAACAAAAGACGATCTTCACAATAAAGGATCTCACGCAATCGATGAGGACTCGGACGTTACCAATTATGAAACTTCCTTGCGAATCGGACTGGCGGGGAGCAATGCGAGAAAAATTCAATCCACTCCTTCACAGCGCTGCAACAATATCGTTCCTTCCACCAGGTATTTTGAAAAATCCAAACATTACGTGTTTTCCAAAGCCACCAAAGGAGGTAGACATTCAAATTTGCATACGGTCTGAGTAACAGATCCGTCTTTGATTTCACACACTCTATACCACCATGTTTTCATTGTAAAAGAATTTTGAGAAGTGTAAAACCCACCGTGTGCGGCAAATTTTCCATACCAAATTGTGCTCGGGTGCATTGGAAAAAAAGATGCTCAATTGTTTCAATATCATTCCCACAAATTTTGCAGATTGAATCCACACACATGCCTCTTTTTGACAGCAAGGTTGTTGTAGGGAGACACTGATTGATTGCTTTCCACAAGAAATGCTTCATCTTATTTTTCACATTCAATTTCCAGCATTTATTCCAAGAGGTTTCAGTCGATTCTCCAGCTCTGCTGCTCTCAGGTTCATCTCTCTGCCTCTGTTTCTGAAGGATCAGCTGCCTATATGCTGATTTCACTTTGTATAGTTGCCATGTTTATCCCAATGCCAGAAAATTCGATCTTTGGTGTCATTAGGATTAATTGGAATCTGCAAAATGAGATCAACCTCCTCCCCACAAAAATATTGAGAAATAAGATTCATATCCCATCTAGTACCATTTTCAGTTAACAGGTCACTAACCCATAGGATATGATTTACCATCTGCATATTTTTCTAGGGTTTAAAATCAGGGGTTTTGGGAATCCAAGGAGAATCCCACACCTTAATTGTTTTCCCATCACCCACTTTAATTCTCAATCCCAAACTAAGAGTATTCTTAGATCTAATCCAGCCTTTTCCAAGCGCCAAGAATCACCACTCTTTGGTTCACAGATTAAGAAGGTTCCCATTCGGATAATATTTAGCTTTAAGAACTTTACTAATGAGAAGGTTCGGTTGTATCATAAGTCTCCAAAGTTGTTTGGCAAGGAGAGCCTCATTAAAAAGGGATAGATCTTGAAAGCCCAAACCACCTTTAGACTTAGGGAAAGTCAGCTTATCCCAACTAGTCCAAGAGATTTTTTTTCCCCCATTAATCGAGGTCCCCCACCAAAATTTCGAAGAAATTTGACAAACTTCTTTACACACATGTACAGGGAGATGAAAGCAAGACATGACATAGTTGGGCATCGCGTTAATAACAACTTTTAAAAGGACCTCCTTACCCGCATTTGACAAAAATCTATTACTCCAACAATTCACTCTTTTCTTAACATTTTCAACCACAAAATGGAAGACATCCTTTTTCGATTTTCCAATAATCATTGGTAAGCCTAGATACTTTGAGTGAGTTTGATCGGGGATGTTATTAAGGAGGGCGCAAATATCCTTTTTAATGGGAGGCTGGGTGTTTTTGCTAAAGAGAATCGAAGATTTGTCCAAGTTCACAAGTTGACCCGAGGCATTGCAATATCTATCAAGAATAGTGCGCACACTCAAGGCTTGGAAAGCAGACGCCTCGCAGAACAAAATGGAGTCATCAACAAAGAACAAATGAGTGAGGGTAGGGCCATTTCTGCTGATTTTAATACCATGAAACAGGGAACACAGTTGGGCTTGTCTAATTAAGCTTGAGAGGACTTCAGAGAAAATAATGAAAAGATATGGGGAAAGGGGATCTCCTTGTCTAATACCTCTAGTAGGCAAAACAAAGCCCGACACCTGACCACTAATGTTAAAAGAAAAAGAAGCAGAACAAATACAAGAAAAGACCCACTCAACAAATTTCCAAGCAAAGCCCATCCTAAGCAACACAGAGGTAAGGAATTTCCATTCAACACGGTCATAAGCTTTCGACATGTCCAGTTTAAGAGCCATAAATGCTTTTTTACCTTTTCTACGCCCATTAAGAAAATGAGCATATTCATGAGTGACAACCACATTATCAATAATTTGCCTACTAGGAATGAAAGCAGATTGGTTGTCACTAATGCAATGGTGTAAAATAGGTTTCAGCCGATTCACCAGAATTTTTGAGATGATTTTATAAATGACACTACAAAGACTAATCGGCCTGAAATGAGCAATGGCAGTTGGATTTTTTATTTTTGGGATAAGTGTAATCAGGGTATGGTTAACACTTTTCAGCATCTTACCAAAACGAAAAAAATCTTTTACAGCAATGCAAATTTTTTCAGAGATTAAATGCCAAAAATGCTGAAAGAAAAGAGGATTCATACCATCAAGCCCGGGGGCTTTGTTCGGATGAAGCTGAAAAAGAGCACTTTTGATTTCGCAATCCTCCACTGGGCTAGTAAGAATCTGGTTCATTGTGGGCGAAATCACTCTTTGAATCCCATCAAAAATACTGTCATCCCGCTCCGGTTGCGAGGATGTGAAGAGAGCTTTATAAAATTCAGTGACTTCCTTTTCAGTTTCCTTGTGAGAAGTGCATATAGTCCCGTCAGATTTCACAAGCTTCTCTATACAGTTATGCTTTCTTCTCTGTGCTGTGCAGGCATGGAAAAATTTCGAGTTCTTATCGCCATCTTGGAGCCAGTTAATTCTTGTCTTTTGGCTCCAATAGGTTTCCTCATCACTGTACGCTTTAGCCAAGACGTTTCTCAAATGCGACCATTCCTTCCAATCGGAACTGAACCCTTGGTGCTTAAGCTCATTAAGCCGCAACTTACACTTATCAATGATTTTCGAAGAATTCGTTCTTTTGAGTTTGGACCAATTGATAAGTTCAATCCTACAGTTCACAATTTTTTTCTGAACTTGGAACATATGTGTGCCCCTGATATCTTTCTTCCAAGCTTTATCAACGGTCTCTTCGATACCATCCCATTGGAGCCATCTTTTGTCAAAGGAGAATCTGTGAGAAAACTTATTTTTAGGAGGGGAATTTTCTAGCAGAAGAAGGTTATGGTCAGAAGATTGCCTCTCAATATGGTGCACCACCGCTCCGGCAAATTTCATCAACCATTGGGGTGAGCCAAAAATCCTATCAATTCTTTCTTCCACGAATCCTTCGCCTTCACGATTGTTAGCCCATGTGAATGGGTGTCCAAGAAATTTGAATTCTCCCATTCCCATCTCATCAATAAAATCATTAAAGTCACTGAAACTCGAAGAACTTCTCGTCCGCCCCCCTTTTTTCTCCTCCTTAGCCGTAATGTCGTTGAAATCACCTCCAAGAATCCACATATCACCCCACTTATTTTTAGCACTCTCAAGATCACTCCATTGCTCTTTCCTAATCCCACGGTCCGTGCTAGCATATACAAATATTGCCCACATGGGAGTAGTAGTATCATCCCAAAGAAACTCAACCTCAATACAAAACTGAGAGCAAATTGTTCTAATAACCTGAATCTTTGAAGACCAAAGAACAAGCAGTCCACCACTTTTACCTTGAGGGTCAACTATGCACCATCTATTCTCAAATCTCAACCTATTACACACTGTCCTCACAAACGCATTTTTCTTCTTTGTTTCACACAAGAATACCAAATCTGGGAGATGGAGCCGAATACACTCCTTGATTTGGGAAACTGTAGAGGGTCCTCCCAATCCTCTACAATTCCACACTGCAACCTTCATTGATGACTTTGGGCCCAATTTAGGCTGACCACCTCCACCTTTTGCTTATCGAAATTAATCCCATTCTTCTCAACTTGACTTTTGGAATTAATCCCATTCAGAGAAATTAATCGATATGAAATATTCAAAGTCCTATTTTGGAAGCTTATAGGAGTTTAAATTTCAATAAACTTGAATTTTGCAAATTTTGCATATGCTTTGATAGATTCATAATTTCTCCAAAAGAACGAGACACGTCGCCTAAGTAAGCAACAGGGACGGCGCCGAATCTTTTTCGAGTTTTGACTTCCCTTTGTTCACTAATAACACGATTTATGTTTCCTCCAAAAAAAAAAAAAATACACGATTTATGATATATATACATCAACCAAAAGGCCAGTGTTAGCTTTATTTACAAGGGACCTACAAAATTATATCTCTCGTCTATTTATTTCCCTCAACTTTGATCCTCGCACACTAGTTGATCAACTCTGTAAATTTCACTTCGAAGTTTGAACTTACTGATTATATTTCAATTAGAGGTCGACATATTCGATATGGGAAGAACTCCTTGCTGTGAAAAAAATGGACTCAAGAAAGATTTCCATCATTATGATAACCCTATATAAATTATAGTAATTGCCGTCCAAGAATTTCTTAGGACTTTTGATACAATAGCCCTACTTTTTTGGAGACAGTGACAAATATTTATGTTTTTTGATATTTTTTTGAACAAATTATGCTTCTGTCAAAATTTTCAGACTTTTTTATGTTATTATTTCAAGATTATTTTGAACATGTTTCAAACACGTTTCTTCCAATAAAATTTTAGTAAAAAAGAGGAATATTGGCCTATCAACTAATAAATTAAGTCTATTATTTTAGAAAAAAAACTTAGACCCGTCATTTATATTTTCCATTAGTATTTAAAAAAGATATCACTGTCCTTTCAAAAAAAAAAGATATTACTATAAAAGGATACTTTTATAGAAAAGTCGCAAAAATCAGTTGAAAATAAAGACGGCGTAAGTCTCACGAGCCAAAGTTCGAACCAAATTACCGAACCGTAGGGTCCGACCCTTAATAATACAGAAACCCCGATTTCCTTCTTCTTCTACGTTTGTATCTTTCGCCGCCATTGCTTAGGTTTTATCAATCGACAGACTTTCATCTTCTTGTATATTGCTCGAAATTTCGCAACTGATTTACCAGTTAAACGACGTTTTTTTCTTTCTTTCTTTTGATTTTCTTGTTACGGTATTGGATTTGAAGGGAAAGAGGTGTTATAGATTGTTTTTGTTGGTGGTAAATCTTGAATATGGTATGTGATCCATATGGTTGAATATTCATTAATCCCTAGAAAATGCTCGGCGGCGACGCAGTACGCCAGCTGCGCACTTTAGTCTGTTACCTTTTATATCAGGCCCAGTTTTCGCCATGTCGAGGTCCGTGAAAGCGCGCTCTGTTTTTCCCCCATTATCTATTTGTTAATATGTTTGGTTGTTCTCTCATTCTGAGTTCTTGATCCTTTTCTTTATTTTGTTATCATCTGAATATTTGGAGTCTCCCTATCTTCTTATTTTTCTTTGGTTATGTAGTTTTCAATCTGTTATATTTTCTGTTGTGCGTTGGTGCAGTTCATAGGGAGGTATGTTGTAAACTTAATCAACAGGCTTTGAACGCCTGAGCAATTGCATCCTCTTGTTTAATTGAATGACTCTGATTATTAGATTATATGCTTGTCTCATGCGAATCTAGTATATACTGAAGGTTTGTTGTAGGTGGTGGTGGTGGTTTCTTGATTAAGGGAGTGTTTGCAAACTCTTAAAAAAAGCGATTCTCAGCTTCTAGACTAAAAAAACAACTATGTTTTTCATATAGAAGCTGAGAATCACTTTTTTTCCCCTTTTAGAGTTTGCAAAAACTCCCTAAATATGCTCATAGTGGTCTTTTGACATCCTTAAGAAATTGCAGATTATTGACTGTTGGAAACATCAGGAGAGTATCACAATCTTTGTGGACAAAACGGATTAGCTTCTGTTCAGAAGGGTCGAAATATGGAGCGATTGTCAAAGCTGGGTTATGTTCTCCTCAATATAGATTGTTCTCGCAATACTTCTTGCCTAGCAACAGACATGCTTCAAATAGGATGTCTGAAATGGGAAAAGGTGTCTACAATAGTTGCATCAGGAGTTATTCAGCCATTCCCGCTAGTAATACTGTAGCCCATCATGCCCAAGTTGCTTGGAAGAGATTGGCACAGATGTCTGTACATAATGGACGGGCTCGTCTACCCATAAACCGGATAGCTCAGGCAGTCAGTTTGGGTTTGAGCCGTTCTTACATAGTTGTTCCTGGTATGTTTTCTCTGATGTGTGGGACCCAAGTAGCATATGCATATACCATTCCAGAAGCAGATACTTTCCAGCCGAGGAATAATTTTTATATGCACGCGGAAGAGAGCCATCTTTTTCTTACCAGACTGATCATTTCTACGTTTGATTGCATTTTCTTGTTGCTGAGAGCTTTGTATCTGGCAGTGCTGTTCACACCAAGCATTGCCATGGCTCCATTTGCAGATAGTTTTGGACCTGAATTTCGGAAATTATGGCTTCAAGTTGTTCATCAAACACTAGAAAGAGCAGGTCCAGCATTTATAAAATGGGGGCAGTGGGCAGCCACACGACCAGATCTATTTCCTAGAGACTTGTGCACTGAACTGTCAAAGCTTCACACAAAAGCACCCGAACATAGCTTTGCCTACACGAAAAAGACCATTGAAAAAGCTTTTGGTCGTAAAATTTCTGAAATTTTTGATGACTTTGAGGAAGAACCTGTGGCATCGGGAAGTATTGCTCAAGTGCATCGAGCTTCTTTGCGGTCTCGATATCGTGGTCGGCAGATCAAGCCAATGCTAGTTGCAGTTAAGGTGAGACATCCAGGAGTTGGGGAATCCATAAAAAGGATTTTGAAATAATTAATATAGCGGCAAGAATGTCAAATTTTATTCCTGCGCTTAAATGGTTGAGATTGGATGAAAGTGTCCAGCAGTTTGCGGTTTTCATGATGTCTCAAGTTGATCTTGCTCGAGAGGCTGCTCAATTGAGCCGCTTCATATACAATTTTCGGAGGTGGAAGGATGTTTCTTTCCCGAAGCCTGTATATCCCTAGTTCATCCGGCTGTTTTGGTGGAAACTTTTGAGCATGGAGAAAGTGTTTCTCACTATGTCGATGAGCTCAAGGGGAATGATCGAATTAATAGTGCTCTTGCGCACATTGGGACCCATGCACTGCTGAAGATGCTCCTGGTATCTTCATGTCACCTTTTCCTTTCTCCATTCTTTTTCTTCATACATTCTAAGTTGGTAACTGAATTTTGCAATATCTAGTCTCTCATTTTTGTGAATATCGGGAGCTTCAGTTTTTGTGAATTTTACTATAGGTTAGGGCTGATCATCACATTTTGAAATAGTAGCTAAGCTGGTTGCTGGCTCCAAGTTTACTCAATGTTGCTTGTGGTTCTGGATCATGGACTGAATATTGATGGCCTTTTATCTGTGATTTAGTTGAGTAGACATTGACATACAGTTCCTTAGGTGTCTCTCCATGTCGTGTTTTCAACATGAAACTGTCTGATTTGACAAATCAAGGAGCTTAAATGTTAAAAAAGAGAACAGATTTTACCTCAATTCGAACAGATTTATGATGCTCTTTGTTGTGATGTCTAGTGTTAAGAGTTGAGATTGGCTCATCTTACAATGATTATATTTGCAGTTAAAATTTGATTATCTGTAGTGCTTCCCCGCCTATACCTACGGGTTTTTATTTTTTGTAGTAGTTTTCCTTTTCTTTTTTCTCTATATGAAGTTATAGGTCAGACTGGAAACTTAGATTAGTTTATTCAACTTCTTTTTTACTGCCTATACTGGCGAAGACACGGCTACTCTTCTTATTGTGCTGAAATATGATTAGCGAGGATGGTTTCATATGTCTGAGGTTTTCCTTTGCCTTATCAGGTAGACAACTTTGTTCATGCTGACATGCATCCTGGAAACATCCTTGTTCGTGTAGCTCGGAGCAAGCCTTCTCGCCAAAGCTCTTCAAAACCAAGCCTCATGTTATTTTCCTTGATGTAGGCATGACTGCTGAACTTTCTAAGAATGATCGTGTAAATTTACTGGAGTTCTTTAAGGCTGTTGCTCGGAGAGATGGCCGAACTGCAGCTGAGTGCACACTGAGATTGTCAAAGAAACAGAACTGCCCAAAGCCAGAGGCCTTCATTCAGGTGATAACTCCCATTTGCATTCATTGAGGCGAATCTAATACTGCATGTTAGGCTCTGCGCCTTCAGTGTGGCCTTATTATTTTATGACGTCTTTGCAATTACCTGTTTTTATATCCTCTCGCACCAGCTAGATAGACCAAAATACCAAGGGAATACAACATAGTTAATTCTGTCTTGTGCTTTTGTGATTTCTATGTTCATACCTATTGCGACATTATGCAAAGTTCATTGCGATGCACAATGCAGTAGATTGATTAAGAATGTTACGGACTCACTAAGCTGAGCTTCTACCACCTTGCTATTGTTTTTTTTTTTTAATTGTACGAGCATCCTGTAAAATCCATGAACATTGCGCCTACTAAAATGGACAAATTACTTAATGTGATGAACATTGCGCTCATTATTTGTTTAAATTGTCGAGAATTCTGACTGCAATGTACACGGTCTACATTAGTATTTTTTATTCTTGACTTCTCTTTGTTAATTCTCAATAAGATGCCTACATTAACTTGTAATGTTTCTGAAGAGACTTTGTCACCACCTAGAGAGATTGATTTTATTGATGTGTTAATTCCCACAAGTAGTTTCTGATATGTTTTGTCTACATCTTGTACAACTATATTTCGGGGCAGGGGTGTGGTTATTGTGTGACTTTGTGGTTGTACCTTTTATACTGTTGTAAACAATTAATTTCTCTTTTATCTCACTTTGATTTCTTTGCTTTAACAGGAAGTAAAAGAGTCATTTGATTTTTGGGGTACACCAGAAGGAGATTTTGTGCATCCTGCTGAGTGCATGCAGCAGTTACTCGAGAAAGTTCGGCGTCATAGAGTAAATGTTGATGGCAATGTTTGCACTGTGATGGTGACAGTTTTGGTCCTTGAGGTAAGTCGTGTTTGATTTTCATATATTCTGGAACACGTAGCCTGAAAACCGTGTCAAATTGACCTATTGTTTGTGCATGTGAACATATTATGAGCTTAGTTCTTGAATACAGCAGATAATAATACTCAATTTTTTATCCGCGTTTTCCTTTATTATGGTAGAAGTTGGAGGGATAAAGTTGGTTAAGAAGTTATTTGCCAGATCTACATCTTTTGCTACATTGCACTATATTTTGCCTTGTAGTTGAAATGTTCAAACAAGTTTCAGAAGAGATGGTAATATTTGCTATGTTGAAAAAGAAATTTCCTGAAATATATAATGCCTTTAAAAGGATCCTCTTTTGTGGGTGATTATTGTTGTTCTCTTGGTTGTTTTGTTTTTCAATGTATAATTGTACCGAAAAGTATTTTTTTTTAATTTTTCTTGGCTTATAGGGATGGCAGCGGAAGCTCGATCCAGATTATGACGTCATGCATACGCTACAAACACTTCTCCTAAAAGCTGACTGGGCAGAATCACTTTCGTATACAATCGAACGGGTCATGGCACCGTGAATATCCTCCAAGTGCTGCTATTATCGCACGACAATTTTTGACAA
This sequence comes from Rehmannia glutinosa, assembly GCA_016081115.2. Taxonomy (NCBI): domain Eukaryota; kingdom Viridiplantae; phylum Streptophyta; class Magnoliopsida; order Lamiales; family Orobanchaceae; genus Rehmannia; species Rehmannia glutinosa. The sequence goes on along the minus strand of CM071929.1, from coordinate 10,147,535 downwards.
TGTAGAACAATTAAAACACTGTACCGGTTCACATAGTTATATATTGCTTTGCATATAAATTCGTTGACATCTTCAGCTGTCTCTCTCGTGTGCACGATCACAATTTTGTAAGACATGTTATCTTGTATTATTCATTATATTGCTCTGGAAAACAGTGGCCGGGAACTAAGACTCATGAGTCGTTAGGGCATTGAGTTAATAAATAAGCACCTGCAATTTTACATTTATTCTTCTCATAACTAACAACAATAGTTGGTTGATATATTTTCTTCCCCCTGTATTTGTGGACGCTTAAATTATACAGTAGGGTGTATGAAGCAGTGGACACTATTTTACGTATAATAATAACTCATCAGCGCTCATGATTGAAATCTGGCTCGTATTTACTGTCATTCGGCAACTATATTGAGGTGGTGTAAAGTTTGGGATCTTTTGCTTATTTCAAAGTAAATTTTTTCAAGATTGCAACAGTTATTCTTGTTTTCGGATGATTGCCAGCAATGTATAACATTTAAAATGTTAATTTTCAAGCATAAATCAAACATCCGTGTTATTCTTCGATTAGACCCAATCATAATCATGTCTAGACCCCGCTGACGCTGGAATATGAGATGAAACAGTGATTTTGAAATTCATCCGTAACAAGATAAAACATTAGATTGTAACGTACGATTTTGGAATAAAAGATCTCATCCGTGCCATTTTATTTTATTAAGCTGAATGCACTGTGTTAATTGATGTGAACCAAGAGCTACAATGTGAGTTGGAGCTATTTATTTATAGAGATAAAATCAATACTACACGTCGTTATTAATATGTTCATTACAATTATCCTTTTTTGCCTCTGCATTTGTCTCCTCAGCAGCAGTCGTCTCAAGGGGCTCTGATTCAAGAGTCGCTTATCCGCTCTATTCATAAAGTACAACGAACCAGATATGCAAGAATGTTTACAGTATGCAGCTATTTTGCATTATAAGTCTGCAGGGAAATAACCCGAATGAACTGTGTAGCTGCCTAATATGATGAAATCATCTGTCTACCTCAGTTAATATGTACATGGGTTAAAATGAAGATGGTCGTTGTGGCTCCCAAAACACGATCGAGTTAGTCGACCTGATTGAGGCACGTCCGCTTACCAAGTTTCCACACTGAACAAGCTTACTCAGAGGTCAGCCTAGCTGAGACACTGCACAAAAGTAGGGACTTAAATCTGCGAGTGTTCACAAAGTACGTAATCAAACTGTAAGAGCTTACATGTTGAGATCAGAATGTAATTAGTGAAGGTATGAAGTTGTCCCATTCAGATCAGTAGGAAACAAGCAGAAGCGCCTGATGCCACGCGTTCGTGCCTTTGGGGAATGTATACAGTATACATACAGCTGCGGCATGTTTCGTCACTTGTAAGAAACTGAGAGAAGCAAAACAGTTCAAATTAAGCAAATCGATGTTACAGAGTGGTCATATAGATGTTTTGGATTCTGTATCTATATTTAGTAACTTACAGGGGAGAGAATGAATCGAAGGTTCCATGTACATCGTTAACTATCCAATGGAACAAGATATACAGCATTGTCATCTCTGTAAAATAGTGAGTGCTTCCATCAGTTAAATCATTAAAACCCTGGATCATGTGGATTTAGTAACGACAAAAGGAAAATAATTCTATATTTCTACCCGGCAACAAAATATTCTATCGCTAATAGAGTTGCGTGGATATGGACTTTTATACAAACCGCATCTATAATGATAAAGATCAAACATTCTAGAGTCTTTCTTTGAAAATCTCTCCAGCAAGAGTCAAACCTATATCTTGAGGGGAAAAAAAAAAAAAAAAAAAACAAGGGCGAAGATTTAGACAAGTACTTGATCCACAGCCACAGGCATGAGGTTGCATATATCTTCTATTGCTGCACTAATTCCCTGGAGAGCCATTTTTTCCACCTGTAAAATCAATTTCCAATGTCATAAACTTCACATAAATAACAGAGAAAATTATTGTAGCACGTTTTCTTTAGATCATACCTCCATCGCTTTCTTTTTGGCTTTGTGTCGCATAGGAAGAAGACGAATTTGGTCATTCAACTGAATGCACTGAGTGGCATTTTCAGGTGAGATGAAGTCCAGAACAACATTGACGCATGACTGAAAAAGTGAAAGAGTGTCAACACCAAGAAGATGATATTCTGTTCTAGTCCTAGAAACGCCGTTTCAATTGCAAAATTCAGAGAATAATAGGCAGAAAAAAAAATGCTATTAGCAATCTGCACTGTACCAAACCTGGTTCATATGACTTACAATGGTATCTAAATATTTGGAAAACTATGCCATCACCGATAGGAAGGATTGACATCAGAATCATTTTACGTGATCAAAATTACTCAGCCAATAAAGTATAATTGGAATTTTGAAATTGTAATCTTTCCATATTATCCGAAGAAACTGATTTCGAAAACATGATAGAGACAGAATACTGACGAAGCTAATGTGAGAGAGTTTGGTTAGCAATGCCACCTTTACTTTTCTGATTTGATATGGACATCCAGCAGGAATGAAGATAGCTTCTCCAGTACATTGCTCAAAACTCCATGGTTGAATATCTGAAAGCAGTGAGAACAAAGCATTGAGAACAAGCTATAATTATAGGCAGCGATAGGAACCTATAGCACTACTCACCAAACTCCTCTTTAAGTTTCAATTTGTGATATGCATCAAGGAAAAAGTTTTGATCAAGAATGGGATGAACCTGTTACAGATACACGTTAAAAAAAATTTAACTCCTATACTGCAGTTTGTTATAAAAAACTTCATTTTAAGTAATCATACATGTTTTGAGTAGCTGCATGCAGAGCTAAGCTCATTAGAGTGTCTCCTAAGGTATTCCAGAAGTTTTGGTACATCTTGACGAGGAAAAATGTCCCACTGGGCACCACAAGAATCAGTCCCTCGCTTATCTTCACTAGAACAAGAGCTTTCTATATCTTCCCCTTGAAGATGCTCATCAAAGTCTTCAGAGTTTTCAATACTTCCACAGCAAAGAATTGATGCCTCATCATCAGATTCAGTGTCATCAGACAAATTTCCATTTTCAACACTCAATGGTTGACCTTTATGGGGGTCACTAGAGTTAAAAGGTACATTTTTTATTCCATTGGGCAGACTTTTTTCTCCAATGTCTTGCAAGCCTGATTCACCAGTATCTTCACTCTGCAAAGGTGATTTGCCTTTCTGATCACTAGAATTGCTAAATGATTGCTGCCCATGATGGTGATCTTGAGCCTTGTATTTTTTCATTAAGCTTTCGATTTTGCTAATTTGTTCTGGTGAAATTGGAGCATCTGTAGCATAAGCAAGTATATTAACCTGAGAATGAAAGCCAAGAGTAAGTTAAATGCATATTCAACCTTAAAGACAATGTAGAAAAGGATTATTTAGAGCATACATATATGTTGATGCAAAAAAGGATATCTTTCGACATATATTTAACCAATACATACCGTATCATGAGATTCATAACACAATTTTGACAAATAATCAGCCTGCATAAGATCCTCCGGACCTCCATATGAAAAATAGATACATGGACCTACGTCAGGCTTTGGAAATTCCTTTGGCAACTTCACACTGACATTCAAAAGGCCAGATACTGGATTGATGTACTCTGGAAGTGGTAAAGAACTTAAGATCTCATTATAATGGACTGGAAACTGCTTTTGAAATAAGTGTGACGAAAGCCAAGCTTTGAATTTTAGAACTTTTTGCCGTACACTTGCATGTGTTCTCTTCTCCAGTGACCCCATGAATATCCTCTTCCGATCAATTTCTACCTGCAACGGAAAATTGCTCGCTTTTATATGAAGAAGCAACGCAAAGTAAAGAAGTTTCATGACAATATAATCCAATAGGATGATAATGGAAAGGAATACCGTGGAGATTTCATGATACTGAATTGAAGTGTTGCAATGCAATATATTTCATTCGAAATGAAATATGTTGGCCGACACAAATGGATTGAAATAGTAATCCATCGACATTTCATGATTTTAACACCAGTTTGCAGAATAGAAAACTTGTGAAAAAAAATAAAAACCCCTTCTCCTATGTTTTCGAGTAGGTAGCTAAGAACAAGACAGAAACAATAGAAAGAAAAAACATAGTGTGGAAGAACTGGCATGAATCTCATCTTCACCACTATGATGCAGAAACTATAGCATCACTACTATCAATACTGTGTCTATTAAAAGGTAAATATCAACTATGAATCATCAAGTGCTGCAATAAAAATACAGACCTCACACCAATCCAAGCAGTTCCTTGCTTTCAAGCCATCTTCATCACGGGATTCAGAGCTCTTATTCTCCATATACGAACAAAACATAATAACTGGATCCCAGCACAAACCTGTGGCACTCCGAAGCACATTTCGAACAATAACAGGATGACCCTTAACCCAGTGACTCCGGAAATGCTTAAGGTTTTCTTGATGAAGATCCTTTACAGTAGGACAATACAGATAGTTGTCGCTAAAACCTATTCTCCTAGAAAGTTCTCTATGCGGGTTAAATTCACCATTGTTAGAACCGATGTTGTTGCACAGTGAGCAACAAGGAGAAACATCTTCGGTTTCTGGAATGTGATAGCTGCACAGTACTTCTTCAGCTTTTACTTCCAGATCTCTAGTCCAGTTATAGGGAAATATACATCTTAAATCAAGGCGGCTGTCACCACAACCCCCGTTATCTGTTGGTGGACAAGGGATTCTTCCATCTTCACAAGTTTCCCAGTTTTGCAAGGAGCTAACGGACTGTCGAGGTAGCCCACCAGAATTTTGCCTTGAAATATTCTGTTTACATAGTAACTCATCACCAGGTGAACAGATTTTCCTTTTCTTGCAACTTTTAAGCTTAAAACTTCCGGATAAGCTATGTCGGAAAGCTCCGGCAACAACTCAAGCAAAGATTATACGAACAGTTCATGCAGGTCCTATGGTAGTCCACAATTGAAGTTTTGCATTTGTTGCTGCTCGATAATTCAAATCAAAGGAAGTCATTTGATTGCATAAAGCACATAGGTATATGGCAGCAAACGAAACTTACCAGCACTTTGATGCATGACAACCTAATTTACTCTGTGGAATCTGAATTTCAGATTCTTCTTTTCCTATTGCAAGGGGAACATCGAGACCAAGTGAGTTATAATCAAATCAAAAAACCAACAGAGTGATTACAGAATGAGCTCAAGTATTCTCATACCTGTTACCTTAGATTCTGTTTCGAGCTCAATGCTCTGATCATGGTTAACTTTTTTCAGCACAGGAAGAAGCATGTAAACTAGATAGTGAAGCAATTGTTTCCTATCCAGCTTCCTTCCCCCTCTATAAGAATCCTGGAAGCATTACAAAAACAGATAAGTCAATTTTCAATGCTTATTCAAGAACTCCATAGTTCAAAATTCAGCCCCATGCTGCAAACCTTGTGATTATTAGAGCTGTTTTGTTTCATGCAGAGCTTACAGCTACAAGTTCCACGACAAGCAGGACACTTGACCTTCACTTCTTGCTTCTCAAAATACCTAAATGAAATTCAAAATTTATAGGAGCTACTTTGCCATGAAACTATAATTATATATCAATAGCAGAGCATAAACTCATTGTCCACTTGTAACAAATACATCTGCCTCTTCTTCAACTTCGGACATGCTCAATTTTGTCAGTCCTGATATAATAGTTTACACTATGGAATTTTGTTGTTCTCTTTGACAGTCTTAACATACCGGAAACTCGATTGGACGCCCTAACATGAGTTCACTCACTCATCATTTAAGTTACAAAACATGTTATAAATGTATCTTCTACAATAAGAACACTACTTACTTATTGCAGTCTTTCACTGCGTAATAGATGACAAGTAGAGTTGTATTTGATTGCAAAAGCTTCAATTAAATTCTTAGTACAGTAATGACTAATGCATAACAAAATTGACCCTTAACATCACCAGTAAACATCAGCTAACCCTTGGATAAGGTACTTAACTATTAAAAAATAAAAATAAGAATTTTATGAAACGAGCTCATTAAGCAACCTAGCACGTGAACACATAACATAACACAGATAAATTTTATTTGAGGATCCAGAATGAGGAATATCCATTCCTAAAGGCACAACTGCAGAAATTAATACCAGAGAATGTTAAGAACAACTGACCTCTCTTTAATACATTCAACGCAAAAGAATCGTTTCCTGCAAGTCAAGCACTTGATCAAGCAAGGACATTTACTTTCCCTACACCAATGGCATTTCTTTATTATCGTTTTCTTCACATTCTCAGCAAATGGGACAACCTAGTTACAAAACAAACCAAATATGCATACATATCTTAGTGACATCATCTTAGAGAATGTACGTCATAAAGAATTACAGGAAAGCAAGAAAACAACCTGCATTGTACTAATTGGGAGTGGTTCAATATTTTTCGACCGAAAATGCCTCTGCAAAAACGAATTGCCACTCGAATCCACCCCTAGTTTCACATCCAAGCCATCACTTTCACAAAATTTCTGCAAACTCGAAGGTGATGATTGTGAAATAGCCATGACTCCATAAGGCAACTCTCTTGTCTCATCCGCAATCGCATTTTCCTTCACCTCTTTCTCCTTCTTCTTCTCCACCTGCCTCTTCAGAAAAACTCTGATCAATTCCAAATGCAGGTCACCTCTCTTCAACTTCATCCTCCTCAAAGCCTCGTCCAGCGACTCCGACAACCGCTTCTTCTCCGGAACCGCCACCGGCGTTTTCGTGATTTTCGAAACCCTACGACTACTCTCCCCATTATTACCTACCTTTTTCTTGTCCGCATTCCTCTCGAGCTTGAGGGACTCCGGCACTTTCTGCTTGTGCTGACGGTGTTTGCCTTGAAGATAGTGAATATCGCAGAGCGTTTTCCCGTCCATCGCTCGCCGTTTGCACCGCCATTGACGGCCGTCTGTGCGCTTGCAACGGAGCTCCTCCGGCGGCGGATCCTTCTCTCGCATTTTTTTCCAGAAAATCCTGAATCAAATACGAATCCTTTTCCCCTGTGAAAATTGAAAGCGAGACAATACTGATTATCAGATTGGTTTTCTAGGGTTTCAGAGATGTGTGTATTTATGGAGAGACGAGAAATAGAGATAGGAAAAAGAGTCCTACACTCTATCGGACGCTTCAGAGTATTTAGTCACAGGTGGAATATAATGACACTGCCACTTTTAAATAATTTTGACTCTCAATTCTATGTATCTCTATATTCGCTTATTGTACGTATAGATTTGTACACGCATTGAATGTGCAAGTACACGCAGTATACGTATGATCAATCAATGCCTGAAGAAATTCAGAGAGGATTTTGCACTTTCTGTAAATTCATTGTTTCTGGCCAAAGACTTGATTTTTGCACTGTTTGTAATGATTTAATTTGGTATTCAAGGCTTATTGAAATCTAAATTTTAACAGGGCTTGATCTGATATCATGTTTTTTTTTGGGTTTGTATGTATATTCCCATCTGATTTTCTTGATTTTGATTGGTTTAAAATTTTATTGATCACAATTAATAGGGTCCCTTTTTGTAGTATTTTAGTGATTCTTGGGTCTATTTTGTGATCAGTTATCACTACTTGGTCTCATACTGCTGCTAAATTTTACTAGACTGATTGATTTTTGTGAGAGATAGTCATTTAATAAATTGTAGTAATATTGTATTTTTCCCCATCTATTTTGCTGATTTTCTTGATTGTGATTGGTTTAGAATTTTATTGATCACAATAGTATTTAGTGATTCTTGGGATTGTTTGTGATCAACAGTTATGATAATGTTGTAGCTATTTATCACTATTTAATGCTGCTGCTAAATTTTACTAAAATGTTTTTTTGTGAGAGGTAGTGATGTAATAAGATGACAGAGAGTTTTGATCTGTTAATGATATTTTTCCAATGTTCATTTTTGGCAAATAAGAAATAAAGGGACAAGATCTTCTTGATATTGTTCCTATTCAGTGATCAGAAAACAGCAATGAGGCTTTTTTTTCTTATATATATTTTTGAATTTCATGAAGGAACCTTTTCTGATTAAACCTTTCATACCATATAATTTTCTGTTATGTGGCAATTTCAAGGTTTTACATTTCTCCTGTTGGTCAGTTTTGTAATCTTTATGTCTCTTTTTACAGGCTTTTCCTGTCATAAATATCAAGTGATGGTGTTAAGTATTGTATTCATAATATGTAACAAAATTTTTGTAATCTTTTTACTTACTGAGGATTGTTATAAATTTTTTGTTCAAATGGGCCTTAATTTGAACACAATGTAGGTATTAACTAATTACCAAAATTTGTAAAAAGTACAAAAGGAACAGCTTTCTCAGTCAATGCAACCCAAAGAACTTTTCAAAATGTACATAAAACGAGGAAGAAGTTGTACATATTGTTCTGGTTTTAAGTTCATTTCTAGTCTGTCTGAATATATTTGAAAAAAAGAAAACAAGAGATAATTACAAAAACTACCCAAGAAGGAAAGCCTACTTACCAAAAACTTCAGTTATCTTTCAAAAATTATAAATATCCACAAGACTTGTATTTTTACCTAACAAATACTCCATGTTGATGCCTCTCAAGGATATTTGTGAGCTAAAAATAAATGTGAGGGAATATTTATAATTTTAATAAACTGTATCCCAAAAACGAATGTGAGGTAGTATTTGTAATTTTAAAAGATAATTGATTTTTTTGTGATTAGGTAAAAACACCTGGTAGATTTTATAGTTAACCCAAAAAACAATGAAAATTGTCTGATATGGATGCAGACATGTCCTTTTCCTTGCATCGTCATTTATATTTGGGACAATTACAAAAATCTCCCTGAATTTTGGGCTAATTACGAAAAAAATCCACAGATTTTTGAAAATTACAGAACGTTGATATTTGATTCCGTATTACATTTCCCCCTCATAAGTATTTTTTTTTCAAAAAAAACCCCGATATTCTAAAAATATTACAACTGCCCCTTAAATTTAACAGCTAGAGGGGTTTTTGTAATTTTAAAATATCTCTAAGTTTATTTTGTAATTAGACCAAACCTCAAAGGGTCTTTTCTTTTGTAATTATCCCTTTATATTTGCAGAACTTCATTTACGTGGATGTGTATTTGATGCTTCTTCAACAGGTTTTATTTTCTTTAAATTTACACTGTTGGCTATTGTGTTTAATGTTTAGGAGTAGTCTTAAATCTTAAGAAAAAGAAAAAACTGCGAATATATTTTTATTTTGAAAATTTTTCATTTTCTTTACTGTTTTTGGCTATCGATTGGATATGTGTTGTTGATTTGATGTTAAAATAGTAAAATAATTATTGATGTGATTGTAGTTAGAAATGTGTAGAATCGAAAAAATTTGAAGATTAGTTTTTTTGTGAATAAATGTGATAAATCTTAAGAAAAAAGAATTTTTAAAAATTTTCTGAAAGGACTTAATATCCAATAGCTGCCTGAAGGACTCGCGCAAAAACAAAAACTCAAGACTTGCATTTAATCTATTTATAATTTAACACATTCTCGAGATCATATAAAGGAAGCTTGTTCGACGGATGAAAAGCCCAATTATTATTTGCTGGACTATCCATCCCATCTGGGTTTACTTTCAACAGGCCCAACCACGGGTCTTTAAGCTGTGTCCCTATTGACGTCCATTACATATTGGGCAAATCTCAAAAGCCCGGCCCAAGTTCTACTATTATTAACATTTCATTCCAAGTCGTCTAAGTTGGGATCATGAAATAAAATTCTTAGTCTTTTCATGAATCATGACGACCTGTTATTTAAATATCTCCTTTTCATTTGACAAAATTATCATTCAAGATGATAATATAATCTTAACAATTCAAAAAGGCAAAACAAAAAGCAGCATACTAATATATAACCACTTAAAAGCAGTGTTGTAAAAATCGGCCTAGGCGGCGCCTGTTTTTAGCGCTTATTTTTGCCCTAGGCCGATCCGATTTTCCCAAAATCGGCAAAAAAATCGGCCTGGGGCAAAAATCGGCCTAGGCGGCCAAAAAATCGGAAAAAAATCGGGAAAAAATCGGTCTAGGCGGTCTAGGCGGAATAAATCGAGAAAAAATCGGCAAAAATCGGCCAAAATACAAAAAAATGAAAACAAAAAGAGAAAAACTTGATGTTTCTAGGCGCCCTAACAATTCAAAAACCGACCAAAAAGCGCCTAGCGATTTCTGCAACCTTGCTTAAAAGACTATTAACTAATCACTATTATTGGTAGATTAGAATTTAGAATGTCCCATGACCGATGATCCACAACCAGTCAAGAGAAACGCCTGAAAATACGCCTGCTAGAAGAAATACTACTAGCAAATTGCCCAATGCATTTTGCTCCGGTGCCTACGAATAAATAAATTTAAAAAGTTGTAATGCCAAAATAATATTCAAGCTCATTTTATGTGTATTTGATGGATTTTTCGACTCACCCTATACCCTTTTGGAGCCACTGTGAGTACACAGACAGTGAGATATCCATTTGTCAGTCCAAGAAATGATACTAACATTATCATCCAGCCCTGGTCTCCATACTTTGCGGTGAAATAGAAACAAGGAACGAACAACAAACGTAGCAACGACGCTATGAATAATCCTTTCCGAGATTCCAGTCTAAGGAACTCAATAAGAGGGATGTATCTTGCTACTAAATCCGACGCGTTGTACATTGCTATGAGGACAACAACATACCTACACATAAAAAAATAATAATTTACAACCAATTGATCTAACATTGTCATAAAGCAAAAATTACTATGATTACTTACCAAGATCCCAATTGATGTGTACCAGTGTTTTCATACAAGAATCCAGGTAAAATTGATAATGTGAGTACATATATCAACCAAAGGTCTGATGCATAATCAATATTCTTGAATAACAACTGCTTGTTGCTTAGTCGCTCATGATTAGCATCATCAATCTGCAATAATAGCATAAACTATTTTGAAAGTTTGAAATTTCAATTAAGATTAAATTGAACTTATCTGGATTCGATAGAATAATTTTACTGTTTCACTGTTCGTGGTCTCGATTCCAGCAGCAGCAAGATCAGCCGAAACTGTTTTGGACCCTTCTGAAGCTGCCTTCTTACGAAAGTGCTTCACAATTGGTAGTTTGGCGAAAATATTTGCGTACAAGAAAATGCACATAACTTCAAAAAACGTCGTGATGGCGAGAAACAACACTGCATAATCACCAATATGAAAAATGTTACCATCTCAAAGTAGTAAACTAGAGCCGACAAAATTGGTCTGGTCTGATGGGCCAGCCTGTCTATCTGCATATAGGGCTGGACTAGGCTTCTGGGCCACAATGACTCAAAAAAAATACACTCGGTGGGGTTTGGGCACAAGAAATACGGCCCAACGAAATTCTGGGTCTGCTCAACCCGGTCCAATTTTTTCACTTGGTTCGTTGGGCTAGGCCCAACCAGCCAATTGCCAACTCTATGGTAAACACGAAACTTATCCATAATTAGTCAATTAAACACTCTCAAAGAAAAACCATCTATGATGAGATGAGTAACTTACTAACTCCCTTACGAAGGCCGTGATTGGTTTTATCAAAAGCTGCTTTTGTTATTAGCCTCAAACAAGAAGTTAGAGCTCCTGATGCAGCTACTCCAGCAAAAAATGACTGTAAGTTCAAATGTAAACATTCTGATCTAATTTTTGAAATAGTAAAATGAAATGCAATTGAAAATAGCAAAAACTTGTATGAGACGGTCTCATGACATAATCCATAAAAATGGGTCCTTTACGTAAATAGAATACAAGCCCAAGGCCCAAACCTACAAAAAAACCATATTTTTCTATTTTGTAGGATCCGTCTCATAAACTTAAATCCATAATACTGTCTCATATGAGATCAACTCATTGAAAAGTTACCTGAATGAATTCAGGACACATGAAAGATAATTCTCCGACCACTCCACCTTCGACATGGGCACTTGCAACTCCAAAGGCAGCAACACAAACACATATGCCAATATAACTTCCAATCCCACCTTTTCCTGATGTAGCTAGATCTATCTGGTAAGATATCCAAATGCAAATTGAGATAAATTATAGACAATATATAGAGTAGCAATCCCTGATATGACACGAACAGACTAATACGAATTTGACACGATGTTGTCGTTTGTCTTAAAAACATAATTATTTTATATTTTACAGAATTTTTGATGTATTTTGAACATAAAATTAAATTGACCCAAAGTTGAATACGACTAGATGACCCGAATTGCACCCCTAAAATATAGGCTTGGTGAAGGCAATTTTAAAAAGAAAAGATAAATATGAAATGGTTGAGAGAACTTACCACTAGAAGCCCAAATATACTTAGGCAAAAAACAGGATAAATAATCAACAAAGATGTGAGAGCTTGATAGACCTAAAACAAGGTTGAGAGAACTTACCACTAGAAGCCCAAATATACTTAGGCAAAAAAGGATATACCCAAACAAGGTTCGCTTCCTTGTATCAATCTTTGCCTCGTTATAAGCAAGTATTGCTATTGTTCCAAGTGCAAATGGTTGAAAAACAAGGGTAAGTACCCTTGCAGGATGGTAATGCTGCAAGAGAAAATTTCATAGATAATTAAAACTCTTTAGGCTAGAGGTAGTCCGACGTGCTGGTTACACCCCTGGCTAGTATGGATGTGCTCACCGGGAACAACTCATAGTAATAATCTCCAATGGTTAGCATGCTATTCCATGAGAGCGTGACTCCAAGTCCAAGAAACCAACAAACCGCAATTGCCTTAATCTTTCCCTGAAATTTTATCAAGAAAAAAATAAATTCACAAACACACAAAAAAAAAAAGTGGGAAAAATTCTAACGGGACAAGACCATACTAAGTTCTAGTTTCGGTCATTCATGCTTCACCTAATCAATTTCCCAAAAATGCCCGACCGTTGAGGGAAAACTAAATAATAAAAACAATAAATAAATAAAATAAGCATACAATTAATTATAATTTCACGTTGCAGAATTTCATGTTCTAATTCTAACTACTCGACTACTCGTTAGCTTCCTTGAAAGGCAATATTAATTAAGGCTTAATAGCAGTTTTGGTTCTATAAATATAAGGATATGACATAGTTAGTCCTATAATTATTGATGTATAGTAATTTTGGTCCCGTATGTATTAAAAATTGGCATATTTGGACTAAGTATACTATGTAGCAATTTTGATCCCGTAAAATTTGATTTTTGTGCAATTTTGGTACTCAAATGATGAAATATGACTTACTCGTTTAGGAACCAAAATTGCACAAAAATAAACTTATGGGACTCAAATTGCACAAAAATGAAAATTTACGGGACCTAAATTGATGCATAGCATACTTACAGACTATTTACCACTCCTTTTAATTTACATAAAATACTTGCAGGACCAAATATACCACCCTTTATACTTACAGAGCCATCAATTGAACACATACCTCAAGCCTGGTGGAATTTGAGACTAAGCTTGAATCACCTGTATCCATTTTTGCCCCTCTACAAAAACTGAAAATAAATTCAAACAAAAAAAAATTCAAAAAAAGCATTAAATCGATTCCCCGTTGTAAAAAAATTACTACAGATTCATATAAAAAGGAACAACTTTTTTCATCAAATAATTAAAGGGATGTTCTGATTAAAAGCATAAACCAATGTACAAATAAATTTCTTAAGACATAAAAGCCAAATCTTGGAGAGAATATGACTGCAAACTCAAACTCTTGAAGATGAGAAAACAAAGAAATAATACTTCATAATTCTAGTTTCATATTAACTTTAAATCAGAAGTATAATACTGAAAAATGATATAAAGAAAGAAAAAAAGCGTCGAAGTATTTACCTTTCGAGCTGCAAAATCTGAACGAAAGTTTCACGCCCGTTTCGCCACATTCTTTATATATACACTTTCATTATTCACATAAAAAATGTGGTTGATGATCAGAAAAAAAAAAAAAAAGCATTAATTAGGCATCCTAGATTTAGTAAGTAATCAAATCGTCACGTTATTTCATTTTTTTAGTCATTCAAAGATGGAAAGATATATGTTAGTTCAAGAATTTCCCATTTTAAAGACGCTGCCAAACAATCAAGATCTTGTATTCAATTTTTAGTCATTTTCTTCTCAGTAATTATGGAAAATATAGGCACATATTCGGTTGAATCGAACTAAACCAAATAGAAATGAAATTTCAAATGTTCCAATATATAAATTACATGCCCAACGAGGCAACGAGATAATCTATTATGTCAAGTGTTCGAGATAATCTTGTACGAAAATACCGAGATTAAAGTATGGGTTTATTTTGAGTATTAAGTTATGAAAACATTTTTTAAGAGATGAATTCAAAACATAAAAATAATAATTGATTATGTTTTGGGTGGAGTTATATTTTAAAATTTATTGCCTTTTAATTTCCACCATATTATATTATGATTACATTGCTGAAGGCATTGATTGAGGAATTAGTAACTGCAAATACTCCAAATCAAATCTGAAGAGTTTATGGCATCAATAAATATTCTCCAAAAAATAGAATACAAATTTATGGTCAACTGAACCTTACTTGACTTTTTTTTAGGGACTGAACCGCAAATTAATACTTGTTGAACTAAGTTGTTTTGGAAGTTTAATGATCAGAATTCTTAATATGCATATTTCAGATTAAAAAACCAGTACCAAACTGAATGAACATCTGGTTATTTTCATTTTCTTAAATACATTATCACTCTACTTAAAAATTAATATTTTGTTTGCATAAATTTTGGTGTTTACTAGTTAAAGTTTATTCGGAGAAAAATACGAATCAATAATAAAAAAAAAAGAGCAGATAAATAGGAAACATTCATCCACTTGAAGGATTAATAGCTGGCTGTTGATTATATACAAAAACATCCAAGATAATGTACTGAAGTAAGAACATATGCCAGACAAATAATCAAAACCAGTGGTTCCTAAAGAATCATATTTCCAATGATATAATTTCCAACCTAGACTTGAACAAACTAGTCTAATTCTTGATCCAATATGTACAACGTTTTTCCTAGAATGTCCCATTACCGATGATCCACAACCAACCCAAAGAAACACCCGAAAATATTCCAGCAAGAAGAAACACAACTAGCAAATTACCCAATGCATTCTGCTCTGGTGCCTACAAATACCAAGCATCAACCATGTTAATGTCGTAAATCCAAAAAAAATGGTCAATTTTTTTTTTGTTCCATGCATTTTTCGACTCACCTTATACCCTTTGGGAGCCACTGAGAGTACACAGACCGTCAGATAACCGTTCGTTAGTCCTAAAAAGGATATCAGCATTATCATCCATCCCTGGTCTCCATACTTCGCGGTGAAGTAGAAACAAGGAATGAACAAGAATCGCAACAATGATGCAATCATGAGGCCCTTTCGCGATTCCAGTCTGATACATTCAATAAGTGGAATGTATCTCGCGATAAGATCCCACACGTTGTACATTGCTATTAGGACGACCGCATACCTGCACATACAAAAAGGATTTAACCATAAAAGAATTTATCGTGTTTCGTTTAGTCCGTTGGATCTTTAAACATAAAAGAAACAGACAACTTGATTTCTGATATCAAAGTTTAGAAGAAGACAAGAATAGATAATTAACCCCATAAATTTATTAAGTGTTCATCTGGCCATAAAAAGGAGGGATAATTACAAAAGCTGTCCCTGAGGTTTGGGCTAATTACAAAAAAACTCGGAAAAATTTAAAAATTACAAAAAGCTCCATGAGGTCTGATTAATAATTTACAAATGTAAGGGAAGTGTTTGAAATGTTTTTGCTTGTGAAGAGGTGAAGTGTAATACAATCAAACCTCAAGGGGACTTTTGTAATTTTCAAAAATCTCTGGGTTTTTTGGTTATTAGCTTACACCTAGGGGGTAATTTTTGTAACTATCCCTAAACAGTGTTGGTAAAAGAAAAGGGTAGAAGAAGCAGATTCTTGAAATAGACTTGTTAGTTGGAACTTAGATCACTTACCAAGATCCCAGATGGTGTGTACCAGTGTTTTCATATAAGAATCCGGGAAAATCGATAATGTGAGTACGTATATCAAGAAAAGGTCCAACGCATAATCAATATTCTGAAACAACAACTGCTTGTTGCTTAGCCGCTCGTATTTAACATCATCAACCTGCAATAATAACAAAAGCTACTTTCAAACATTGAAATAGAAATTTTAAGTATGAATTGAACTTCTATGGGTTCTAATGAAGTGTTTTTACTGTTTCACTATCTGCAGTCTGTATACCGGCAGCAGCAAGATCGGCCGAAACAGTTTTGGACCCTTCTGAAGCCGCCTTCTTACGGAAGTGCTTCACAATAGGTAGTTTACCGAAGACGAATGCGTATAGGAAAATGCATATAAATTCAAAGAATGTCGAGATGGCAAGAAACAACACTGTAGAATCACCAAAAAGAAAATTGTCACCATCTCAAAGTAATAAGCACAACATCAGACAATAAGAATATATGATAGCCACACAGCAATCAAATATTTTTTTTTTTTTTTTTTGAGAAGGAAATTAAAATTTCATTAGGTTTGATCATCTCCGAAAAAACCATTTTTGAAAATAACCAAATGGTGGATATGAACCACCGTTCTTAAATTTAAGACCCAAATTTGAAAACGTAAGGGGAGCTTTTAAATGGTTTTTTGCAATGAAGGGGGAAATTGCCCAAAACCTAAAGGGGATTTTTGTAATAAAACTAGGAATAACATTTTGTAATTATCTCAATATTATTACATCTTAGAGTGAGAAAAGCAACTTACTAACTCCCTTGCGATCACCGTGATCAGTTTTATCAAAAGCTGCTTTTGTAATTAGCCTCATACCAGAAGTTAAAGCTCCAGATGCGGCCAAACCAGCAAAAAATGACTGCAAAATTCGGAAAAAGCACAAATGTAAACATACTGATACGATTTTTTGTCAAATAGGAAAATAAAATGAAACTGGAAAAGTTACCTGCATGAATTCAGGACACATGAAAGCTAGATCACCAACCATTCCACCTTGAACATGGGCGTCGGCAACTCCAAAGGCAGCAACAAAAACACAAATGCCGATATAATTCCCAATTCCTCCTTTCCCTGACGTGGCTAGATCTATCTGGTAAAAGCAAATGCATGGTGAGAGCAATTATATAAAGAAAAAGAAAAAGATTAATACAAAATGGTCGAGAGGACGTACCACTAGAAGTCCAAATGTACTTAGGCAGAAAAGGATATACCCAAACAAGTTTCGTTTCCTTGTATCAACCTTTGCCTCGTGATAAGCAAGTATTGCCATTGTTCCGAGTGCAAATGGTTGATAAACAAGGGTAAGTACCCTGGAAGGATGGTAATGCTGCAAAGCAGGGGAAAATACGAAAGATGATTATACTATATGGCAATGCATCTGATAATAACTATTAGAATTATCAATTATGTATCGATTAATCATCAACAAATGATGTTCACAGTGTTCAGAAATCAAAACAGAAAATCTAATCAATTTAAATGCAAAGAAAGCCATTCATTTTATTCCTTAACCAGTAGTAGTAATTTAATTTTTCATAATCTCTTAAGTTTGTCCTCAACGGCACAATATGCAACCTCAAGAACACAAATAAATAATTATTAAAGGGAAAAAGAAACAATTTTAAGGAATGGACAACAGCTTTTCTCCTTGGCAAGTACTATTACATTGATTATGAAGGGATCAGAAATTTGAACACAAATTTGTCTGATAATGAGTTTTAACTGATCTTTTCCCAATGAGTGAAATTTTTCAGCAAGATTAAAATAAAATTACTTTGGATTTTTCTGTATCGAAATGCATCTCGTTCATGCTGAATTTAGATTTGATTGAAACGAAATATGAAACACCAAATTTAAACACGGGATTGGAGATGAATGTACATCGATACAAGAATTAATAACGGGCGGGAGAAGGAGACTTAGTATCCTTTGTCATCAAACTCTTCCTGATATATCCTTAATTCCTTTTTCCTAATATTGAAAAAGATAAAAAAAAGAACTATTGATTATCTCTTTCACAATTAATTGCTCAACTTAATTTCCTATACTAGCAACTGGTAATTCTTGCTAACTTCTTAACTCCTAAATCGGGCCAAATATTTTGATTTCTCACAAAGAAAAAATAATATTGCAAACTAGTGGATATCAAGAATGCTCACCGGAAACAACTCATAGTAGTAATCTCCAATGGTTAGCATGCTATTCCATGAGACAAGGGATCCAAGCCCAAGAAACCAACAAACCACAATTGCCTTAAACTTCCCTGAAATTTTATCAAGAAGAAAAAAACACATAAACACAAATAATTTTTGTGACCAAACATTTACAATGTAAAATACAATAATAAACACATACCTCAAGCCTGGTGGGACTTGAGACTACTACGCTTGAATCACCTTTATCCATGGTTGTTTTTCTACAGAAACTGAAATTTGTATACACTCAATAAGCAGAGTAGTGATAAAATCATAATATAAGCATTAAATTTCATGCCCAATCATACATAACAACTTTTTTCCATCAAATAAAACATGGGATATTCTAATTAATAACAAATCACGAGCTTGTACATCGATTAAACAAACAATATATTTCAAATTTAAATCCCTTCAATTTATTAAAAAAATTATTAACAATAAACCAATATACTATAATTAACTGTCAATGGATATAGAATATTCAAATTCAAAACACAAATAAGAAATAATACCTGAATAATTATAATTTCAGAGAAAAAATACAAACTTTAAGGAAACCCAGACCCAGTTATATAAATCCAGAGCCAACAATGAAAGTGTGAATAACAAATTGCACATAAATTCCTTATATAAAGTGACAAAAAAAAAGAAGATAGCCCTCAAGAATGAAGGATATGGCGTAATGGGTTTTACCTTTTGGGTTGTTGGTGTTGACTGCAAAGTTTGAAACCAAAAGATCCACACAGCCCTCCTCACCAGATTCACACGTGAAATAATTGAATATATATTATGAGAGAGAGATGAATATATATATAAATAAATAAATTACAGTAATAATTGACTTGTGAGAGTGAAGAAACGTGGGGCAGCTGGATGAGAATATCTTAAAAAGCGTTCTTCAAGAATCTCCAAGTATCCATGTGCAACAGCAACTCTTATTCAAAATAGAAAAAAAGAAATAAATATAATGTTAGTTAAGATGAGATTATTGTGCACGAGAAATAAGAAATCATTTATTTTTGGACATCCCGAAATTTAATAATCATCAAGTCACGTTAATTTAATCTTTACGTTTTTATTCGCCCAAGGATGGAAAGATATGTATTAGATATATTTAATTATTTTGGTACGCGTTACATTCGGAGTATTATTTGAATATGTATGTATTTAATATTTATACGATGTATTCTGCCAAAGGGTTCTCCTAGTTGTCATAGGCTCTTAATTATTGGATTTTTGGAAGAACAAAAGTCAAAAAGGGTTGTTATCGTAGCATATCTTTAAACGGAAATCCATATAAAAAATACAAAAGAGATGTTTTCGTAAAAGTAGGTGTGTGGGCCATTATTTATTTATTTTTATTATTTACCTAAAATATAGAGAGCTTTAAAACCAAATATACTTAATTAATAATAAAAAATTGACTTAGAATAAGTTAAAATTATTTTCTGTGTCCCACAAGTTAAATTATTCAAAAATTTAAAAGTTTGCAATTCTTTTTTTAAAAAATTTAGGATGGAGATAAGATTTTTTTTTTTTTTTTTTGAGGGGAGGATGGAGATAAGATTTAAATATCTAATTAGAATTAGTTTTAATGGATTATTTATTTATTTTTATTTTTTACCTAAAATAGGAGGAGAGCCGACT
Organism: Rehmannia glutinosa; assembly: GCA_016081115.2. Taxonomy (NCBI): domain Eukaryota; kingdom Viridiplantae; phylum Streptophyta; class Magnoliopsida; order Lamiales; family Orobanchaceae; genus Rehmannia; species Rehmannia glutinosa. The sequence goes on along the minus strand of CM071929.1, from coordinate 10,127,558 downwards.
TCAGACCAAAACTTCAGCCAACTCAATGAAAATTGAGATTAGAATAAGTTAAAGATTACTTTTCTGTGTCCCACAAGTTAAATTATTCAAAAATTAAAAAGTTTGCCAAGGTGTAGGATGGAGATAAGATTTTTTTTTTTTTTTTTTTTTTGGAAAAAAGATAAGATTTAAATATCTTTAAATTAGTTTTAATGGATTATATTAAATTTTTAAAGAAAACTTAAAAGTTAATTTTTATTGTAAAAAGAATGAAATCAACATCAACATACAACAAACATTTGGGTATCTACAATATTTTGTATATAATTAATAGTTCCAAAATAAATTGATTTGCATATAGGCATTCCAACTCATCGTGAGAGAAACTAGAGAAAAACTCCCCATCCCCACTATCTCACTAATTTTAGAAATCCCCATGCCCAAAAAAATCCCCCAATACATAGAATTTGGCATTTTTTTAAAGAAAAAAATAATTTTTGCTATATTTTTAACCATTATAAGTATTGAAAAAAGATGCAAATTATAAATGAAAACTAACAAAGCATTAATATACATAAAAAATGAAATCAACATCAACATACAACAAACATTTGGGTATCTACAATATTTTGTATATAATTGAATAGTTTTAAAATAAATTGATTTGCATATATGCATTCCAACTGATCGGCAACTCAGAAACTATATGAAAAACTCCTACATTTTACCATCTCACTAATTTTAGAGATTCTAAAAAAGAAAATCTATATAATACATAGAATCTGGATATCTATAATACCATAATTAAGAAAAGGCCTACCTATAATTTCTTCAAATATTGGAGACTTGGACGAAAGTGAATCAATTAAGGAGATGGACAGATTGAGATTTTGAATGGATGAAATGAAAGAGAAGATAGTACAGAGATATAGTGGCTGGACTGAGTTTTTGAGTCAAAGAAAAAGACATCAGTCAAGGGTTTTATGTATTTACTATATATAATTTGACATATTTTTATATATTTTTATAATAATAAAAATGATTTATTTAAAAATATATTATTTTTTGAAAAAAAAATCCCCCAAATCCCCACCAACGGGGAGCACTTTCGCCCCCCCCCGCCCCCACGATGGGGGGAAAATTTTCCCCGAATCTCACGCCGGGACGGATTGGATCCCGCGAGACGAATGGAGATTTCCCCCGCCCCGCCCGCCGACCATCCCTATGTAGTAGTAGTTTTGACCTATAATCTTATTTTATTATTATTTTTAGGGAGATTAATTATTGTATAAAAAATATTTAAGAAGTTTTTTTCAATTCTTGTATCTTTCACGTTACTTGTGTAGAATCAACTTACGAGATGAGTTTGTATTTTTATTCACCCTTCAATCTTTCTGACCCACCACAATTAGAGCTTTTAACCCTTTTAGTCAACACTATCGGAAACAAAATTAAATGGGATGTTTGATTAACTAAATGGGATGTTTGATTTTAATTGATATCGATAATAACATTTCCAGTATATTTTATTAGATGGTCTGCGTGTAAAAAATTGATATAATGAAGAATCTGTGACTTACTGAATTTAAAAAATTTGATTTTATAATTTTGGGCTTTTATTTTTTTTTCCTTTTTTTTTAACAACCCTAATTCCATACTATGGATAAATTCGAATACAATTACAATTTTATACACATTCAACGTGATATTCGGGACTCAACCATCATATAAGCTATTGCCTTCTAAAACTCTACATGATTACCTTGTCTTCCAAATAAATTATGGCATTCGAGATCCCATGAGTTCAAAACGACACATTCCCATTAGTTCCACCTCATATTTTACCATTTTACGATGGTCATGGGTGTCAAATGTAGGTTATTTTATCTTGTCTTCATGTAATCACAATCATAAGAGGAGCCATGTATGGTTGTGTTTTCAAGTATCATTCTTAATTTTTCAACTATTTCGGAAAATAAACTTATGTTTGTTGAAGAAAGTTTTCAATGTATATGATGTCATTTAAGTTTTCGCGTTTTTCATGGAAATAAGATTTTGGAAACACAACCAATTAAACATCTTTCTAACATAATACATGGAAATATTTTTTCACTACAATCACGCAAATATATGTCAAAAACAGACTTCAAAAATTATAACCAAATATTTTTCTCATTTCCAAACATATAATGTACCAGAAATTCAGACAACAAATTAAATATATTCTCCTTTTTCACAGATAAACAAATATTTTTTTAGAATTAATTTTCCAACTGAAAATCGGAGATGGAAATACACTTATGCATACCAATTATATTTTGTCCCTCTCCATGTATTACAGGGAAGACAAAAACATCTTGAGTTCAAAACTATGACTTTTAAGGTGTGGAAATACGAATTATTATAGCAACAAAATATACAAATATCGTTGGTATTATAGTCTGTTTCTGTTTGCGTCACATTTGAGTAGGCAATACATCACTGCCCTCCAGCATATAAAATATAAATACATATTATTTCAAATAAATTAAAATATAAATACATATCATGCACATGTATGATAAATTATCATTTTTTTTCTTCTTTTTCTTTCTTTTTGTGTGGGTGGGGGTGTGGAGGTGTGGCGCCCCAAAAAGAAAAAAAAATCATTAACGACCCATCATTCAATATTTTAAGAACATTTGGTATATCACTATTAAAGAAGAGTTGAATATTAAAAAATGCAAAACAATCAATAACCATTGTTAACAAAAAAGCGTATAGAAAAACCCAAAAGAAATGTAGCTACTAGCTAACCTCAGTTACCCCATGATGGATTTCAACCTCGAAGGAACCATTAGAAAATAAATATGAGGGTTTGTAGGAGCTATGAGAAAAAACTATCAAGAAATTGAGATAAGTTAAGGCTTTAAAATTGGAGGATTTTCGGGAACTGGTGGATATAATCGAAATATTATTATCATTATTGATGAAAAAATTATTTTATTTAAATTTGAGATAACGAATAATAGTAATAATAATAAAAAGAATAGTAGAAAAGAAAAATAAGTTTGGTTTTAGATTTGATGGTAATATAATATAACAAAATTAAAAAGTATGTATTTAAGTGGTATATTATGGATTGACGATTTTGGTCAATTCATCTCAAGTTATTGAAAATACACTTGATTTGTTTTGGGCCGATTCGAGTTTTCGTCCTGTCTTAAATAGGTCCTGGATCTTTTCGGCCTACAAAATCGGGCTAAGGGGGAATTGGTATCGGGCGGACGACCCGTCAGCTATTTTGGAAGTAGTTTATAGCACTACGCGGCACTATAGAGCCTCTTATAATTTAGGCCCATTGATTTACTTTGGGCCAGGGACTCGAATTATTGTTATAAAACCTCTCCTATCCATGAGCTTTTAGACCATTATTATTCTCATGCTATAGGGCCTATCATATATCAACTAATTATCTAAAAATGGAGGACATCGCACGAGAAATGCCTATTCGACCTACAGAATCAGTGTTTGATTGAGTCCAATCCTATTACTGGGCCGGTTGGATTGGGCCATTTTGATGACAAGTAGTTTATAGCACACTGGGTTCCAAAACGACACTAAATAGAGCCTTATAAATTAAATTATTCTTTACTTATTACAAAAATAAAAATATGTATTTAAAACAGGCCCATTGGATTCAATCAAATTTTATTGCCATATTTTTATATTGGACTCGAAAAATTAAAATTGTTATAAAACCTCTCCTATTCCATGAGTTTATTAGACCATTATTATTCTCATAAGCTGAGTTTGGGTCTATCATATATCAACTCATTATCTAAAAATGGATTGGTTTAAAACTGGACATCGCACGAGAAATGCCCCACATTTCGTCATTTCTATTTTTCAATATTTTCACAGCACGATAAACACAAGAAAATCAATATACAATAAGAAAAGTTTATTTTTATTCCAATATATAAACACGCCTAGCGAGAAAATCACTCGTCATGTGTTCTTGACATAAAACAAATTTGAAGGCACTAACTGAAAAATCAGTGAATGCAAATAATCCCAATCAAATCTCAAGAATTTAAAGCATCAATTGATTGGAAGTAGCATTGATGATGTTAATTTCTGCAGCTCATTGCTAAGCTTCTCAGTGTTCCATGTATAGCACAAACTCCTAGTTAGGGAATTGGTATGACACAAACAGATTGTTAAAAGGGTTTTAGGGTTGTCCCAAAGAAGTCTTTTCAATACTTATGTCAGTATGAGCATCCTCAATGGTGTGCTTAAGTTCATCTTTTTTGTGGGCCCAATAATGCCACAACATATAAAAATCCTCTCCTACTCAACATATTGGTTTGCTCAAGTTTATAATTGAAATTGGATCCCACAAATCATCTATTACGACCCACAAATCATTTTCTTGTCATTTGTATATGTTCAACATCTTGAACAAATTTTCAAGAATTATGATCATCTCCGTAATGGTAAAATTGGTATCTTGAACATGAATTGTATCGTTGCGGTGTCCTAAGGGTTTATGATTAACGTCCCAACTCCCAAGTACAAAATAGTAGTAATTAAAATGAGTTTACTTAGAGCATCTTTCAAAAGAGTGATCTATCTTCATTTGGAGCAAAAAAATTTGCTCAAACATCACTGCGCCAAATCCTACACATTTTGAAGATATGAACAGGTTTTGCGCTAGAAATAACACGCAACATTGTAGCTGCGATAATTTTTTTCTTTTTTTTTTTAAATTAATGATTTTAGTGTATAAAAACATGCACTAAAATAAATAATATGTAATATTCCTTTTTATTGTAGAATTTATCAAATTGGAGAAGAGTGCATATTTTTGACCAAAATAGTTATTTATATAAACTAAAGTAGTCTTGAAACTACTGTCATGGCCTTATAAATGAGAGATTATTTATACAAGAAAACATTGGTGGTCGAACTTGTTTAGTAGTTTGGGCCTTGAGTGCCAACAAGTTTATGATAACTGTTAATTAAATTTAACGCAATGAATGATGATTAAAAATTAATGACAATAAATGTTAGAATTAAATAATTAAAGAATAATTAATTACCCCACATCAAACATATCTTTCCTCAAGCATCCGGGCCTTATTGTCTTTTCTTTTCCCTTTTTTCCCTTTTTGGCAAACTCATTATCTTTTCTAAAGAAAAACAAAATTATACATACCAACAAATCTTCCAAAGATAAATATCGTTTTGAGGAATATATGGATCTAGCTAGCAATTAAATCAAATCGAAGAAATATGATTCAATTCTATCAATATAACCCACTCATGAGTCATGACTTGGATTTTCTTTTATTTTTTCCCTTTTTTTTTTTTTTTTTTTTGTTTTTGCTCCATTGCAATCCACATATTTCCCCTTGGCCCTTACAATCTCATCATATTTCAAAATTCAAACGATCAGATATTTTTTTAATTTGGAAGGAACACCATTGCTTACCACGAGGCCGAAGACAAAAAGATAACTGGAAACCACGATCGTTAGAAAGAACAGTTGGGCCCCGCAAAAGCTTTAAAGCTTTTTATGGGTCCCACCAGGACCCACCACCTCTGCTCCAAAATTCCAGTCCTTCTCCACCTCTCGACCCCCACTGGCCGAATAAATGTTTTGTTTTCGGATTTTAATGGAACCGGATTTTATTGAGAAAAGTAAATGGAACATTTTTTCTGTTTTTGATAATGGTACATTTTTTTGTTAGTATGACTGATCAAGTTTTTGCACGCAGATTTAGGGAGTATTTACCAAATTCTTAAAAAAATGATTATCAGCTTCTAAATGCAAAATAACTGTTTTTATTATCAGAAGGTGATAATCGTTTTTTTTTATATAGAATTTTCAAACACTCCCATAGTAATAAATTGGTTTAACATTTAATTGCAATACTTGAAAAATATTAAAAAAAAAAATAAAAAGAGAACAAAAAATTTGCAACTGTTGTTATTATAATCTGTTTTTTACTGATAAATATTAGAATTTTTTTGCCACTGTTTAATTGAATCATCTTTATAATCAATTGCTCTAATGAATGATGGGCCGGGCCCTCAAGTGGAATATTCTCATAATTTTTGGTGTTACTCACTTACTCACCACAAGAAAGGAATCATTAGTACCGATCAAAAAATTACTTTTGAATCATTAGTAAAGACTAATTACAATTACTTTTGCACTAATAATCAGATTTGATAAAATTACTAAATGGTGGTTGATACTTGTCATAAATGAAACTGTTAAGTGTTAAGAGTCGATATAATTAATCATTTGATAAACTGTACTAATAATGGTGGGTGAATCAATATTAATATAAAACTGTGACATTATTATTACATAAATGAACCTGTTAAGGTCTTTTTTTCATTTCTAAGAGTTAATACTGATCTATTATTGTTCTTACTACTTCCTTTTTTGCTTGTCAATTTATTTTAAAAAAAAGTGGTCCGAAATAAATTGGGTTTGTGCTATTAGGTGTATAATATCAATGTCAAATATCTTATTCTACAACAAAAAATTAAAAATGAAACATTTGATAGAAAATTCGTATTCAGTCACATCTACAAAATCGTTCTCCAATAACAATTTGTAGTGCAAAAAAAAAAAAAAAAAAACTAGTTGTTGATTTAATTTCTCACAATATATTTCCCACCCCCACCCCCACACCCTACCATTTGGGGTAATATGCTATATTATAGAAAGTTGAAACTGATATTAAAAAAAAAAAAAAAAAGAACGCTTGGTCACAAAAGAATAGACGGTTACCGTCCACACATATTTATAAAGTGTAATAATAGTTCTTATTGGTGCACAACTTATTCAATTTGCCACCATAAACTAATCAGTCACAACTTTCATTATCAGTTAAACAATGAGACCTCATCTTTAGGTATTGGTCTTATGTTAAATCAATTTGTCTGATATCATTATCCCTGTCTCAATTGATGGTCACTTTCTTCATTACGTGGATCCACACAGTAGCTACAATATAATTGTATAAATTTGTTTCCCTTTGACGTACGCTAAACCTCTATTATTAGTAGAGTCGACATTAATAACTGTCTATGTTTTTATTCCTTTTTTTCCCCTTCAAAAAAAAAAAAACAAAAATAAAGACAAAAAACAAAAAAAATAACAACTGTAGTTTATATTCCTAAAATTAAAGTTTAACCCCGATTAATCCCGCCTAGTGGATCGTGGGTGAAGATTCGAAAGATCTCCTTATCCGCAACTAACGATTTTTTTCGATTTCTAAAAAATAGGCGTCTTTGGTTTAAATTGCATTTTTAAGTTATTTTTGTTGTTTCCCGCTTCTAAAGTTTAATGTTTTTTTAAACGTTAACCGACGGTTTGTGATGATCGTGGCGGACTTTCATATTTTAAAAAAACAGAAAAGAACAACTGGTCTATAGTAAAGGATTTGATTTGTGACAGTGGTTACATCGCAGCCAAATGCATTTTAAAATTCCCCACCGCTGAAGACATTCTTTACAATTTCGTACGCTAACAGTTGTTCCTTCATATTCTCCTCCACTACTCCATATTCTTGATAGCCGAATATATACACACATACACACACAAAGCGTGCCTAATCAGTCCTTTCTGTTACCAATTGCAGAAATTGGTTACTAATTTATGGCCTCACACAATCATGTTCCAGTCAACGAGCTGGACTCGGGCCTCACCGATTCAGTCGCGTCGACCCCACGCTCCGACTACCTCCCCGACGACAGCGCCTACGCTCTGCAGCCGCGCGTCCGTTTCATGTGCAGCTTCGGCGGAAAAATCCTCCCCCGCCCGCACGACAATCAGCTCCGCTACGTCGGCGGAGACACCCGTATCGTCGTCGTCCATCGCCACGCCACCACCTTTCTCATCCCTGCTCAACAAACTGTCCAAGCTCTCCGGTACAACCAACATAAGCATAAAGTACCAGCTCCCGAACGAGGACCTCGACGCGCTCATCACTGTCACGGCTGATGAAGACGTTGAGAATATGATGGAAGAATACGATCGGCTCAGCCAGGGACATAAATCGGCTCGGCTTAGGGTTTTCCTTTTCCCGACTGACAATTCTGACATCTCCAGGTCCACTAGTATTAACTCGATCCTCGACGGCTCGGTTAAGCGCGAGAACTGGTTCGTCGACGCTCTTAACGGCGGACAGGGAGGCGGTCCGGTTCTCGACCGCGGCCGGTCCGAGGTGTCGTCTATCGTATCCGAAGTGCCGGATTATCTATTCGGGTTGGACAATTCAGATGATGCTCTGAAAGAAGGTACCAAAATCAGAAACAAAAACATACTAAACGACAACGTATCGATGTCGGACCCGGGTTCGCCGGCTCCGATTGTCTCATCGCCGTTCTGCTCCACGTCATCATCGCTGGCCCCATCTAGCCTGCAAGTAATTCCGGATCTTCCACCCGTGAGAACCCGACCCGTTAACACGGTCCAAGTCGTGAGTGAAATGGTAAATGAGAAAATGGTTCCTCAATCAACCGGGTATTCGGGTAGTCCGATGTGGCAGTACGCGAATCCAGCTGTCCAACCCATGCCAGCTGTATATTACATGCCTGGTAGTCATGTCCAACCCGGGAATGCTCCGGTTCAACCCGTTCAGATCCGGGCACAGTTTGTTCAGCCATACACAGTTGGACCGGGTCAAGTACCCATCGGGTTTCCGGGTGTGAATCAAGTGTATGGGGCTGGTGTGAGGCCATATGAAATGCCTGCTAGAATTATCACTGATAATACGGGTCAGGCCATGTATTATGGAGCCAGAAACATGGCTGTTGTTCCGGGTTCTTATCCGGGTATGGTGGTTTCGGGTGGAGAAGAAATGCATGGATCTGGTCCAGATGTGATCCCGGGTCGGGTTTCCCAAGGGTCTTGAAAATTTGTTGGATCTGTTAAAAGTCAAACCATTTATGCAGCTATTTCTTATAAAAGGTATATGTATGTAATGATTTATAAAAGAAAAAAAAATATAGGTCTATGTGAGATTTGATTGGATGATAAACATTTTTTATGGGACATGTAAAATGTTTTGTATCTTTTATTTGGATTATGGCAATTTGTGAGTAAGCTTTGTGGTACTCAAACTAATGCATTTATTCGGAGGAAAGTGTAATTAGAAATAATGTTCTGTACCGCGATAGAATGCAGATTATTTATTTGTGTGGAAATGTATTATGTTTTGTTTCTTGTAATTTAGTTTTTTTTAGTACAAAAAAATAAAAAATGTATTATGTTTTGTTTCTGATTAAATCAAAGAAATAGACAACCTATAATTTGGAGTTGTGGAGATAAAGGATTGCATTTTGTTGATAGACCTTGTTTTAATGGCAAAGTTGAATGTTCAGATTATGCCCTTTTTGGCTTGATCCATGAAAAGTACAAATATTTATTGATTTTTATATGTACTAAAAAAGGTATAGTTAGGATCGAGAGTGTGGGGCAAGTGGTTCGATGCTCACGAGACCCAACTCAGGATTTCCCAACCCTTTTGGTATTCACAGTGGGATGGATCCACTAATTTTCGAATATCCACGTATTCGTGATTCGTTTATTATTCGAATCCAAAATATATTCGTATTCGATTCGGTCTATATTCGAATATATTCGATTCGATTCAAACCACCCTTTTGGGATTTTTCTAAAAAAAAAGGTTATTTTAGTTTTTTTATTTTTTTAACTTTAAATTGTGACTAATTTATAATATAAAATTAAAATCTGAATAATAAAAAACTTATCAAATAAGTACTAGTTGGTAATAAATTAAATTAACATAGGAATTATGAAATATATATACATAGATATAATATCAATACTAATATAAAAAAAAAAAAAAAGGTTATAGTTTTGTTGTAAATATATTGTATTTATTAGTTTGGGAAAATAAATATTTTATGCATTAAATGATTTCGATTCGAATAATCAAAAATTAAATATTACAAGTGTTAACCGAGACGCCAAATGCCAAAATGAAGACAAGATTAAAAAATATATTCATTTGAATTAAAATAGTGAGATGAATCATGATGTTGCGCTATCAATGGCGCGAATCAATAAAGATATAGCGTGGGCTTTTCTATTTTTTTTTCATTTTCTTTTTTTTTTTTGTTTAGTTTTAATATATTACAATATGTTGTAAAATTTTTTTAGTTATATACTATTAATTATCATTTGTATGTATGATTTATTATTAATAAAAATATTAATATTACTAAATTTAAATTTACTTGTTTAAATTCTTTATTTAATATATTTTTATAGATTAGTTATAATAAACAAATATATTTTAATTACTAAATATGAATTTATAATATTATGTTAAAAATAGTTGGTTTTAATAAAATAGTTTTTGTATTAAAATAATAAAGAATATTCAAGGAATATTTTTTAATGCAAAATTTGAAGTTTGGGAAAAAGTGACCGAGACTTTATGTATTAAATTTTTCGGTCAATCAAAAATTAAATGTTATAAGCTGTGGTTTAAACTCAATTCCTTAACTTTGACAAATGAAATTTGAACACACTTTTATTTTAATAAGATTTGAAGTTCATGAAGCTCGATGTGATCGGTATAGAAATAAAAAGTATGCGTAAACTTACTAAATTATTCGAGATCAAAACCAAATTGAAATATAATTTTTGAAATTCAATAAAATTCATTCAATTTAATTTTTATTTGCACCCCTACTTTTGCTGTACCGTGTCAAATTTAGTGCATTTGAAGAGAAAAAAAGAAACGAGTCAATTTGACTTGAATATGCCTTTTCTAACTAATAGTTTATCTATGATCCTTGCAGCCTGCAGGGTGGTATATTCGCCAATTTGACTTACTATTTCACAAATTGTCTAGCATAAAACTATACTTATTTTTTTTTTTTTTAGTAATGTTGATTGTTGCATTGAATGATTTTCTATAAATTATTAGCACATAATTTAGGCTTAACTTAAAGTTACATATTGTTATTTTTAGTTGGGCCGGTGGCTGTTGCATTTTGCATTTACTAAAGAAGCCACAATTCACATATTATATTGTATCCAAATAATGTTGGACTGCTAGATAAAGCCCATAATCCATATCAATGGGCAACCAAGGATGTCCTTACTTCTTTGGTCCTTCCAAATGTTGGCCATATAACAATCTAGCAAGCCCATATGTCCGTGGCCCTGTGGCAGCTTCAGCATTTAAGTGGGTATCTTTTAATTTAAATTTATATAGTTGCATCTACTTTTGTCTCTTTTCTAGACTAAATTAGACTATGTATAGATATTGAAGTTTTGGGTTTAAAAAAAAAAAAGGAATGACAAAACTTATATGAGGCTTAATTTGGATGGATGAATTTCTCAACTTCAAGTCTATAATAACAGATTCATTGATTTTGTTTGGACGTGTTGTATCATATCTGACGGGGTTCAACCAAATGACCAATTAGGATCCACATCAGACAAGAGTCCCGCTTAATGCATTCACAATCGAGAATATCATTCAAGGGATTGGGACCAACCAACCATATGCCCCTTCCTTAAAGGGTGAAGGATCATATTCAACCTGAAGACCAACTTAAAAGGCGCAAAACCCAACACCGAATGGCACGAGCTAAGTCAAATGAGGGAATTCATACAAATCGAAGTTCTCATGGGTTGCCCAACCAACCAAGTCAATCACATAGCGTATCAGTTCAGCTCAGCGACCTTACTTAACTTAATAAAGAAGAAAAATGCATCTCAATGTGTGTCAAGCGACAACCATCATGCAATATATCACATCCTCTAATCACATTGCAACCTAATCCATGACATCCTAACGTATAAGATATCAGCACGTCTACATACGAGAACCATTACTCCTATAATCCTCAAAGTCAACTAAAGCTTAGAAAGAAAGATAAATAAATAAATACTATAAATACTCTCTCTCTCTCTCTCTCTCTCTAATATATATATATATAAAAACCATTACTCTCTATCTCCTCCCCCCACCCAATAATAAATTACATACTAAAAAAGCATTTCTTGCATTTCTTGCATTAAGCTTACAAGCTAAGAGAATAAAATGGGGAAAAATATTAAGCCCAACCTCCAACATGTAGACAAACTCCGCGTATTTCATTATTTTTCTAATTTCATTCTCTATATTCGTAGTTTTTAACTCACAAGGCCCATACTATTGGTTGACACATCGAAAATACAGATCTGCACGTCAACAAGATGCAATATTTTTAAAATCCTTAGGCTCATATTTTGAGTTATTTTTTGAGTCGTTATGATGGATTTTAAATTCTTGAGTCATTTGAAATTCTTCCCAAAATCTTTCAGTTGCATTTAAATGAGAGGATTTGGATTTGGGGAGATGATTTGGGGAAGAATTTCAAATGATTCTAAACAAGAAGGATTTGAAATCCTTCAAATGACTTCAAAAATAACTTGCAAGAATTTGGAATTTGTTATTTGATGTTGTTTGGGATTTGAAATCTAGAGCTTCAAATCCGTCCATCCAAATGGAGCCTCAATCAAATCTGAATCCTCTCGCACAAATGCAACATTAGAAAAAAGATTTATGGACTTGGATTCAAATAATTGGAAACTATTTTTGGACCATTTCAAATCCTTCTTATCTGAAGTCATTTGCAAAATCCTCACCTTAACTCCAAATTCTTCGTACAAATGCAACCTTAGCGAATTTTGTGTTTTCTCTGTTATCTCATTGTTGCTAAATTAATGCTATACACCAATGTTCTAAAAAATGTTAGGCGCTAGTCTGGCGGCATACTAGGTCCTATCACCTAGGCGCAACTGAGCGAAGCTGAGCAGAGCCTAATCGGAAGAATAACTAAGTTGGACAAGGGGGACCTAGTAGTTAGGCGGGGACTAAACACTAATTAGAGCTAAAGAGATATTTTTAGAATAGCGTAAAACATAAATCAAAAGTTATTATAGCCATCAAAAGCTAATTCCTAGTTTTCCCCCTCAGCCAAACACACCACTACACCTCGCTTCGTTCGTACATGTTGAGAGCATAATACATAATCGCATCACATACATAGTGCGGTGCCCTCTGCCTATGACTCTTCTGACCTTTTCTGCTTCGACTCCTCTGTTTCATTGCACATTCGCTGCTTGCCTCCGCCACAATCCTTTCAACTTTTCGCAATTCTCATAGGAAAAACAGGAATACGACCAAAAAAAAAAAAAAAAGGGCATATCCAGTGTTCATGTGGTGGTTCTGATGGCGGCGCCACCGGTGAAATCGCAGCCATTGCACAACTTCTCTTTGCCCCACCTCAAATGGGCCCACAAGAACTCCTCCTCCTCCGCCGCTGGCACCAGCTCCCACCATCACCGCTTCCGCCGCCGCGATTCCCCCGATCAACACCGCCACCGCTACCCCGACCTTGAGTCCGACCAACCCACAAACCCCAGCCAACAACCGCCCACGCCCGCAGAGGAGGAGAATGGGGAGGCGAAGCCGTGGAAGTTGCGACCGAGGAAGGAGGTAATCAAAGCGGCGTCAACTTGCAAGAATGAAACAGGTGCTGAGAATAACGATAACAAAATCAATAGCAACAGTAACGTGGTGAAATCGCAGAGACTCAGGGGGTTGGTGGAAGGAGGGCAGCAGAACGGTGGAGTTGAGAGGAAGGGCAAGAGAAGGGTTTGGATTTCGCTGTCGAGGGAAGAAATCGAAGAGGATATTTATGCTTTGACGGGCGGCAAGCCCGCCCGCAGGCCCAAGAAATGGCCCAAGAACGTTCAGAAACAACTCGATGTACGCGGGCTTGAAATCCCCCCCCACCCCCTGTGTGCCTCTCTGTGTAGTGTGTGTTTTGATATTGAAGAAAATGAGAATTATGCTTCCTTTCACTTTGGGGCTTTATACCTGATTTGTTTTTAATGGGTGTTTTTGCTCTGTTCTAACAGAATGTATTTCCTGGATTATATTTGGTTGGGGTTGCAGCTGACTCGTATCGGGCTATGATGCTCTGGTATGGCCTTTTTCTTTGGGTTTTTTTATTTTAATTGAATTTGTTGTGCATGCATGCTTTAGATTTGTTGTATATTATGATCTGTGTCAATTCCAAATTTAATTTAGTGAAAGACAGATTAATCTGGGCGGATTTGAAGGATTAAAATATGGAAATGTACTCTTGCAGAGGTAAATATGTCACTGTAAATGAGCCCATTAAATTTTAGGTATAAGAGGCATTGTAAAAGAATCTGCCATTATGCATATCTATGAATGTGATTTGTTCTTTTTATGATTGCGTTTGTTCGTTATGGATTGCCAGAGTTTCTCAAGCTTCTTGTCGGTTGAATATTGTTGTTGTGCTAAGTTGTAGCTGATTGTTTGATAATGTATTATGCAGAGGTGGTTTTGATGTCGGTATGGAGGTTGGGAAAGCAAGTTGTTTTTCTGCAATGGTACCTTCGTTTTGCTATACTTGTGAATCATGCAAACAATGGCTTATATACTGCTGAAATAGATGATGGCTACTACATATAAGATTTTTAATTTTCATTTGTACTTAGTTCTGGGTGGTTACTGTATTTAGTGGCTTAAAAAGGTAGTCTCTTTTATGAATGAACTTTTGATGTAAGCTTTGAAGCTTTTTGTGAATGAATGAATTGTATGACTTTTGTTGGAATGCAATTCCTTATATTCGCTGTCCGGGGAATTGAGTTTTGTATTGAAAAGTTGTGATCTTGAATGCATTCATAATGTGACTAGGCTTCCTAATTTTGCTTGGGAGTAGATTCATTCGTGTAGTGTGTTTCTGATATTGAACTCAATTGTAGGGAAATTAGCAGAGGCTATTGTTTCTTTGTGTATTTGGAGGCTACTTCACCGTGGGTCTATATAAGTTGGAAGTTGATAAGATACGCTTTCTTATATCCAATTCTATGCTAGTTTATCCTGCTTAAGAGGTGGTCTTATGTGAGACGGTCTCATGGACTTAGATTCATGAGACGGATTCTACAAATCACAAAAAAACATGGGTTGTTTTTATGGATTTGGGTTTGGGTTGAAACTCTAGTTACATGTAGGATCCGTCTCATGAACAATGCCGATGAGACCGTCTCATACAAGTTTTTGCCTTGATGAAAAAGGTGAGCTAGAGTGAAATTAAACAATTCCCAGAAAGTCAAAAGTATTAAAACCTTTAACAGTAATGTATCTGCATGGAGAGAAGCCACATTTGTATATGAAGTGCTATGCTGGACTATATAGGTTTATGATGGAAAATGCTAGGAATTTGAAGCTATTGATGGAATGGAGGACTGCGGTTATATATGGTAGCCAGAAAAACTTATAAGCAGCTCTTACTATTCGACACCATGGCAAATCCCAGGTGGAAGCAGTTCTTAGTGGGAAGCACGCTATTTTGTTTGGTTAATTTCCCAGAGACATTTGTTTCTGTTTTACAAATTGGTTAATCCGCCTTGTTCCTATGAGCTCGTTTGGTTGGTCTTGTGTTTGGTGAAATCTATTTAATTTGTTCTGTGCTCAATCCTCTTTTCAGAGTGCAGAGTCGTAATTGTTTGCAGCACATTTAGTTGGTTTTTGTTAGGTTTTAATGTTACTACATGCTGATGAGTGTGATACTATTGGCCTTCAGATTAAGATGGTCTTCACTAGTGTTTATGCACTATGGGGTATTGGGGTTGTCCACATAAGTGATTTTTGGTTGGCATTTCAAGAATTCCCAGTGTCAATTTTCGGCCAAGTTCGAACCGAGCCCGAACGAACGAGGGTTGTTCGTGTTCGTTCGTTTATTTTAAATGATTGTTTGTGTTCGCTTGTTAATAATCGAACATGTTCACGAACGTTCACAAACGGTTCACGGACATGCTCATTAATTATTCATTAACAACTATATGAACATGTGTATAAAAAAGTTAAATACACCTTGTTCATGAACACTCAACTCAAAATAAATGAACATTATGATAATTGCAAATGTAAATATGTTGTAATATTAAAATAAAATAGCTTATTTTCCATAATAAAGTAATGAATATTAAACAGTAAATGTGTAATTATATAATTAATAATTAAAAAATAAATAATAAACAAACATCAAACAGACACTAAATGAACATGTTTGTGAACAGTTCATAAATTTAAACGAACAAATTTTCTTGTTCGTTTAACTTAATAAATGAAACAAATTTTCTTGTTCATTTATATTCATTAAAGTTACAAGTAAACAAAATTTAGGCTATGTTTGGTTAACCCAATCACCCATTTCGTCACTTCCCCTTCCACAACCAAACAAATATTACGTTTCCCTATATTTCTCTCATCAAATTTTCCAATTCACAGCAAACTCTCTTCCCTCAATCACTCCAAAGTTCCTCCAATCACTTTCACTAAACAAACATACCCTTAAAGATTGAGCTTTTCTATTAGTTTGTCGAACAGACCTTTGCCGACATCCTCCTTAATTACAGCATCATTTTTTACAATTTTGGCCCATTAATGGATCAACATACTTGAGCTCTCTGTACATCAACGACCTACGACAATGATCTAAATATAACTTGAGAAATGGGGAGAATAATTAAACCAGGAATTTGCCTTCTCCAAAAATAAATCAATCTTGTAATGTAAAACTCAGAAATTTTTACATCACCACCACATACGCATTACAACAAAGATCAAAAAACAAAAATGTACATATAATGTCCATAAGAAGTGTACACTACACTATAAACTCCAACCGGATCTATATACACTCAAAATCAAGTCTTCATCGCGGGTCTTAGAAGCCCTAGACCCGTACCACTTCCCAAATGCTTAAAATCTGTTGCTTCGAGACGATCCCCATGACCAGCAAAACCAGTCCCTCCCTTAGCCAAATTGACGAGATTCCTCTCATTGCATGGCTTGTCACAAACTAAACAAACCTTATCAACAGCAACAAATTTATCCGCACACTTCTTGCAGAACACATGCCGACAAGAACTCAAGGTTACGAGCGAGAGCGTGTTTGTTAATTTGACCTTGCAGCTCGGACATAAATAGGTTTTATAAAGAGAACTTGATTTTCTCATTTCAATAGTGTCTTCTGTTAAAAAGACAGCAAAAAGTGTCTTTAACCTTAATTTTTCCTTCCCTTCAGGACAGACTGTGTCCGTTGATGGGGCGTCTACTTTCTTAGGATCTTCGGGGGTTGCAGAAGGCAGCCAAAATGCCTTCATTGTACGGAGTGCTTCCTAAAGGTACGAGGTGGTCTTTACGCTGTTAGCCCCATGGAAACTTCCATTCTTGTCTCTGTTGCGGTTCTTATCGTTGTACTGTGGTACTGCCCCATGGTTCTGTTGATCGAATGCATCGAGATCTCTAGCTTCTTGCAGCATTAGCTTCTCCTCTTTTTCTTCTTTTTCTTGCTTATGTTGGGCCGCAAGGGGCTGATAGCTTTCTGCAGGTAAATATAAATCTCTTTCAGTACAACAATTAGAAAAACAAAATTGAAACCAAAATGCATTTCAATCTGGTTGATCCCATCCAAAGACTGATTAGGAAAGAGAACGAGTTGATGCGTTTCTTGAATCTAACAGGACAGAGAATTGCATAGACCACGTTTTGATGCATAGGGATATCATAGTTTGTTTTTATTAATTGGTTTATTAAGCAACAGGGAATAGATAATCTGCTCAATACCATGCAGAGCCAACTTAGGCTGACAATATGATCCAACATAATATAAGGTAGACCGTAGATATGACAGCAGAATCAAGAGTTGCTTCTTGCAAGCTAAATAATGAGTTAAATTTGATCAACAACTTCAATAAGAGGACAAAGTGCCTAGAAATTAATCAGAACCAAATTGTTCTCAAGAGAATCATTCAATTTGGGCAAATCCTTCCCTTCTTTTTTTATTCCCCTTTTTCGTTTATGATGAAAAAACTGAAACTCACATAAACCAGAAAAAATAAGACCTAGATGGTACACTACAAGGTTGGTAGGCTTCACTCAGAATGAAAGTTTGTGTTAGCTGTGTGTTTTGCGGATAATGTGAAATAGCTGGCAGCATTGTGATTTCTGTAAAGAACTTTTTCTTCCCAGACAAGGTATTAGGCCTTTCAAAAAGCATGGCCAAAACACTATACAAACTAATGCCCATTGTATTTGCCACCACGCAATTGAATAAAAAACTTAATAATGCATATCATATGATATGCAATATTCACCTCATACGAAGCTCATGCATGCATAAATGTGGTGAACTTCTTCTTAACTCAGATCACCAGCCCGACACCATCTGTCCTGTACTTACTCAAGACCGTTGCTTGTAAAAAAATAGTTTAACAATTTAGCAAACAAGACAAGATTTTCGCCATTGATAACTGAATTAACACACTAATCGGACCTAAATTATAAAAAAGTTATGACAGCCTTGCTTTGAAATATAAGCAAAACGTAAATAAATTGATAGAATAAGTGAATTTAAGGACCTTTGAAAATATTTCTTTTGTGCTAAGAGACATTCGAGAATGCATTCTTTACAGAAACCATGGCCTTAAGCAGGACATGGGTTCAATAAAAGGCTTCAAGCAGAGACAACACGCGTCGAATGGTTTTATAGAATCTTTACCCAGTCTCTCCTTCTGCGTGCCGTACCCGAGCTTCCTCTTCTCATCGTATGTGAAGAATGCCAAATCATTGTTGTTCTTCGAGTGCCTCTTAGGCATTTTTCCTGATATTTTGTGTACAAGAACTTCAAACAATTAGAAATATATTCAATTGGGCGATTTGGGGAGGAAATATGGGAGGTTTAGAAACCCTAGAATTTATTCGCCTGGGCTGTTTTTGTGGATTTGGGATTTGTTGTTCAATTTAGAAACGCCTTTGCGTTATTGCGATTTTAGGCCATTAGTCATTTGGGTATAAAGAAGGGTGTTTGACCGAGCAATTGGACGTGGAAACACTAAAAATTTTTTTTATTTTTCATTGGAAATTTTTTTAGTGTTATAACAAATATCTTCGATTCTTTGTGAATTTTTTAAAAAAGTATATTATTCTTTTGACAAATAAGTATTTTTATTTTTTTCACTTAAACACTCAACTTCTCATTCTCATTTTTCTATTTTCAAACACTACCAACTTCTAATTCTCAACTACTTACTGCTATAAAAATTTATTATTCACTCACTCTCCTAAGATTTTAAGAGCTAAGTCTAAAATCCCAATCATTATTTTACTTATTTTTAAATCAAATCAACTTTACATCATTACTTTTTCAAAAGACAAAAATTTCAATAATTTTATAGATCACTTACCAAAAATCATCTTTTTTTTTTCCCGTAATTTTTTTTTATCCAAACATTCTCAACTTATTTTTAAAATAAGAAATTTTTAAAAAAGAAGCGATATTTATAAGATATTTTAAATAAGCACACCCTTAATCATCGGTAATTTTACTTTGATGTAACAAGCTTTTAATTTTTTTTTTTAAATTATTGTTTGTCTATTATTTTTTGCTTATATATACTACAAAATTATTAATTAATTTTATATTCCTATTAATGAGTATATATGTAATATGCAGATAATGATAATACTTATCACATAAATAAAAATAAAAATATTGTAAAAAGTATATTTAACTATAGTATTCAAAATATCAAAATCTAGACCAGTCTCAAAATTTATTTATATTTTAAAAACAAACCTGTCAATTTAACTTGAAAATAATTGTTGATAATTTAATATAGCCGCCACCAGTGAGAAGAATGCCAATGGTGGCGGGCCTGGCGGCCCAATGAAGGCCGTGGATAAGGACACCTTTGGGTTTTCTGAGAATAGATGGGCACTTCAACTAGGCTTGTCAAGGACAGGCCCACAGCCTCTTGTATCATTATGTAAAACTTGTCAATGAACATCAACTTGGTAAAACTTAAAAGTATTAATTAAATGGTTCATTTTTTATTATGGATCTTGTGTTAGACTGTTAGGTGGATGTGTTGGGCATAGGTATATCAAATGGGCGGGTTCAAATTCGTACCATATAGGGAATTTGTCCCGTTCGGCCGAGTCCATACCCGATCAAATGAGTTTTGAGTATGGGTGACATATGGTGTAAATATGTCGCTCATCGTGTTATCGTGTTGACATAAAAAGAACACGAACATGATAAAATCAAACACAATCACGACACGATAAGAATCTACTCTGCACGAACATGAACACGAAAATCTGTGTCGACACGACACGACACGATAAGTCAAAAACAAAAAGAAATTGATTTACACGTTAATACACGATAGCCAATTACACGATATGACATGATATTACACGATGATACACCATACAAACATACAAAATATCAGGTTATCGTGTCACTATCATGTCACTAACAGGTAAACGCGTTATTATCGCGCTTTATCCGATACAACACTAACACGACACAAAATTTTCGTGTTCTTATCGTGGTCGACACGATAAGACTTAAACACTAACCCACCATTTTCATGTCGCTTTTTGTACCGTGTTATCGTGTCAGTAAAATTAATCACCCCCTAGTTTTGAGGCGGAGAAGGTATGTTGTTGAATCGTATAATATTTATTTACAACATATAAATTTACTTAATATATTATTTTTAATTTTGATTAGTTATTAAATATTAAATTATTTCTTTAAAATTATCCTATCTATAAAAAATTACTGACGCCACTACACCAATATTCAATTACTATTTTTAAGACAATATATAATGTGGAGATATATAAATTAATTGTCATTCTTTCCATTCACACTGTTGATTTATTATTCTCTTGCGCAGGATTATTTAAATACTGTGACGACTTTTACATATGTTGTCATTCTATGACCTCTTTCACATTTTAAAGCACAACTCTATGATCGTCGATCGATATAGCAAAACTGGAAGATTCTTCCAACCTTTGACGAAGAATAAATAAAGGGAAGTTTGTACTCTAACCAAGACACATGCAAAGAAAAAAAATGGAAAATCTCCGTTTTTCTCAACTAAATTATCCCACGCATTTGTAATTTTGAAATATAATTGGATTAGACAAAAGAAATATATTCGAATCTTAAATTATAGTGACAGAAATTAAATAATTTATAGATAAATATTTATTTATCATAATCCACACCCTTATCCTACTTAATACTTCAATCCAAAATGAACTTAAAAAGTGATCTCAAAATACTACATAATCTCGACACTCGAGATTGATCGTTAAAAGCTCGTTGAGCTTGTATCATTATGTATCGCTAACATAATGAGCCATGTTTGAACATATTTTTTTCTTCGATAAAATATAAAGATCCACTCAAACTCAACTCGCTTAGTAAAAAAATATCATAATATGTGTAAAAATATCAAACTACTCGAGCTTGATTCGTGTCCGACTTGACCAAAACTCGTTCAAGCTCGATTTAGTTAATAATCAAACCAAATTCAAACACAATTTTTAAGTTCGACAAAAATTCAAACAAGTTTAAACAATATTATGTTCGGTTGTACTCGATTTGTTTACACTCATATGTCTAAGCATAGAGTTCGATTGTTTTGCAAAATTAATGGCAAGAACCTTCTATGATTATGATTATGATTATGACACATGAAGCCTCAGTAGACTGTAATCAGCCTTCTTTTCCGGGCCCTTCAGTACTGGACCCGTTTAATATGATAATACCATATGTTATTCCAAAACATTTAACTTTGGTCCTTGACTAATTCGCACCATTTAATTAATTTGCTCCGAGAAAAGTCCTTGACTTGTATTATACTTAAGTCATGCCCAATGAGGCCAGAGTAATTAATGATTAAATTATTCATAAATTTTTATACTAAACCCTTTTAAAAGAAAAGCTGGTGGGGTTTGGAAATCATATAATTTCGTTATAAAATTAAGAATTTCCTTTGATGTCACCTAACTCCAATTGTTTAATTTGTAACGTTTCCTATGTAGTGATGTTACATGAATGTGATGTGGTATGTGGGGTCGGCATCCGTGATTAGAGATGTAATTAGCTATACAAATAAGCTATAATTTGCTGTCTAACACTCTTGTGGATCCAATTGCTAACTCCATTTTGGCCACCATATAAGACTCAATCTTTGGGGGTTCAGTTCAGGATTTCAAACCTTTACTCGATCAAAAATGCTCTTCAGGACATATGCGAGTTGGTGAAAATTTGGTAAGAACTTATACTGAATAACATCTGTGTGAGCTCGATTCGGGGAGAGATCAAGTATTATTAAATTTCGGGGGTCGAACATAATTGTTCGTTTTACCTGGGAGGATCTGGTTGTACACGCCAAAAATAGCTGCCGTAGACCCTACCATAACACTAACCAAGACGCGTGCATATCCCACTTTTTAAAAACATTGATGGCGATGATATGGAGTGGAACCGTGGTTACCGAGGGCAGCGTAGTTAAAGCGTAATCTTGAAAGTTGAGTTTAAAATAAAAAAAGAGGCCCCATTTTCCTATCAATCACTTTTTTCATCTTTTCGTATTTATAAAAAGGGTTCATAAAAATCGAAAGAAACACATGCTAAAAAAATTTGGATAATAATCATTCATAATTTTGCGGATGTAAAACAAACATATAAGATATTTAATTAAACCAGTAAATAATAATGTGCGAGTATGAATAGCGTTTTATAAGAACTACTTAATAAATGTGAAAGAGCTTACTATACTGTAACAAATAGCTCACAAGTAAAATTGAACTTGTATTCGAATATTAAACGTCAACAAATATTTCAAAAACATTTCAAGTGTTTGATTGAAAATCCAAGACGATGAGATTTTCATTAAAGATCAGATTTAGCCGTATGAAAGAATGACACCAAAGAGAATGAAGGGGGCTGCTGCTTGGGCTGTTTAAAGTATTTAACTGTTAATCAAGAAAAGTATCGACAAATTTTCACCACAAATTGGAAAATCCAAACTGACGGCTGCCTAAAAAAGACTTTGACCCTCGTGTTTTCTCCATAGTACCCTCTTTATTACGACACCCCCGCTAAATAATAATAGACCCGTAAGAGGGGCATGTAATCCGTCTTTCCAGTCGTGTGAGTTCGATTTCCAGCTGAAACAACCTCATTTGCTTTAGTTGGGGTCAATTTAGTAGGGACAGTTGAAACCCGATTCAATCCTGGCCATTCAGGCACATTCCATGATTCATCTTCTTCTGGGTGAATGGGCATTTGGTGCCAGTATGTTCAGGATTAGTCGTGTACAAACTTGTATATTTGGGTTAAAAAAATACACTCACAAAGACAGAAAGTGGTTCCAGAAAAATAAATATACAAATAAAAATTAATGGACTCAGAAATTTGTTGCACCATTGGGATTTCGGACGAGGAAAGAAATAAGAAGCATCATCCTTTTCGAAAATCCACACAATAATGTGAATGGCCAACTATAATTGAGCTAACAGGTCAACCAAGTGGCCCATACCAGCTGAAATTTCCCAAGAAAGAGATTGGAAAAAAATTAAGAGTAATTGTTTTTTCTATCAAATTCGTATTGCATTGGAGAAATTAGGAAATAGCCGCCTTGTCGTGTAGGCCAACCAATAATGGATTCAAAAATCTAGCAATTAAACTTGGGCATTTCATTGCCTTTCTACCCAAAAACCTCACCACAGAAACATGATCAGAAACAGAGGATTTTTACAAACCTTTCTTCATTTCTTGATCATATTGATATTTTGTCGTCTCCCCCGTGATGGGTTTTGCCTGGAAACAGACACCATTAACGCCACTCTGGTTCTCAGAGACCCGGAGACCATACATTCTACGGGCAATCAGTTCACCTTGGGATTTTTCACTCCAAACGGCACCACGAGACGGTATATGGGCATATGGTACTACGTTTCTCCATCATCCGTCACGTGGGTCGCCAATCGCGAAAACCCACTCAACGATTCAGAAGGAACTGTCTCGATTTCCCCCGACGGAAATATCGTACTCCGAAACGGGGAAAATCAGGTCATCTGGTCAACGAACGCCACGTCTTCTCCGGCGAACGCAACGACGACAGCTCAGCTAATGGATTCTGGAAATCTCGTGCTCAGAGACAGTTTAACCGGGGTACATTATGGGAGAGCCACAGGCACCCAGTTGATTCGTTTCTGCCGACGATGAGAGTGAGCCACAACCCTAGAACAGGGGCGAGAAGTGCCCTAAATTCGTGGCGGACGTTATTCTCACGGGTGTCACGAACATGTACTCCGTCTACGTCGACGGTTTCAGCGTGGCGACGGAGGAAGACGGGACTTCCTATTTCACGCGCAATTTCCGACAGCAGTTCACCTCGCGAAATTACCTGAACGCCGATGGGGTTCTCGTGGAGGCGGCCTGGGACCCACCGACGAACCAATGGAACGTGACGTGGACGGCCCCGTCCAACGAGTGTGATCTGTACAACAAGTGCGGTCCGTCTGCTCTCTGTTTTATCGAAAATACGCCGATTTGTAGCTGCTTGAGAGGGTATGAGCCTAGGAATAGAGGGAATGGGATAGAGGGATTTGGAGTGGGGGTTGTGTGAGGACGACATTATTGCAGTGTGAGAGAGATGATAATGCTACTGATAGACATAGAGAGGATGGATTTACTAGGCTAACGTTAATAAAAGTGCCCGATTTTATGCAGTGGTCGTCTGGGATTGAAACCGAATGTGCTAGCTTGTGTTTGAGGAATTGTTCTTGTTTGGCATATGCTTATGATCCGGGGATTGGGTGTATGTTTTGGAGTGGAACCTTAATCGATGTTCAGCAATTTGCGCGTAATGCTGGTTCGGATTTCTATGTTCGTGTTGCGTATTCGTTGGTTGGTAAGATTTGTTTGCTCTAGCAATTCACTCTTTAATAAGTTCTTGGTTAGCAAATTTAGTCCTCTTCCACTTGTGGCAGTTTTGGTCCTTGATGATATCAACGTAGCCTTTTCAGTCATATATATGTCTTTGTTGTTTGCATTATTACACCAATTCAGGCACAGAGATTTACAGGGTAGGTCAATCTTAAACATAGCTTACTTGTGCAAAGGTCCCATGTCTATTTTCTAGTTGGTCATATGCATATTAGGTATTTGGGCATTTAAGGGTATTTTGGGAATAAACAAACTATGTAAATGCCTATTCGGGACCAAAATTGCACAAACTAGGAACTTATGAGACCAAAACTGCACAAAATCAAAACTCAGCAGACTAGAATTATGAAAAATAAAAACGGGACGAAAATTATTACATCGGATACTTACAGGACCAAAATTGGCAGCCCTGGATAGTTATTGGACCAATTTTGTAATTAAGCCTAAGTTCTTTGATGTTCATTTAATACTTGTGGAATATGTTCACTCTTGTTTCTTTATAATACTACGTTCACATTTACTAGATTACATTTCCAAATGAACATTTACAAATAGGTCTAATAGTAATCAATTGAACTGAATAGGTTATTCTATTTTGTTGGTATGTGTAAACAAATCTGTTGTCATATATTAGAATGTTTGTCTTGTTTCAGATCAGTCATTAAGAGGATGTTTTTTTTTTTTTTTTTTTTATTTCAGATAAGGAGAAAAACAATAAAGTAGTTATTATAGTTTCGGTGATTGCCAGTTTGGTTGCTGCCTCAATTTGCCTATTTTTGGCTTGGTGGACTTGTAAACGAAAAGGTATGATTTTTTTAGATGTGGTTTTTTTTTAGTATAGAAAATGTTATGCAGGTATATCTGACAATAGATAATTCATTTTTCCTATTGAAATAGGCAAAAAAAAGAGCTCAAAATTTTCAAGGGGAGAAAAAAGCATATCCGATTCGAGTGAAATTGTGCTTCGAAGTGACATGGATAAGGTTAAGATAGAAGAGCTGCCATTGTACAGTTTCGAGATGCTAGCAACTGCAACAAACAATTTTGATTTGAGCAATAAGTTAGGGATGGGTGGTTTTGGTCCAGTTTACAAGGTGAGTATATATTTTTGTTTCGTCGTGTCATTTATTTTACAGCCGTGTCCTAAAAATGCTGTCTGCTGGTAGGGGAATTTGGCGAACGGAAACATAATTGCAGTAAAGAGGCTTTCAGCAGCATCTGGACAAGGCTTTGAGGAATTTATGAATGAAGTGCTGGTGATATCTAAACTCCAGCATCGGAATCTTGTTAGGCTATTTGGATGCTGTGTCGAGAAAGAAGAAAAAATGCTGATCTATGAATACTTGCAGAATAGAAGCTTAGATGTCTTTCTCTTCGGTCAGTTCATTTCTGTTTGATACACATTCCAATCTACACGAAGATGATTAAGTTTTTCGTTTTAATGTGGTGTTTGTTTCACCTGTACAGACAAAACACAAGAAGTTCTTGATTGGAGAAAAAGATTTAATATCATGGAAGGTATTGGCAGAGGGCTACTATACCTTCATAGGGATTCCAGGTTAAGAATAATTCATCGAGACCTGAAGCCGAGTAACATATTGCTAGATTTAAGATTGGAATCAAGATTTCGGATTTTGGTATGGCGAGAATATTTGGAGGCAACCAAGATCAAGCCAACACTGGAAAAGTCGTTGGAACATAGTAAGTACATTCACATTGAATTGCCCCCCATTTTAATATATAGGGATAATTACAAAAACAACCCACGAGGTTTGGGGTGATTACAAAAAAACCCAGAGAAGTTTCAGAATTACCAAAAACACAATGAAGTTTGATTCTGCCGTAAATGTAAGGTGATAACTCTAATATTTTTACAAATGTAAATGGGGTGTTTGAATTGTTTTCGCTTATGAATGAGGTAAACTGTAATACAAAATCAAGTTTCAAGGGCATTTTTTTAATTTTCAATTTTTTTGGGTTTTTGTGTAATTACCCCAAACCTCAAGGGTAGTTTTTTGTAATTATCCTCATATATATATATATATATATATATATATATATATACTGTGATTGCTAACTAACTTTAACTGTCTTGCAGTGGGTATATGGCCCCAGAATACGCGATGGGGGGCAGATTTTCGGAAAAATCTGATGTTTTTAGCTATGGGGTTCTTGTGTTGGAGATCATAAGTGGGAAAAGGAACACTAGCTTCTACAACGATGAGTTTTCATTAGGCCTTTTGGGATATGTAAGCCATAATGATTCAATTCTGTTTCGGAAATCTTCACTTATTCGGTTATTTTTCGCATGTCAATTGATTTCGCCAGGCTCAACTCTAATTTTTATGTCTTTTTTCGCCCGTCCAGGCCTGGAAACTGTGGAACGAAAACAATGTGGAGGACTTAATCGATAAGAGAATATCAGATCCAACTTTCAAGACAGAGATCACGAGATGCTTGCACATCGGATTGTTGTGTGTCCAGGAATTCCCCATAAACCGGCCCAACATGTCAACGGTTCTCTCAATGCTCAGCAGTGAAATTGTGGACCTGCTGGTGCCAGAGCACCCGGGTTTTACAGACAGGTGGATCCGTTCTCATGTCGGATCTTCTTCTTCGACCCAAACCCGTTCGGCCAATAATATCACGAACACAATGCTGGAGGGGAGATGAGTCCAATAGCTCGAAATTCATAGTTATAATTTTTCTCTCATTATTCGATAATCACGAACAGGAGAGAAATTAGTACTTGGTTAGCGTATAGGGTTGTTTTTTTCTTCTTATATGTAAATATAAAAGTAAATTTTCCTCAAATGATCAAAAGTGATGTATAAAGGGATTGATCCGCCTTGCAGGTTTGTAATTATCAGTCACCTTGTGATAGATAAATTATTTCCAGGCTGGGAACTGTGATTAAGAGAAAATATATAAACAGGCTATTTTTCAGTTAGCCATACTGTTTTCCTATAGTCCTGTGTTCAGAATTTTGGATTGAATAATTGAAAATTTGGAATTCAAAGCAAAGGCTGCGGCAGCGTTGTCGGCTGACTTAGCAATATTTTACTACATACTTTTTTTTTTTTTTTTAAATAACACTAAACAATAACAATCAATAAAATTAAAGCCTAAGTTGTAAAATCATAGGCAGTATAATATAAAATTAACTTTGAGAAAATAATCATATCGAAAACAATATGACACAGACATGACTGTGACTACATGGATTGCGGCTACAACAAGTTGAAGGGAAGGAACAGAGGAGAGGAGAAGGCGTTAGGAAGAGAGGAAAAAAGAAAGAAAAACGGGGTAGTGGGGTTAGTCGAGTGATCATGAGTATTACTCTTTCGTGAAGAGTTACAGGTTCGAGTCTCTGCGCAATGATAGAGCCGAATTTTATAAATAAAAAAAAGAACATAGAAAGAAGAAAATGCTGTCAAAAATTAGCTTTTTTGGGTTGGATTTATAAAAAGAAAAATAAAATTGGAAACAGCGTTGAAGAATAGATTGATCTTTCATCTATTTTGAAAAATACTTCATTAGACACGGTACTTTGTTAACAGGTTTTTTATTTAATTAAATTAGCCTTTCAATTTACATCTAGAACTCCGTGTTAAATTTTTTTTTTTTTTGATTACGAACTCCGTGTTGAATGAAACAGGAGTTGTGATATATATTAATTTAGTTTAAAATTACAACGACTTATACCAAAGTAGTCAGTCTATATTCTCTTTGACATTCTTACATATAACAATACGATATAAGGATAATTACCAAAAAACCCTATGGTTTGGGTTTTTTTTTTTTTTTTTTTAAGCAAAATAACACCCCGGGGTGGGGGGATTGAGCGTGATCCCCTACCGTAGATCAAATAATCAAAGATCATCACAACGCTCATGTCCCGTCATAAAGTCACGGAGAAAATCAAAAATCAAAAAACCCCGATGGTTTGGGTTAATTACAAAAAAATCCAGAAAATTTTGATATTACAAAATTGTCCTTAAAGTTTGATTTTGTCTTAAATTTAAGATGTGACTGTAATAACTTATAAATATAAGGGTAATTTTTAAAATATTTTGCTTGTGAGGGGACAATGTAAAATGGAATCGAACCTCAAAGTTTTCTTTTTTGTAATTTTCAAAAATTCTGGATGTTTTTGTGATTAGCCCAAAACTTAGGGATTTTATTTTTAATTATTATCCCTATGATATAACAAAACTGGAAAGCTTATTTGAATTTTCTCCATAATCCACGAACTTATCAACACATTTACAACTGACAGTTGTCTAACAAGTGACTTTGACTCTCGAGTTTTCTCCATAATCCACTCTTTATTATTCATTGTTCTAGTCATCAACATTCGAATGTAGGGGTATAAACGAGTCGAGTCGAGACGACCATAGTAGATCGCTCAAGCTTGTTTAAATTTTAATCGAGCTTCAAAAATTGTGTTTGAGTTTGATTTAATTATTAATTGAATCGAGTTCGAACGAACTTTAGTCGAGCCGAACACGAATCGAGCTCGAGTAGCTTGCTATTTTTACACATATTTTATTCTTTTTTTACTAATCGAACGAAAAAATATAGTCAAGCTTGGTTACGAGCTTTTAAACTCGATTTCGAATCGAGTATCAAATAACTTTGTTCGTTTTTCAGCCCTAATCAAATAAAGAAAGAAAGTTTCAATCATTTTGAGAAAATTCACATAATAATGTGAATGGCCATCTAGAATTGATCTAAAGGTCAACCTAGTGGCCCATGCCCTTATGAATTTTTCCAAGAACGAGATTGGAATATTTTTTAAGAATGGTTGTTTTTCTTTATCAATTCATTTTACATAGGAGAAATTAAGAAATAGCCGCCTTGCCGTGTAAAATGCATGGATTCAAATTTGGCAATTAAACTTGGAAATTTCATTGCCTTTCGCCCCAAGAACCTCACCAGATACATAAATCATGATCAGAAACAAATATTTTTTACAATTCTTTCTTCAATTCTTGATCATATTGATATTATTTCTGCCCCGTGATGGGTTTTGCCTGGAAACAGACACCATTAACGCCACTCTTGTCCTTAGAGACCCCGACACCATACGTTCGACGGGGAATCAGTTTATCTTAGGATTTTTCAGTCCAAATGGCACCACAAGACGGTATATGGGCATATGGTACTCCTTTGCTCCATCAACCGTCACCTGGGTCGCCAATCGGGAAATTCCACTCGACGATTCGGAAGGAACTGTTTCGATTTCCTCGGACGGGAACATCGTACTCAGAAATGGAGAAAATCAGGTCATCTGGTCAACGAACGTTACATCTTCTTCTTCGGCAAACACAACAATTCTTGCCCGATTCTTGGATTCGAAATTTAGTACTCGAGAGATGCTTGAGGGAGGTATGTATTGTAAAATCCCAATTTTTTAAATAAAACTACACACGATATTTAGAAATACGAGAACAACAATTCTCAAGTTATACCGAAAAAATATCTGATGACAAAATTGACCGGATTCCAATGTGTCTCCGACCGAACTCATTGCAAAAAGTCGAGCACTGCAAGAAGAAAGGGCCGGGAGGGTTTTTCCGCGTACCCTCTCCGACGCTCAAGTCGATATCAATTCAAGAAAGATAAAAGATAGCTCGGATGTAGTTTAGATGAGTAAAAATGCATTAACCTTACTCATACCTGGTGAATGGCTATCTATAAGGCTCATGATTAGGGTTTCCGCATTCTCCGAAACGGTTAGGGAAAATCAATGTCGACGGCGTTTGTTACAAAATTTTATCTAGATTTGGGGAATTTAAGCTACGCTCCAAAATACCGAGCTTGCATATGCATCCCGAGCACTCTCATTCTTCTAGAAACTGGGCCTTAAGAAGTGAACCTCAATGGCATGGCGTCGGACTGACGATTACGAGCCCATTCTCTAGCTCGGCCTATTTCATGCTTTGTATCAAATTCAGGGGTCATAATATTCAAAATGCATACATATACACATATTTTTTTTTTTTGAGGGAACATACATATACATATATTAATATGAACATGTATTCGGTAGTAGCAATAGTTTGCCTTTGTCGGAGTTTTACTTGGGGAGTTCTTTTCCCAAGTCTTCGAGTCAATAGCTCAATAATCAAATATACGATTAGTGCTTCGTATCGTGTGATAATACACATAATCATTTAATAAGAATAAAAACACCTCAATATGCGGTGCGTCGTGCGATAGGCGCAAGATGAATGACTAGTATTTAATGATCCTTATTTCCTATAATGAAATTAATTTTTATTTAGTATTTTTTGAAAAGAGATGTAATATACATGAGGAGGATATTTTAATCTTATTAATCAACTTTCTTGCATTGAATTTTATTTATTATGCTCATTTCTTTGTCTAGTTAAGTCATTATTTTGTAATAATATACTCTTAATTTAGTTTGCAAAAGTCATACATAATGTAGATGCATGTACATGTGATTCAAATGTAATGGTGGGACTGCTATTGTAAAAATATCGTTTCTATTGGACTGTTGTGCAGAGGTGGGACTAAATTGCAACCGGCAAAAACATGTTGGACTAAATATCCAATTTTTATGTGTCATGTGTAATGCACTTGTAGTCTCCGTTAATTTTTAGACGACAATGGGTTAAAGTTGCAAATTATATACAATGAACTATTCTTGCTTAAGATAATTACTGGACAGTTTTTACAAAGTACGAGACTAAAGTTGTAACAAGCATAATAATATGGGACTACAACTGCAATTTTATACATCATGTTCATGTTGTTTTCGTAAGAATTTGACTAATATTTCTTGCCTAGCATGCGTTATTTGATTTATTTAATTAATCATCAAAGTCAAAATCCTAAATCAAATAATTAGGGATTGCAAGCCCCAAACCGTCCCCCGCTGTTAAAGCACTACTCCAAATGAGACTCCAATCCCTAAATTATTCTTGTGGTTGTTACAGCTACACTATGGGAGAGTCACAAGCACCCAGTGGATTCGTTTTTGGCGACGATGAGAGTGAGTCACAATCCGAGAACAGGCGCAAGAGTTGCCCTAAATTCATGGAGAACAGTTCAGGATCCGGGTCGGGGCAATTTCACTACGGGTCTGGACGCAACAGGGATTCCTCAGCTTTACCTTTGGGAAAACGGCGTTCCGAGGTGGCGGAGCGGCCCGTGGACCGGCCGGATTTTTACGGGGATTGAAAACATGTATTCTGTGTACATCGACGGATTTATCGTGGCAACTGAGGAAGATGGGACTTCCTATCTTGCACGGAATGTGCGGCAACAGTTTACATCGATAAATGTCTTGTATGCTAATGGGACTCTTGTGGAGGTAGTTTGGGATCCGCCGAGAAATGATTGGAACGTAACGTGGGCAGTCCCGGGTAACGATTGTGATTATTACAATAAGTGCGGTCTATTTTCTCTTTGTTATATTGAGGATACGCCGATTTGTAGTTGTTTGAGAGGATATGAGCCTAGGAACAGAGGGGAATGGGATAGAGGATTTGGAGTGGGGGTTGTGAGAGGAGGACATTATTGCAGTGTGAAAGAGATAATAATGCAACTGATAGAAACAGAGAGGATGGATTTACCAGGCTAACTTTAATAAAAGTGCCTGATTTCATGCAGTGGTCGGCTGGGGAAAAAACCGAATGTGCAAGCATGTGTTTGAGAAATTGTTCCTGTTTGGCTTATGCACATGATCCCGGCATCGGCTGTATGTTTTGGAATGGAACCTTAATTGATGTTCAGAAATTTGCGAGTGATGCTGGTTCTGATTTCTATGTTCGTGTTGCCTATTCGTTGGTTGGTAAGACTCATTTGCTCTGGCAAAGCTCAATTCAATATTTGAAACGTTCCTTATTGTTCATGATGATACATACTTTTGGAATGTGCTATGAATCTTGTTTCTTTACTTCACTCTGTAATAAGTTTTTTATTGTTCATTTAGTATCTACGTTTGGAATGTGCAACTCTTGTTTCTTTTATATCGTCTGTTCACATTTATCAAATATTATGCTTAGACTCGTGAAAGTCATAATCCATTTCCAAATAGGTCTAAATTCTAATAGCACTCAACAGATTAAACTGAAAAAGGAATTGTAATCAATTGAACTGAATGAGTTATTCAATTTTGCTGATATGTTTAATCAAACATATTGTCATTAACTAGGATGTTTGTCTTGTTTCAGATTAGTAATTAAGAGGATGTTTGTTTTGTTTCAGACAAGGAGAAAAACCATAGAATAGTTATTATAGTTTCAGTGGTTGCCAGTTTGGTTGCTGCCTCCCTTTGCTTGTTTTTGGCCTGGTGGGTGCGTAAACGAGAAGGTAACATTTTTTGTTAGATGTGGGTTATTACTTATTAGTATAGAAAATGTTATGCAGGGCCAGGTATATCTGACATACATATTGATTTTCCTGTTGGTATAGGCAAAAAAAGGAGCTCAGCATTTTTAAGGGGAGAAAAAAACCTGTCTGATTCGAGTGAAATTGTGCTTCGAAGTGACATGGATAATGTTAGTATAGATGAGCTGCCATTGTACAGTTTTGAGACGTTAGCAACAGCAACTAACAATTTTGACTTGAGCAATAAGTTAGGGATGGGTGGTTTTGGTCCAGTTTACAAGGTGAGTTTTTTTTTTTTTTTTCTTGAAAATTAATTAGTCATCTCTATTACTTTACAAGGGTCCTAAAATGATGATGTTTGTTCGTAGGGAAAATTGGCAAATGGAAACATAATTTCAGTGAAGAGGCTTTCAGCAGCATCTGGACAAGGCCTTGAAGAATTTATGAATGAAGTGCTGGTGATATCTAAACTCCAACACCGGAATCTTGTTAGGCTGTTAGGATGTTGTGTCGATAAAGAAGAAAAGATGCTGGTTTATGAATTCTTGCGGAATAGAAGCTTAGATATCTTTCTCTTCGGTCAGTTCAATTCCGTTTGATAATTTATTCCAATTTGCTTCACACACAATTTCGGTTTTAACGTGGTTTTGATTTCACATTCGCAGATAATAAACAAGATGTTCTTGATTGGAAAAAACGATTTAATATCATGGAAGGTATCGGAAGAGGGTTATTATATCTTCATAGGGATTCCAGGTTAAGAATAATTCATCGAGATCTGAAGCCAAGTAATATATTGCTCGATGAAGATTGGAATCCAAAGATTTCAGATTTTGGTATGGCAAGAATATTTGGAGGCAACCAAGATCAAGCCAACACAAAAAAGTCATGGGAACATTGTGAGTACATTCAAATTGATTTGGCCCATTTGATCACAAAAATAAAAAACAAAACAATTTTTTTTTCGTAAAACTAAATTGGCCCTCGTTATATAAAATATAAAGTGATTGCTAACTTACAGAACTATACTGCAGTGGGTATATGGCCCCAGAATACGCGATGGGTGGCAGATTTTCAGAAAAGTCTGATGTTTTTAGCTTTGGGGTTCTTGTGTTGGAGATTATTAGTGGGAGACGGAACAGTAGCTACTACAATGATGAGTTTTCTTTAGGTCTTTTGGGATACGTAAGCAACGCTTCAATTCTGTTTCAGAATCTTCAATTAGTCAATTATTTTTCTCATCTAAATGAATAAGACAGTCTCTATTAGTCTCATTTCTAATTCTGTTAACATTTTTAATCCCCTCCAGGCGTGGAAATTGTGGAATGAAGACAATGTGGTGGACTTGATAGATAAGAGAATATCTGATCCAACTTTCCAGGCAGAGATAATTAGATGCTTGCACATTGGATTGTTGTGTGTCCAGGAATTCCCCATTAACCGGCCCAACATATCAACCGTTCTCTCAATGCTCAGCAGTGAAATTGTGGACCTGCAGGTGCCAGAGCATCCGGGTTTTACCGACAGGTGGATCCGTTCTCATGTCGGATCATCTTCGCTGACCCAAACCCGTTCGGCCAACAATATCACTGACACACCACTGGAGGAGATGAGTCTAATACCTCGAAATTCATTGTTAGAATTCTCTCATTATTCGATAATCATGAACATAAAAGAGAAATTAGTACCTGGTTAGCATATAGGGTTGTGGTTTTTTTCCCTTATATGTAAATATAAAAGTTAATTTTCCTCAAATGATCGAAAGTGGTGTACAAAAGGGATTGATCCGCCTTGCAGAAAATAGAAATTAGTACCTTGTTAGCGTATAGAGCTGATTTTTTTTTTTTTTTATATTTGTAAATGTGAGTGTAAATTTTCTTTAAGTGATCACAAGTGATGCACAGAAAAAGAATTATGTTCCCAGTTGGAACACTGAATTGACAGTTATTTCAATCGCCATAAATAGAAAAATTATTTTTAGGGTGCGAACTGCGATTAATTTTAAGAGGAATTAAAAAGTGGGAATTGAAATGTAGAATGTAAATTTAGAATGAACTATTTTTCTCCTGCATTAATTTTTAGAGGTATTGAAACTCTAAATTCTATTATCATCACATTTATGATGAGAAGAAAGTTATGTGATATTTATTCTGTTCGAATTATTAATTTATTATGGTGTCGGTCTTCTTCTTTTTCACGAACCTGCCCTATTTGAATCTTCAGCTACAGGGGAAAAAATGGAAAATAACATTACATGAGATTCAAGGGCTAGACTCGAAAGACGACGACAACAACAACAAACTAAACCTTAATCCCACTACGTGGGGTCGGCTATACGGATCATATCACGCCATCGTTTACTGTCATAAGCCATATTTCCAATTATTTCTAGGTATAACATGTCTTGTTTAATAGTTTTTTTCCAAGTTTTTTTAGCTCCTCTGCTCTTTTGATTTGCGTGAGTGAATCTCTACATTCTAAACGTCGCATAGGTGCATCTAAAGGTCTCCTATAAACATGTTCAAACCATCTTAAACGTGTTTTTCTAATTTTCTCATCTATTGGTCTTTCTTTGTCACTTTGTTTTAATGTGTTCATTTTTTATTCTATCTAATCTAATGTGTCATGTGACATCCATCTTAACATTCTCATCTCTGCTATCCTAGGGCTAGACTCGAAAGACAAACATGTGAAAATGAGAACTTTTGATAAGCCTTGAAAATTCAATTGTGCCTCATGGAAAATTGACATGGAAGAAATTTAGGTTTGGTGGTGAATGTCAATACCATTTACCGCGACAAAATTGGAAATCCAACTTGACTGCTATACTACACATAACATTGACCCTAAAGAATTCTTAGCCATCACTAATGGAAAAGTCAATTGCTATTAAATAATCAAATTGTGCTGGTAATAGTAATGCTTCTTTGCATATCTACCCCCTATTATGGCTATTTACAAATTACAATCAAACCCCTGAAGAAAGTAAAAATGAAAAGGTAGCCTAAAAATTTCCTAACCAATTTTGATGGATTATATCTGTAGGTTTAATTGCGAAACTGGCCCCATAACTACATGAGGCTAGCAATTTTGGTCATGTACATATTTTAGATAATATTTTTGATCTCCTTAGATTTTGTACAATTTTGATCCCATAAATTCTATGTTGTACAATTTTGGCCCTGCAAATTCTGATTTTATGAGATTTTGATCCCAACTGGGTATTTTGATATTTCATTTGTTCTCACAATACCCGGATCATTTAATTAAAATACCCAAAATACCTAAAAATCCATATGACCATTAAAATTACATGAATAGAATTGCTATTTTGTTAACATCTTCAAAGTCGAAATGTCACGTCAAGAAGTTACACAACTGAAATTGCGAATTACTGAACTAAATTGCAACTGAGCCTTTATCCATATATATGGTTTGCAGGGTCAAACTTTTTATTTTTGATATTAAATTAACCAAAAAAATTGACTTTTGGAAAATTATGTAGTAGTATATGGACCGGGAAGTTGCAAATAGGGTTTATTTCTCTTTATCATAAATTATTTTCGCCAAAACCCGGATACTGCACAGGAGAAAGGTCACATACTTGATACTCCATAAATATCCTGACTACTTTTATTTTCCACTTGAATCAATTTCTCAAGTTTTTTTTTTTAAAAAAATATTCCAAATAATTAATGTATTGAAGTTGCTAATGGCTCTTCGAGAATAGCCAAAAATTAATATTAAACTATAATTAAAATTAAAAAAAAATGTGTTACTCTCAGTTGAAGCATCAAAATTGCAATGTCCATGATAGACATATATGGCCACAACCACAAACAACAGCTAGCCCTACTGGCTCTTATTTAAATATAGGAAACAGAAGGTATATTCATATTAATGTGGACGAGAGACGAAAGAATATTTTTGGATACGTGTCAGAAAAAGAATATCGGCCAGCATTGACACAAACATATATAGTGAGACAGATAAAAAGAGAAACACCCTAAAAACATATATAATAAAGCAATTAGAAAAAAAGAAAGAGAGAGAGAGAATATGAAAATAATCGATAGAGAAGAATTAATTTGTGTTAAGAGAAAGAGAGAAAAAAGGAAATTAAAGAGAGAATCTAGAGAAAAGGTGTGGATTGGAGTCTTGTAGCAGAAGCCTTATTATAGAAAGCGACCAACCAGCCAATATTCATTATTGCATTCCCCGTCCCTTTCTTTCCCCTTCTTAAGAATTCGATTCCTTTTTTTTTTTTTTTTTTTTCTTTTCAATTGAAACCCTAAATTTCTTTCTAGCTCGATCAGGGGATTGGGGTTGATTTTTTGTTAACCTTTTCATTTGGTAGTTCCTTTTTTTTTCTCATATATATAAATAACTTGTATGGGTTTAAATAAGGGAAAATAATTTCTTTGTTAACTTGGTATTTTTGAGATTTAGTTTTCTAAACAATCGTTTTTCGAATTTTTGTTCAATATCTTTTAAAGATTCGGATTTTTAGCCCTATTTTGATCGAAACTAATTAATTTTATTGGAAATTGCTGATCATAATTGGTCGGTGTAGGCATGTCAAAAATTTATGGAATTTGGTGATATGACAAAAAAATGCCATCAAGAATTCCTCAAATTTTATGTAACAAGTTTTGGTGATTTGACATATCAACATTTGCTTCGGAAAAAAAAAAAACATATCAATATTTGCGCAATTAAATTATCAAAATTCCTAATTTTCTTAGCCACATTAGCACCCATCGATCATAGTTAGCAATTACGGTAAAATATACAAATTTGGTCAAAATCGAACTAATCATCCAAATTTAAAAGATATTGGACCAAAATTTAAAAGTAACTATTAGAGAACTAAGTAGTCCACGTTACAAGATTGAGAAAACTATTTTCCCTCTAAATTACTTTGATTATTTTAGTTGCACTAATTCTTTATATATATATTTACATAATACATGCATATATATATATGGTTAGCTGCAATTTTAGTCATGTAACTATAGGTGTAGTATCATGCGTGACAAAATTGGTTCTTTTTAAATTTTGCGTAGCAAAATCACCCTATATTGTTTGGAAGCTCTCGGTTTAGTTTTCAATTCGTCAAAATTACTCGGTAAATCTCAAGTTAATTACAACAACAACAAACTAAGCCTTAATCCCACTACGTGGGGTCGGCTATACGGATCATATCGCGCCATCGTTTACGGTCATAAGCCATATTTTCGTTTATTTCTAGGTATAACATGTCATGTTGAATAGCTTATTTCCAAGTCTTTTTAGGCCTACCTCTTCCTCTTTTGATTTGTATGAGTGATTCTCTACCTTCTAAACGTCGCACATGTGCATCTAAAGGTCTCCTATAAACATGTCCAAACCATCTTAATCGTGTTTCTCTAATTTTCTCGTCTATTGGTGCTACTCCCACTTTGTTTCTAATGTGTTCATTTCTTATTCTATCTAATCTAGTGTGTCCGCACATCCATCTTAGCATTCTCATCTCTCGCTACCCTCATTTTTTGTTCGTGTTCATATTTAGTCGCCCAACATTCTACTCAAAAGCATTGCGGGCCTTATGGCCGTTTTATAAAATTTTTCTTTCAATTTTAATGGTATTTTACGGTCACAAAGGATAGAAGATGCACTCCTCCATTTATTCCAACCCGCCCGGATCCTATGTGTGATATCTTTATTGATTTCTCCGTTCTCTTTAATTGTGGCAACAAAAAAAAAAAAAAAAAACGATTTTCGAATCTCCAGCTAAAACTAGGGTTTTCACTGATGTGTAATTCGGATATATTTGATGCAAGAATACTTGAGTTGTTTTGAAGTTTGTGGATATACATTGGAAAACCCTAGCTAGGCATGGTATAATATAAGGTGAGAACTAGAATCTTGCTGCCTTCTAGCCCACTTCAGTAAAGCTGGTAGCAAAAGAAGATTCCCACATCCCTTAAGACTTCCCTTTGACATATATTATATTCTTTATAAAACAAGAGAACATCTTTCTATTCCTTTAAGCTTCGTGCATGGATTTGTGTGCACTTAATTTAATTAGAGTCGTGGAATTATAGTTCAGATATTCCCTTGATAATATATTATTCTTTCTTTTCTTTTCAAACAAATGTCTCGCACTTGAACAGATATTCGCTTTTCAATTCGTTCCCAGCTATTAATGCACTTTAATGTAGAGGAATTATGCAACTTTTGAAAGTTGAAAAAAATTAAAAATAAAGTTGCGGGGTGCATGGGATTGATACTGGACGCCATTTGAATATTTCATCACGTCCTTTATTGTATTTAAAATGCTAATATGCTCTTTTAAATACTTTTTTACGTGTAAAAAATAATCTCTATGGAATCAATCTCACATTCAACGATGAATCTTATCTTTCGGGTGCATGCCCCGTTAAGTATATTGCCTCCAAGTACCAACGCCGTAATGTTCATGATCAAAATTAGTTAATTTTTCTTTGATTAACCAAAATTTCATATTCCCATATCACTAGTCCTCGTAAGACGTTAATGATAATTGAGCATAAACTAATTATGTTTATATACTCTATGTCTCTCTGTCTCTGCCTCCGCCTCCCCCCCTCTCTCTCTCGTTACCTTCCAAGTTCCAACGCTTGGATTTCATTACAATTTTGAAATTTCTCATACAACCCTAATTATATATGTTGAATGACCAATTATAAACTATTAGAGATGTGAGTTATTTATATATAATTACTAGAATATGCGCTCTCACATGGCAAAGTTGGCCCAATCCATCAGTCTGCATATGGGGTTGGGCTGGCTTTGAGGTCCATAAAGAATCAGATCGAGCTATTTTGGCACTACCTGATAGGCCCAATCAATAATCCACGTGTAGGACTAAGCTATAAGAAATGTGCTCCGACAAAACTTCGACCCTAACATGACCAACCGACTCAACCCGATTTTATGATTTGGCCCGTTGGGCCTGGCCCGGCTTGGCTCGTTGCCTACCTTTATGTGCAGACATTTGTTTTCACATGAAATATTTTTTAAAGACTTATTTTTCCGCATATCTCTAGTACCAAGTTAAATAATCACCTCATCCAAAAACTCAAGTTATTAAAGAAATAAACCATTAAATATCTAATTGCTTTAACAAATTAAAGGTCTAAAAACGAAAAGAGTATCAACAATGTAAAGAGTGAAAAAGGAAAAGAAAAAAAAAAGTAGTCTAAGAAGAAAGAATCATTTGCTCATGTGGTTTTTATTTCATATATAGTGTACCACTCAAGGCTCAAAATTTAATGAAACAAAGTTCTTTCCCAATACCAATGACCCCTCAATTAACTTCAGAGACCAAGTGATTCCCTTCTCCCAGGACACCATTAAATATAGCCTTTTTCCCCCTTTGCTCTTTGCAACAACTTACCATCCCTTATCTTTTTTCTTTTGCTCTCTTTGTTGCTTTTTCTTCTTTTTGGCCTTCTCTTCTCTCCAAAACACACACTTTAATTATTCTCTCCCTTCACAAACATCCCTTAATTCCCTTTTCTCCCACCATTCTAGTTTCAAATCAAATAGCCAAAAAAAAAAAAAAAAAAAACAGAATCACCCAATTTTTTGTCATGTATTTGGTTTTCCAATAGTGTTATCATTGTAACAACATTTACTAACATTGGCTTATAAGAATACATATAAACCTGAATTAATGATGACATCACCATCAGAACTAAGCTTTGATTGCAAACCCCATATCTACTCCATGCTTCAAAAATCTTTCGGAGAGCATACGTCGGAGCAAACCCTAAAGCTCGAAGAGTTTCTATCCCGTCTCGAGGAAGAAAGGCTCAAGATCGACGCCTTCAAGCGCGAGCTTCCTCTTTGCATGCAGCTCCTCACAAATGG
Source organism: Rehmannia glutinosa (assembly GCA_016081115.2). Taxonomy (NCBI): domain Eukaryota; kingdom Viridiplantae; phylum Streptophyta; class Magnoliopsida; order Lamiales; family Orobanchaceae; genus Rehmannia; species Rehmannia glutinosa. Next base: position 10,086,425 of record CM071929.1, on the reverse strand, counting down.
TAATTCAATTTTCCGATTATTAGAGTATACATGCATATACTAAAATTATACGTTCAGTTATTTTTTCTGTCTAGAAGTTGAGAATCACTTTTTTATCCAGCAATGGACGCGTCGAGGCAACAACTACAGCTACAGAGGACAAACCAACCCGTACTCGAAGAATTTATCCCACTCAAAAACACGATTTCATCTGAAACGGAAAGTGAGGTGAATAATAATATAACTGCGGATAAAGCTAACTGGATGACATCAGCACAGCTATGGAACCAGGAAATCAGTGAAGGAACAAAAGCTCCATTAACGGCGTCTCATGATCAAGAAACAGAAATCAAGCTCGGTTTAAACGGAAAACAGAGGATTAACGGCGGTGGAGCGTTTCTTCCGTTTTCGTCGTCGTCGAAAGACAGAGTATCGTCGTCGTCGTGCGGCGAGGGGTTTCCGGAACTAGCCCTGGCGTCGGGACATAAAGAGGAGATGGAAGATAGTAAAATGAACTCGTGTGATACGAATTCAAGAAAGGAGAACTCTGGTGGCGGTGGTAATAATAAGTGTGGAAATGGTAATTCTGTTGGTGAGAAAGAGCAAGTTAGTGGATCTGGAAATAGTAATAATAATACGAGTCAGAGGAAAGCGAGGAGATGTTGGTCGCCGGATTTGCATAGGCGTTTTGTGAATGCTTTACATATGTTGGGTGGTTCACAAGGTAAGAATAGTAAGTATACAAACCTCAGATATGATTTTTTTACTTTAAAATTTTGTTTTTTTAATCAAGAATAGGATGTGACAGGATAGATAATCTCATAATCATGAAAAAAAAATAGATGATGAAACATATAGAGGACATGGGCCCTGGAAATTTGTATATATATGTTGTTTGACTATCAATTATAAGACAATTATGATGTTGGGGCTCAGCTTTACATATTTGCTTAACCCCTTTTTTTTTTCCCCTTACGATGTTTTTATTGATTATTGCAGTGGCTACTCCTAAACAAATTAGAGAACTGATGAAAGTTGATGGTTTGACCAATGATGAAGTTAAAAGCCATTTGCAGGTTTATCTCTCTTTCTCCCTCTCTAAATATTTCACATCTCATGCTCAACTGCAACTTTAGTCCATATAACTCTCTTGACAATCTTAGTCCTATCATTTCTTGACGTGACAGTTTTGTTCTTGATAATTTTGCGTCAAAATAGTAATTCCAATAGTGTAACTTTTAACAGTCATAGGTATTTTTAGTGTTTTAGCTTAAAGCAAGAGTAGATTGTAGGAGCAAATGAAATATCAAAACTGTCTACTTCAGATCACAAAATCATACAAAATTAGAGCTTGTAGGATTAAAATTGTACATATTAGAAGATATAAGACCATAATTACACAAAATAAAAAAGCTTACAGGAAAGAAAATTACTACCTAAAATCTCTAATTGTAAAAATGTCCGTCTGTGGCGATTATTCCCTATCTAAAGACTAAGCTTCCCCTGTCCTCTATATATTTCTTTCAATTAGCCCCACCTAACTACAAGGCTCCGTCTGAAGCGGACCCCAATTTACCTCCCGACTAATTCCAACATTTTTTACGCCATTGCCTAAAATAGTACGATACCAATTTTGCAATTAAGCCCACATCCCAAATCACCACCCAAACATTCATGCCATGATACGGAAAAGAAACGACTCCAACTTTTTGTCTATTTTTGTACTACAGACTAGATAACATAATCGCCTTAAATCTAAGACTTACAATTTTTTGTTTAACGCAGAAATACAGACTCCACACAAGAAGGCCCAGCCCAAGCCCACAATCCGCGGTCACGGCAGCACCCCAAGTGGTGGTCCTAGGTGGCATATGGGTCCCACAAGAATACGCGGCAGCAGCAGCCGCCCACGGCAGCGCGGCACAGGCCGCCGCCCTGTACGGAGCACACGGCCCCACCACAACCCATCACGTGTCACCTTCTTACTGCTCCCCGGCCCCACCGGTGCCGCAGGAAATGTATCCCGCCATAGCGCCGCCGCCGCCGCCGCCGCCAAACCCTAACTACCAGATGCACCACCACGCCGCCACCGTCCACCACCAGCAGATCCACTACTATAATAAGCCTCCGTTGACGCAGAGAAACAGCTCCCCCGAATCGGGTATCCAAGGCGGGGCGGGCGACCCGTCGGAGAGTATCGAAGATGGGAAGTCGGAGAGCGGCAGCTGGAAGGCCGATAGCGGCGGCGAAAATGGCGGAGAGAGGAGAAGGGTAGAAGGGGAAGAGAGCAACGCGAGTGTCGTCACTCTCAAATTCTGAAAATCGTGGGTGCGATTTTAATGTTAGGGTTATTTAGGGCAATGATTGAATTTTTAGATATTGAAATGAAAGTTCATAACATGGCACTATGTGAAAAGTGTTTGTTTGGAAATTGGAACCGTCCAATTATGTGCTTTTTGATGTTTTTGGGAAAAGAAAAGAGAATAATATATTTATTTGACTCTGTTGTAGTTCATAAACTTGAACATTTGGATTAATGTAATAATATTAATTAGCTATTTGCCTTTTGAGATTTTTTTTCGGGACCTTATTTCATACTTGTATTTTTCTTTTTTTTTTTACAATGAATATATTTTTTTTTGATTTTCAGTGCTATAATGTACCAAGCAGAACATAACATTTTAATTCACTCAAGCTTTTAATACATCTGAATTTAAAGAAAAAAAAAACAAAACAGAACAAAAAGTTTAAGTGGAATAACAGTGAGAATAACACGAGTACTTGCAAATGTTTTGCCATTTTTTTTATTGTAACTCACTGTGAAGATAACTTCGTAAGTTACGAATATTTTTTTGACAATAAAAATAATTTTATTAATTAATTCAAACTAACAATACATTGATATAAGACGGAAATAAATCTGCTAAAAAACAAAAAGATGAAACTATGAAAAAATTCATAGCATCTAGCTAGGTTAATAACAAAATTTAAAGCCTATAGCTTTAAAAATTTTATAATACCTAGAATACATATGAATACAAGATCTGCGACATGTTGAAGACTATAATCTGATTTATCTCTGTCGGATCGAAAACTTGCTCGTCTGAATTGCAGTAAAAAAAGAAATACCGTACCAAAATGGTTACAAATCAAACGTCACATCAAACGGCTAAACCACAAACAACATAAAAATAAATAACTTAGATATATACAGGGAAACCACTTATTTATAAAATAAAGTTAAAAAGATGTAAATGGAGGCAGGGGCGTAGCTAGGGGGTGCCACCCCGGCCCCCGACACACCTCAATTTTTTTGTCCCATTTTTATGTGGAAAAAATAAAAAAAAAAATTATATGTGTTTTTAAGGGGAAAATTGCAAAATTGGTCCTATAACTATAAGCAGTTTGCAATTTCGGTCCTGCAACTATTGAGTTTGCAAAAATGGTCCTGTAAATTTGAAAGCTTTTGCAAAATTGGTCCTATATGTTTTATACCTAAGCAATTTCGGTCTTGTAATTTTCAAATTGTTGCAAAATTGGTCCCCTAGGGTTATTTCATAATTCCAAAATACCAAGAATACCCTTATGCACATAATTGACTTATTTGACTAAGTGCTTTGCCTAAAATGGTATAAGAGCCCAGGTTTATTAAGAACTTTAAGTTATATTTATTATTTTATATAATTAAAAATTGGTGAGGAGAATTTTCTCCGACAAAATGGATCTGGACGAGTGTCCGAGATGTATACCCTACAGGAGATATCGTCAAATTTTGACGATGTATGCGTAAGAACACCAGGACATGATTACATATTGGGATAATCAATATGTTGAAAAAGAACTCGCAGGAGCCGATAGGGAAACCTTGAGATAATGCGGAAAACAAGCAGCATGTTGTCTGAGTATCACTTCCGCTTCGCGAGTACCCGTTCTGCCTTGCCTAGAACTTTTAGTTTTAAAATATATTTTAATATATATGTTGCATATATAATATATATTATAATATAATTTTTATGTATTCTTATATTATATTTAATATTTGTAAATTAATAATAATAAATTTTGTAAATAATATTTTACAAATATATATTTTTTCATTTTTTTAATTTAATTTAATTTAAAATGGGGCAGAACAGGTAGACCCGCCCCGCCCGTTCTAGGCACGGGGCGGGTCTGGGTCCTAGCCAACCCGCCCCGACCAGTCCCATTGTCATCCCTATAAAATTGCTAACTTTAGAAAGATAAAGGACCAATAATGCTATTTAGCCACAAGGGCAAACTTGTCCAGGACCAAAACTGCAACTTTTAAAGATAAAGGACTAAAATTGCAACTAGCCCAAAGTTACAGGACTAAAATTGCAATTTACCCTTTTTAAGGGAATAAACAATTGAGCTAGGGGAAAATGGGGAAAAAAATATTTGGGCTAGGGGTAACCAGTCGAGCTGGCTACGCCCTGAATGGAGGTGATTTCAAACCAATAATCAATAATGGTCAAAAATCACTCATTAACAATAAATGACAAGAAAGAGAAGCAAATGGAGAGTTTCAGAGAAAAAGAGGTTAAGGTTTGAGTTTAAAAGTTTTTCGTAGATTAAAAATATTTATTCCTTGTAGGTGGAGAAGAGAAAACATGTTTAGTAAGAAAACTTCATTAATTTATATCCTAAAGAATTAAAAAAGAAAAAAAGTTTATATGAAGATACATGAACTGTTAATTTCGTTTAACGCATTTAGTATGGGAGTTATGTGATAATCAACTTAATTTGATATCCATTTACCGCCAAAAGTTATTAAAAATGCATGATTGATTTAGTATCGCCTTTAATTCATATTTTATTTATGTGTTGAAAATTAAAAATGTGTTTTATTTAAAATAAATTGTTTTACAAAACCATATGGAAGAAAGATGTTGCGGTGAGATTAGAACTTAAAGTGCGATTGGATATACTTTCATTTTGAAAATTTCCATTTCGCTAGAGAATAGTAGTGAAAAAAAAATTTGGGAGAAAAATATGAATTTTGAGAGTGTGATTGGATGCGAGATGAAAAAGTAATGATAAAAGTTGATTTGATGTGAAAATAGTAAAATAATGATTGGATGTGATTGATAGTTAAAAATGTGATGAATAGTGAAATTTGTGGGATAATGTGTAATAATGATTAGTTTTTTTGTGAAAAAATGTGTAGATGTGATTGGTGAAAGAAAAAGTGAGAAAAAATGAAAGTAAGAGGATAGTATATTTTCCGAAAATTTTCATAAACAATCACATGTTTGGTCAAAAAAATTCTCCAATGTGAACGAAAATGAATTCTCGCCACATCCAATCGCAGCCTAACTTGTCGGCCCATTGATCTAGTTTCGTCCCGTCAAAATTGTAATTGGTGAGGCCCAATCCAGCAGAACTTCTCTCAACATATTTACGGGATAAATAATATTTTCTTTCTTTCTCAAAAAAAAAAAATAATATTTTCTTTCCAAATTGTTTACAAAAAATCAATTCTTTTTTTTCTTCTTCCAAATAACAGATAATCAAATTACACTTTTCTACTGCAACGTTTAAATAATTATGCTGTTTATCTTGGAATGGAACCAGCAATATTTTGCAAATTAAGAACAAAAAAAGGTAACTTATTTGTAACTAGATTCAGGGAAGCCAGAAATTTCGGATAAGGGGGCTCAACTAAGTCAATATATTAATTCAATTATATCTTAATATTCAGAAAAGAAATAATATAATATAAGTATATCAATATATCATAATATTTTGAGATGTTACATAATAGCTGCTTCATTGCTAATAATTCTAAAAGAAAATTTTGGGGAAACATGTACAAACATTTTGGCAGAGCTTAAAGAAAATATACAAAATTTATGGCGAGTAAAAGATAATGTACAAAATTTTCAAAAAGAAAAAAAGTTTATCAGTACTCAAAGATTTTTTAAAATTAACAAATGAAAAGGAGAAAAGAAGAATGAATGGATTAAAGATTTGTTTTATTTTTCATTTTTTTTTTATATTTTTAAGGTTATAAATTAAATTACAAAATCCCCCAGAAAAATTATAGATGTTGATTGGATATGAGATGAAAATGTAATGATTATAATTGATGTGACAAATTTTCTGTTGAGACGGTGATTGAATGTGAGATTATTTTTTAAAAGATTACTTGGTGGAAGAAAAATTCCCCTCCAAAGAAATCACTTTACTTACCAAGAATGTACTCCAAAAATTGGAAATTTCTGCCCAAATTAAAATTACATTTTACATCTGTTTCGGGGTTAACTTTATGATATAAATTTATTTCTTTTTTTATGACTACTGTTCATAAATATTCATAATGGAACAGCACAATGGACATAATTAGTTTATTTATTATTTTGTAAAATATTGCAATATAATTCGTTATATGGGATGCCAAGAATTTACGAAATGCAAATTTGGCAGTCTTTGTGCTAATTAAACATGTGTTATTTATGAACCCATCACCTGCAACTATTTACAAACTTATCACATAATAAGGTGAAGATATTAATTCAAACCTTGGATTAATTTACGATATTGGCATTTATATATATAAACATAGCTACCACCAACCTCCTCAAGTTTAAGAGAACCCAAGCCACATGATGAGATTCGTAGAATGAGGAAGACAAAAAAAAAATAAAAAAAACAATACAAACATAAATCTGATTGAAAGTTGAAACCACAACAATTTGAGATAACATAAAAAGGGGTAAATGACATCTAATTATTTTGTTGGAAAACAGAACAAATTAACAAATACAATTGAGGCACACAACAAAAAAAATACAAGAGAAGGCAAATTTGTAATTCTCGTCTTGTGACTATAGGGGATTGATAATAATGATCATGTAAAAATTACAATTTGCAAAAAAAAAAAAATAATAAATAAAAAATCATGTAACTTCTTAAAAACTATTAGATTTCAGTTCTTTGGTCATTGAAAATTGAAAATTTGGCTAAAGATCCACATGTACATCATCCAAGTGATCTTTTTCATGTGGTTTTATCTTAATCAACATGCCAACTCATTTGGAGGAAGCACATAAAAACGAAATAGATTCTTACATCAACTGTTTGGCTGGAAATATGGGCCACGTTAATTTTCCAACAAACTTTTCGAATTCTCCAATAACGAAAGAACTCATGAAAATGTGAGTTTTGCAAATGTTAAAAGATTTTTTTGCAAATTGTGATCTTGCAGGTATTAATCCCAATCCACTATAGCTATAGGACTAAAATTACAATAGCCCTAAAATTGAAAATGATGGGTCTAATTCGTAAGTAGGATCGATCAGACTCAATATATTGTGCCACTAGCATAGACGATGGCACCTTACCTCTTATGGGGGCACGTGCCCCCATAAGTTTTTTTTACTATGTATTTCTTTTAGTTAAAACAAACTATATTTCAATTAGGTAAAAAATCAAAATATATCCCATTGATTATCTTTTATGTAGTTACTAATTATTTATTATGTATTTTTAAAACCATGTATTAATTATGTTAAAAAAAAGCGTGTCTCGCTAATTATCTTTGATGTAATTTGTAATTATATTTAGGGATAATTACAAAAAGACTCTTGATATTTGGGCTAATTACAAAAATTTAGAGATGTTTCAAAATTAAAAAAAAAGGTCCCCGGGTTTGATCATGTATTAAATTTAGAGGGTAACTATAATATTTCTATAAATATCGGGGAGATGAAATATTTTCCTTATGAAAGTGGAAAATGTAAGACATAATCAATTTTTTTTTATAATTTACAAAAACCTCTGGAGTTAATTTTTGTAATAAGCCCAAATCTCATGGATGTTTTTGTAATTATCCCTTATACTTATATCGTGCCCTCTTTGTGAAAATTTTCTGGATCCGTCCTTGGGTGCAAGTATCGATATCCGTCTTTGAAAAATGAAAAGGTCGATGATATGCACAGGCATGTACAAGCATATAAACACATAATATAATGGAAAAATGCTTATAGTTAAAAATCATTATCTAGAGAGGATTAAGGATAGATAAATAAAGACAGGAACGAGATAATTAAATAAAGGCAGAAAAGTGAAGGGGAGATTCAGAGGAAGGTGACTTTGTTGTTTCAGTCAATCTTTGAATTCAAAAGGAAGAATAAAAGTGTTGATTGGATGGAAAAGTATAATAAAATATGGGAAAATTGTTTCTTCAGTCCTATAATTTAGATTAATTGGAGACTCAATCCTCTAAATATACAATAATCTTTAAATTTTTGGTTTAATATTTTTTAAAAATTTGGACATTTTAGTCCGATTTTACAGTTATATAGAGACTACTAACAAAATAAAAAATATAGTTTCCCTTCAAACTATATTAATCAATTATCCACAAATCATCACCAACAATTTTGAAATTTACCACATAAATACTATAGGTATATATTTTTACCAAAAACTTTAGATTTGTTGGTAAATATTTACCTACAATGATTTTATCTATATTAATGATTTTAGCTACACTTTACTGTTAGTTATCTTTAATATTTACCGTACAAATTTTTTATAGGTAGTTTTTTTATTTTGCGGTGTACATAATTGACGTAAAATATATATTAAAAATATATATTGCATGTGCGTGACATACATTTATTCATCTGAATATTAGATTAAATATCAAATTAAAGAAAAGAACCTAAATTGTGAAAACCTGCATGCACCAAATGGATTGTTAGAGCTTTAATATGCCTGTCATTGTTACAACTAAACCAGCAATATAGCAGTAAGGATATCCAAGTTGATAACTGATAATTTTTCTTAATATATTATAGCTATTGTTTTTTCTTAATATATAATGAACTTTTCAAATAAAGTTAGCTATATATATAATATTGTTCGGCTAGATTGACGTTTGACCTCAAACCAAATTAGAAAGTCGTGACAGATGACCAAGTAATCTTGCTGTACTCCAGTCCAAAAAAGGGAATGTATATTCAATATTCCATCTTTAACTACCACAGCTTTATTTCAACATTCCACATAGTACAACACCCGCAGTATTGTATTTAATTGGTGATATATTATTAATTAAAGTATAATCTATTTACGTATATTGACTGGAACTGAAAAATCAACCATTATGCCCATTATGTGCCTGGACCTCACCATTATATATATGAAGCTCCTTCATTATCGTTTCCCATAATCAGCCAAGTGTAGTTTCAGAGTTGCTGGAGAACTCATTCTTTCTTTTTTTCATTCAATTCTAACACATATATATATTTCAGTTCCAGAGATTAATTTCCAATTAACAAACACAAATTTTAGCTTCCAAATAGCGACATCCATTTTCTATTAATATGGCATTAGCTTTGTTTTTTTTGTTACCAATTGTCTTTCTTTTCCTAAAGCATTTCCTATTTGGATCCCGACAACTCCCACCAGGCCCTAATTCATTATATGTTTTGACTTATCTCTCCCAATTAATATACAAACCTCACAGAGCACTCCAAAAGCTGTCCCAAATCTATGGTCCTCTAATGTCTTTCCAGCTTGGGGACCAACTCATGGTGGTTGCTTCATCACCTGATATTGCAAAAGAATTCTGCAAAACCCACGATCGTATATTTTCTGGCAGGCACTTGCCATCAGTATATCATAACCTTCCTGGAATCATGAATTCATCTATTGTGTTGTCACCTGATTGTAGCAAGTCGTGGAAACTCTTACGTTCTATCGGCCAAAATTGTGTATTTTCTTCCAAGGCTATGGAATCAAATGCCTGGATAAGAAAAGCGAAGGTCATGGACTTGGTAAGTCATTTGCGAACTAATGAAGGCACAGTCGCAAATCTTGAAGACATGATGTTCGCAACACTAGCCAATATCATCTCTAATGCTCTAACTTCCAGAAACTTGTTTGACATTCACGGACAAGAAAATAATGAATATAAGGATATGATGGCTTTAGTGAACGAGGTGATTGAAAAGACCACGACTCTTGGTTTGGTTGATTTCTTGCCAATTTTGAAAGGGATAGACTTTTGGAGTAAAAACAAGGCCATGGATATGTACCAGAAAATACAACAAACTTGGGGTGGTATCATCGACGAAAGAAAATCAATGGGGCGTGAAAGCCTCGGTTCAACTCCGATTTTTTGGACATCGTCCTAAATTGACAATCTTTTTCAAAAGATCAGTTGGCAATGTTGATTGTAAGAACTTTTTTCCTTAACTCATATTATATGGATTACAATTATTGATAAATACTCAATATATTTCTTGTTTTTAATTAGTTCATTCAAATATTTTTAACTGCTACAATCAACTATCATGCACGAGTACTTATACAGAAATTTATAGAGAACTTATCTTTACATGTTTCATGCAGGAATTATTGATTGGTGCCACAGATTCGACCACTATAACCACGGTGTGGTTGATCGTAGAATTGATGAGAAATCAAGAAATGTTGACCAAAGTTCGTGATGAAATAGCACAAGCCGTGGAAGGAGATGAACTCGGTGAGACACTTTTATCCCAATGCCACTATTTCCAAGCTTGTATAAAGGAAACATTGAGACTTCATGTTCGGCGCCAATGTTGGTGCCTCATCGTGCACTCGAGACGTGCAAGGTGAATAATTACGTAATCCCAAAAAATAGCATGGTGCTTGTGAATGCTTGGGCAATTGCGCAAGATCCAAACTCTTTTGGGAAGAAGCAACAAGCTTTAAACCCGAGAGGTTCTTCGACTCAAAAATAGGCTACAGAGGTACCCATTTTGAGTATTTACCTTTGGGACAGGACTAAGAATGTGTCCAGGATCGGCCGTGGCTTTCAAAAATATTCGGATGCTCGTCGGGTCTTTATTGCATTATTTTGACTGGAGCCTTCCAAATGGAGCAGACCCGACTACTATCGACACAAACGAGAAGTATTTTACAACTCTGAAGAAGGAAAAGCCATTGCTTTTGATTCCTAAGTTAAGGAAGCTAAACACTGTTTGATATGTAATTTTTAATTTATTTTTCATGTGATTTAAAAATAAGACTCACATGAGGTGCAGTAATTTAATGTTGATTTCCAATACTTGGTGTCGAGACTGGAGTGGAAGTCAACAGATTCATATTTATAAATTCGTTATATATTTGTTTATTGTATAAATTCAAGTAATGGAAACTCGTTCATTAAACGTTCCATACGAAAACCCTTGCTAATTTGATGAATGTAGATTTTTCTCATTTTGTTGTATTTGTTACTTTTGAGTATTCGTAGTTAATGAGATATATGTATGACTATGACTCGATCAACTTGTACGAAGCAAATATTCTAATTAATATGAGAAACAACTCAACGCAAGGTGTGTAAATATACTATTGCATACAATATTTTAACCCCTTACTTATATATAAATATTAACATGGGCAGTATTTATTAAATTAATATGCGGAGTGGACAAACCTTTTAGCTTCAGGTTGAATATAAAATTTATAAAGTGATATAGTTTGACTACTTTAGGTCAAATTCATTATCCTTTACAGTGCATGAAATAGACCTTGTGCTTAAACCTTACCGGCGAAGTGATCCTATCAATTCTCTACTTGTTAATTAGCTTATAGAAAATGTCCATATCACATTTTGGGGTGTTCACAATTCGGTTAACCGGCCGAATTAAATTAGAACCGAAAATTCAATCCAAACCGAAACGGAACTGAAAATTTTAGTTCAATTTTCGGTTTTTGTCTTTTCAAAATTTTGGGTTTTAGTTCTGTTTCGGTTTTATAGTTCAGTTAACTGAATCGAACCGAAAACCAAATTTATTTATTATTTTTTTTCGTAACATTTTTGCAAACACACACTCCAATGTTAAAAGAAAACATCTCTCTCCAGAAAAGGTTGTGATTGTTTGTGTTTTCGTTCCGTCCATTTTCATTTATGAGAAAATAGTGGTGAATTTTTTTTAAAAGTGAAAGGTGGATGTATAGATAAAAAGTAATGATTGTGTTGATGTGATGGAGAATCTTTTAGAGATGTTGATTGTTTGTGAAAAAAAATATAGAAAAATTAAATAGTGTAAAATATAATGCAAGAAAATTGAATAAAAATAAAAAATCGATCCAAATATAGGCAATATAGAACTCATTTTATACCTTTTGTTATCAAAATCAAAAGAAAAATAATAAAAATAATGATAAATTAAATAAATTATCCGAATTCTTTATATAAATAGGGGGAGGAGAGAGAAAAAATAGTATAATTGAGTATTGAGAAGTGCGAGAGAGAAAGATAAAATTGAGTTAATTTTAAGGAGAAATGAAATTTTCTTTGAAAATTCTTTTATACTTCCATAAACAATCATACTTCTAAAAAAAATTCTTTTGAAAATGGAAATTTAGAAAAAAGTCTCATAACCAATCACAACCTTAGACTTTCCACCTCATTGTATAAATTTGTTAACAATTTTGCCAATAAACCTGAAAAACAAAATCGAATAGTTCTGCTGCAGAAAATAAAAATGAATTGCTCTATTATAACGTCTTAGTCATCTAATTAAAATTAGAAATCAATGTGGCTCTTTAGTCAAATAACGCCTACTATTATCGTGGAGAAAAATTATATTTATTTATACTTTTTCGAATCAAGAAATATGGCTCTTATTTTTTTAAAATAAATGGAATTATATGGAAAAAGGGAATAATCCCGATCACAAGCCGATCAGTGTAGAAAAGAAAAACAATGTAAAATTTCGGAAAAAAACAATAAAAATAACTCAACAACGCAATTTAAGTGAAGGCGTTTATGTCTCAAGGAGTTTTAGAGTGGATTTTTTTTTTTGCATGGTCTCGAGATCATCTTGATGGTCGATGTGACTTATTTATACTTGAATGAAGTGAGGGTTTTGAGACCATGACAATCAAATTCTTAAACCTCAAGGGTAGTTTTTTTCTTTTTTTTTTTTTCGAGTTGGGAGATGATTGATTGTGTATGTGTGACTATTTATAATTGTAATTTACTTGAGAGTTATTTTGGTAATTATATTTTATGAAATTATGGCCGAATTTGTGAATAAAGTAAATAAGGAATTTGCCTTTACATTCTATAACAAACAAGAGTAAGTAAATAAATATTTTGTAATCAAATATTTATGCTTATGTTCGATTAGATTTGTTGCAATTATAGCATTACTTGCATGTACTCATTCAAATCAGTGTTGACTGGATTTTCCCCCACAAATATTAATGTTTCTTACTAAAATTGGGAATTGAATCAGGTCTTTAAATATTTTCCTATGCCTGAAAATAGTTTAGCAACCAATTTTCAATCCTGAAATTTTGTTATCAATTTCTTATACTAATAACAGTTTTTTTTTAATAATACCCCACCAATAATTTTAGTTCTTTGACATATATTAATTCATCTTAGTTTCAGTTTTTGGTGAACTTAAAAAGAAACATGCATGTTAAAAATAAGAAGTTTATTTAATTTCTTATAGATTTCCTACTATATTTAGTTTCAAGACCTTAAGTCCACGCGATGATTGAGAGATGATGGTATATGTGTGACTATTTGCAATGGTGATTTACTAGAGTTATGTATTTTGGTAATTATATTTTATGAAATTAAGGCCGAATTTGTGAATAAAGTAAATAAGGAATTTGCCTTTTCATTCTATAACAATTAATAAGAGTAAGTAAATAAATATTTTGTAATCAAATTATATCAAATTATCGTAATCATAATATATACAAGGTTCTTTTGCCAAACATGTACAGTAAAATTATATGCTTTCTGATAAAATAACATAGTACTATATATCTAATTGAATATTTCTTTTGTGATTATATTTATTTTTAATCATTTCTTTCCCAAATTGTTTAAAAAATCAATTGGTATTCCAAATTGTAACTGATTACCAACAAAGTTTTGCAAATTAAGAACTAAAAATGTAACTTTTTTGCCCTCTTAAAAAAATTCCCGCCTAGCCCCATTAGTCCTTCCATATGTGCTAGACATTTTTTGTCCATCTATATTTGTTTGATTAGGCCCTTGCCTAACCTCGCTCAGTTTTTAACCCGTACGTTGCACGGGGTGTGATGTATTGAATTATATAAATAAACGAATGCATATAAATCCTACAATCAACATGTAATATAAAACAATATAATACATATTTGAAAAAAATAGGTTATTTCACAACAAATAAAAATTACAAATTTTAGAATACTTCTTTGTAAACAACATTATTCGTCTGTTTAACATTCGATGTATCATCTCCACAAACTAAAATTTAATTATATTTGTAGAAAATTATATAATTGTTTTTTATTTCATAGTGTATGAAGATTTTATTTTGAAAAAACCAATAATCATCTTTACAAAAACGTTTTTTCAATTTATTAATATTTGAGTTTATATATTACAAAAGAAGTATTGATAGTTGTTGGTTTATTGAAAAATAAGTTGGTACAAAAATCAAGAAGTATTCAAATTATAATTTTCTATTTCTTTAATTTGCCATAATATTTTCTTTTAAAAAGAAATTATCAATTCAAATGAGAAAATGCAGCATTCTAAGCAATTTTACATTTATAACAAAAAAAATTACAACATAAAAAATTACATTTCGATTTTTTAGAAATCAAATAAAATATTTCTTTTTATAGAAATAGATCGAATGCATTTATTTGTGCAAATTTAAAAGAAATCTGGCCTTTTTTTTAAATTTAAGAAAAAAAAAAAGAGAAAAAGAAAGCCCAAAATCACATACAAAATGGACGTCCTAGATTCCTAGTCCTCCCACCAAACATATCCAAGGTTTCACAAATGTAAACCTGGTTCAATTGAATTCATTGCCAATTGCTTGAATTATACATTAAAATTAATTATTAGTAGTTATTTTCAATTTGTTTTGCTAATTTAATAAACGAGTTCGAACGTAATTTAATCAAAATGTAACTTTTTTTTTTTTTTGAAAACCAAAGGTAAATATATTATTAAATAAGCAGATCGAACTGCAAAGCATTACAAATAAAGAGAGGAGGTATAGATCTCCACTCTTTGACATCATAGACATAGAATTTGTTGCTCTAGCTAACGTGTGGGCAACATCATTCGTTGATCTCCTAACAAAGACACAAGACACATTTCTCATACTACCAATAAGACTCTTACAAACACTAGTTACAGCACTAAAATAGGAATCATCTAACACCTTACATCTCAAAGCTTTAATGAGTAACATAGAATCAGATTCCACAAGGATTTGAGCATCTTCCCAATTCTGTTTCAGCCAGCTAAGAACCTCTCTGAGCCCTATTGCTTCTGCAACATCTGGCACAACCTGACCCCTCATACCACCATGTATTGCTGCTAAAAATTTACCTTCACTATCTCTTAAAACTCCACCATATCCAATCATGCCTGAGTCACTAAATATAGATGCATCCACATTAGTCATTACATTTGAGATAACCAAACTTTGGTTTAATCCATCGCACAACTCCATCATCCGAACAAAGAAACCAATCTGCAACCTCTGAAACTTGAGCATGCTGCCACTGAATTAGAACTGCACTGGCATAGTTTAACACTTGAGCAGGTGATCTGAGTATTTGTTTCCAAATAATATCATTTCTGTTACTCCATAAAGCCCATAACAACATGACGATCTGGTTTTTAATATCTGTAGAAGCTGTCACCCATAGCTTATTCAAACAAGAGAGAAAAGAGAGAGGTTCCTCTAACACACACCACAAGGACATCGACCTCCAACAGTTCTTAGCAAACGGGCAGAAAAATAACACATGGGCAATATTTTCTACACCACTATTACACACGGGACAAAGAGGGGAAATTTGTACCTTTCTAGAGATGAGTCTCTCCTTAGTAGGAAGAGAATTGTGACAGGCTCTCCAAACAAGATTTTTCACCTTAGCCGGAACCTTAAGACTCCATAATCCTTTCCAATCGAACATATGAGAAAAATCTGGCTGAATCTCTGAATTATCACACAAGATTCGATAGCCTGATTTAACCGAATAAACTCCTTTCTTATTCCCATTCCAAAGCCACCTGTCACCAACCTGACTACCATTTAGGGGGATGCTGAGAATCAGTTGTTGGTCCCTCGTGTTAAACAAATCTCTAATGATATCCACATCCCACTCCAAGACATTCTCTTTCATAAGACTACACACTGAAACATTACGCAGCTCATTGGGAGGAGTGGAAATAAATGCATTCTTATCAGGTAGCCAAGGATCCCCCCAGACTGAAATGTTTTTCCCATCACCAACCTTCAGTAGGCAATTGTTGACAACAAATTCTCTTGCAGTAAGAATACCTCGCCATATAAAACTCGGATTAGAGCCTATCTTTGCTTCCAATAGATTCGAGGATGGAAAGTATTTCGCTTTAAAAATACGAGACACCAATGAATTTTGATCAGTCAAAAATCTCCACACCTGTTTTCCCAACAAAGCTAAATTAAACTCGTGAAGCCGTCTGAAACCAAGACCACCCCTAGTTTTATGCACACAAAGTTTACTCCATGATAACCAATTAATACCCTTTGAGGAATTTTCACCTTTACCCCACCAAAATGAGTTCATCATTTTTTCCAGATCATTACATAAATCAAGAGGCAAAAGGAATATACTCATCGCATAAATAGGTACCGCTTGAGCAACAGTCTTTAAGAGAATTTCTTTTCCTGCTCGTGACAACATTTTTTGTTTCCACCCTTGCAACCTCCTCCACACTTTTTCTTTGATAAAAGCAAAGATTTGCTTTTTATTACGCCCCACCAATGATGGTAATCCAAGGTATGCACCATGGTTCTCCGTGATCGCAACATTAAGCAAATTACAAATTTCAAGAGTAACCTCAGCTTTTGTATTCCTACTAAAAGAAATGGAAGATTTCTGAAAGCTGATAATTTGGCTTGAAGCATTGGAATATAAATCAAGGCACTTTTGAATTTTGATACACTCCTCACGATTAGCCCTGAAAAACATAAAGCTATCGTCCGCAAAAAACAAATGAGACACACTCGGCGCACCTCGAGCAATACGACAACCATGAATCCAACCCCTTCTTTCATAATTCTGTATAATAGAAGACAGGCCCTCCGCACATAAGATAAATAAATACGGGATAAAGGATCACCCTGTCTTAACCCACGCTCCGGAACCAAAAGATCCGATTCGAAATCTCCATGAATGATCTTATACCTTACTGTTGAGACGCATAACATCAAAAGGTTAACCCATTTCGTATGAAATCCAAGCCTTAACAGCATAACCTTTAAATAATTCCATTCAATTCGATCATAGGCTTTACTCATATCAATTTTGAGCGCGGCCACTCCATGATTTCCTTGGCTCTTTCTTTTGAGAAAATGATTAATTTCAAAAGCCACCATAATATTGTCTGATATAAGCCTCCGAGGAACAAATGCACTTTGAAATTCAGATATCACACCGGGGAGAAGTGACTTCAATCGATTGGCAAGAACCTTAGATATCGCTTTGTAGACCACATTACAAAGGGCTATCGGTCTAAGATCGGATACAACCTCTGGATTATTCTTCTTAGGAATTAAGACAATATTCGTGTCGTTCAGTCCTTCAGGAAAAGAGCAATTATTCAAAAAAGATAGACAAGACGAGATGACATCCGGACCCGTTATATCCCAAAATTTCTGAAAAAACGCCGGATTCATACCGTCTGGCCCCGGTGATTTATCCGGGAGCATCGAAAAAATTGCCTCCTTAATCTCCAAATCTGAGAAAGGTTGTAACAACTCTCTATTTTGTTCATCTGAAATCTTTGGCTCAATAAAATTAGTAATTGGCGCACAATCAACACCATCAGAAGAAAACATATTAACAAAGTAGTTAATAATATGATTGTCTAAACCTGTCTCCCATGTTAACCAAGTATCGTCATCTCCCTTAAGCCGAGAAATAGAATTATGCCGCTGTCGAGCAGAGGCAATAGTGTGAAAATACTTAGTATTTGCGTCTCCTCCTTTAAGCCAAGAAATTTTTGCGCATTGTTTCCAAAAATCCTCTTGTTGAGCCAAAAGCAAATTATATTCTTGCTGCGACTTTTTGAATTCAACAATAGAATAAGAATCTCTACCATTCCGAAATTCCTTCATCCTTCTCTTAGCCTCTGAGATACGATTTTTAAATGAATTCCTTAACAAATCTCCCCATTTAGCTAAATCTGCACCACAAGCTTTTATTTTACCTGATAAACTACCATCCGTACCCTTTTTCCAGCCATTCACCACGATGTTCTTACAATCTTTTTCTCGTAACCAGATATTTTCAAACCGAAATTTCCGAACCTTCCTAACTCTGTTTGAGGACCCAATTCCAAATAAATAGGAGAATGATCCGACATAGAAGATTCAAGATTCCAAATTTTAACGTACGGAAAATTAGCACACCAACTTTGAGTAGCCAACCCTCTATCAAGACGTTCTTCTATCCAATTATCCGTACCTCTACCTCTCTCCCACGTGAATTGATATCCTAACATTCCCAGATCAATTAATCCACAGTCATCGATCGCATTCCTAAAACCCGCAAAGAGCGAAGAAGGGTGTTCAACATTACCTCGTTTCTCAGACGAAGCAGATTCCATGAGAGGCGCCTTTTATTCCTTTCTGGATATCCATAAAAACCGGTGAGTCGATATTGTGGAATATTTTCCAGATGGACAGAGATATCTATATGATGCTGAGAAAAACTCAACAAAGTGGCCATATCCTTTTTCCTCCAAAAAAATGCAAGACCCCCACCGTGACCCACACTACTGACTGCAAAAAGTCCTTCAAACCCAAGCTTCACACGAATAGATTCCAATTTATTTTCCGCAAGCATAGTCTCCATAAGAAAAATAAAAGCTGGCTTTTTCAATTGGACCAAGTCCAATAAAACTTTAACTGTCTGTGGGTTGCCAAGCCCACGACAGTTCCAACTTATGGTACTCATAATTCTCGGTGGGCCTAGATTCCAGAGCCCACCACATCCGCATTTTTTTGGTTCTGTACGTCAAGACAAGCAACTTCTGAAGGCCCGCTAATAATAGGCCCACTATCGTCAGTCAATGATCTGCTAGGTCCCTCCCTCCGTTTACGTTTATTATCAACCTTAACCAATTCCTTACCTTTTCCTTCCACGTAATCATTAGAATTTGAAATAATATCAACAGATAAAGCCAACTCTTTGCTTCTAGGAACCGTTACATCAAAAGTATCATAACTGCCACATCCAACCGCTCCACGGTTTGAATCTAATTGGTTTCCTTCTTCCGAATTTTTTGCCCCCTGGAAAACTGAATAACCACCAGCTTTGTAACTGCTATCCCCACTCTGTTTGTTGACGGAGAAATTCGCCGGGGCTGTCGAACGGAGCCACTGGGAGCCCATTTGGAGATGCTGTTTATGGGAGGGAGCTCTCAACCACGAACCGTACGCCCTCTCAGTGGATACCTCTGAGACATTGAATAATTTTTCGCAAAATTTTTCTGAATGTCCAAGAAAACCACAAAAGAAACAAAAGGTAGGAAGTCGTTCATACTTGAAATTTATCCAAACACAATCACCATCCGGCTTTTTAATCTTCATTCTCCTTTTAAGCGAGTACGAACATCAAATGCAATACGGATACGCATGTAATTCTGCCAAACACCAGTGAAACTATGTTGATCCGATTCCAAAAAAACTTCAATGAAATCACCAACGCTTTTCCCAACTTTCTGTCATAAATCCAAATGGAAGGTCATAGACTTGTACCCATAATTCTATATGGAATAGTTGGATACGAGATGGTTGTTCCCCCATGGCCAACCGTTTGGTCAGTAATAGCATATTATCAAATGCCCATGGACCATTTGACTGTACCCTTGAGATGTCTAACTCATGAAAAAACTGAAATATGAACAAATTGGGGCCAAGTTCCTTAATGAAAATACCAGCAAATTTAAGGTCCCTAACTTTCTCGAGAATAGAGTGTTGTTACAAGTGCATAACAACACTGTACCAACCCGCAAATGATAAACACCAAAACACAGAGATAAAATTTGTCTACAAGTATAAAAATACTTGTAAACATGCATGCCAAAAAAAATATATTCACTAGTTGAAGTATAGTTTACGAACTCAATCGAATGACTCAACTAGTACAAAACCTATCAAAACTCCTTTCTATGAGTAGATCTATACTTTGTAAAACAAATTCGTCAAAAAGAAAGAATATAGATTATTCGAACTTCTATGAAACAAAAGATGGATTTAAAATCAAAGAAACAAAGACTCTCAATATTCGGTGTTGTCTCTGAAATCTATGCAAAGACTTCATTCAACACTCAATCAGTATGTAGTATATCGTATTTGTTTTCTTCTCATGAACTCGAACTCTCTTGTGTATATGCTCTCTAAATTGTAATTCTGCGTACTGAATTATGTGGGAGATGTCCTCTTTATATAGATAATCCTTTGAAAAGTTTGAGTCCCTACAAAACAAGGAAGAAAGAGACATAGTAGAACTAGGATTCCTAATCATATAAGGACTAGGACTCTTTTAAAAACATCCTTTAAAATCGATCTTTCCATAATCCAAAACTCAAGAATCCAGTTTTAATACAATTCTTTTCTAAATCAACTTCCTTTATTTAATAAATCCTTTTTCAAGAAGTAACCAAGAAAGGCAAAACACCAAAAAATATATTTTCCGAAAATAAAAGAAAATATTAATTAACCATGAAACAAAACGGATCTAACATTCTCCCTCTTTTTGCCTTTCTGGACAAAACATCAAACTCAAGCAAAGGATTTATAAAAATAAGTAAGTAACTCCCCCTTAGTTGAAAATCGGTGAAAACAAAAACTTTCTCCCCTTAATAAAAACGCCCGCTTCACAAAGTGTTCCTACAGGATAGAACACTTACATGAACACCTCAAATCTGCAAAAATGGTTAGTATGTAAATGCAATATCGGTGTGTGAGAGCAAGAGTCAACGGACTCCAAATGCGAAAAGATATCGACACCAATCATTAGGCGATTCAATACGCATTATGAAATGTTAGCACATCAAAAGATATTAGAATATCGGATAGGTTTTAAGTAGCAAAAGTCTTAAACATGTCAAAACAAATGTAAGTACTCCAAACAGGATGTTAATCAAATTTATACAAATCGTCTTCAAAATCAAAGTTTAAGTCCATATCATCCCAATTTCTTCTTTCCTTTATCCGTTCCTCAGTATTAGCTCCAACCTTTGCGCCCGGGTTGATCTCCCCCCTCCACTGAAGCTTGGTTCAAGATTTCGTCTGACCCTCTCATCTCCCTTTTTGTCCGGAAAGGTGAGAGCAAGCCAAGTAAATGAGCTTTGAAGTTCTCAAAGAAGTCTTGAATATGTTGTTTGGCCGAGTGATTTCTTGATCGGCAAAGGCCAATTGTCCCCATAAAAGACTCAACCACGGATGTAGCATTTGGAAAATCAAAAGCGGGCATAGGAACCGTAGAAGTGTTGGGAGAATCCGATGGCACACTTGGTGGAACACCTCGGATGCCACGGGGAGGAATAGGTTGGAACATCTTCACCAGGAAGCGAAGAGGTAGGTCCTTCACCCTATCTCCTTTGAACAATTTATGAGAAATTGTAAACAATTCGGGTTCAAGTGAAAAGGAATCCCCACTAATCGGGTTAAGACCTTGAGAGGTCAAAAGTAAATAGATCAATGAAGGATACGGTAAAGCTTTTGCACGGAAGATTCAAAAAACCCATCACCATGTCGAACACCAACTCGTCCAAAATTCAAAGGGATTCCGGTTCAATTTTAAACAACACCACACTGTTCCTTTGCAACCGACGTCTTTGTGAGAGGTCGGAATCCAATTTTGCAGACCGAAATCTTATGTAGAACGAGTAAAGAGACGTGAGTCTAGAAGCGGGAAGTTTTGAAGGATGAACAGGCCAAGTTTGAACTCGGTCCCCGGTGATTGTGCGAACAACCTCATTGTAATCATCCACTAAGGCACCTTCTTCAAAGTCGGGGTGCCATAAAAGGTGTTAATAATTTGGGGCGAAAAATCATAAACCTTGTTTCGAACAAACACCTTTCCATACTTACGCGATTTACGATTTTTGGCAATAGACTCCAAGTTCGCATAAAATTCTAATACCACATTCCTAACAAACGGTAATGCAAGAGTTACGATGCTCAACAAGTTGCGCCTTTGAAATAATCAACAATGTTATTTTTCTCAAAAAGATCATGCTCAATTTGCTTTTCACAAATAAATTTGCGGTCTTCCATAGTTTTGAAATCGGTTGAAAGCACCTTCATGTAAAAAGAGAAAGAGTAGGCTTTACTTATCTCAAACTCCTCGATCAAAGCGTGAAAGATTCAGGCGGATGTATCGGATGAAGGAGTTGTAGTTTCGGGGTGCACGCTTGAATCGGTGTTGCAACGGGGTATCGACACCTTGAGGCGCACTTGACGCAGCTTTTTCAACTTCATCTCCTCGTACTAGCTCGGGGTCGGTGTCATCATCTTTATCATCTTCCTTCCGAACATCAAAGTCCTCATCGCCGCTGGAGTTATCGACTCGGTATTCTCCGAGTCGGAGGGTGTTGGAACTAGAGTGGCAACACTTTTACCGACTCTACGTGTTGTACTTGACCTGTACTAGTTTTTAAAGTTTCCAAAATTTCACCCCTTCTTCCGAGAACCTTTGTCGGACCCTTTTCCTTGTTCTTTCGTACTGCACTCCAAACGCGAGATGTACTTTTCTTCTTGCGCAGAGTGGTGGAGTCGCTTCTTAACCCGAGGTTTCTTGACAGGAGGTTTCTTGGCGGGGCTTTGAAACCGCTGGGTTTCTTGTGAGCTCGATTTCTTGATCGCGAGCCATCACATACCGAAACATCCTCATCGGAATCGGATTACAACGGAATATCGAACAATGACGGTTCTCCCCTTTCTTGGATGACCGTCTAACAGCTTCTTTTCTCTTTTCGGTTTCCTTGTGATGGTGACCCCGCACTGCGCTTGAGCCAAAACCCCTCTTTTTTTGAAATCGACGATTTTGGAGGGTTTAAAGGTGTTTCGTGAGAGGCCATATCCGGGAGATCTTCAACATTGATGACATTTTCGGTGTCATCGGTGGAAAAACACCAATTGGAATTGGGGTTTCGGACCCAAGAACCATGGCGGAGTTTGAATCCAAAATGGCTTCGAGGATTTTTCGAAAGTGGGTTTTCTTGTGGAGTTTCTTGCGGATTTTCGTGGATGTGGGTTCGGTTTAAGTAAATTTGTGGATTCTTCGACGAAACGAGAGGAGTAGGGAATTTTGGGTTCTCGTCGATGGGGTACCTGTTAAAGTAAATACGCAAGGAGTTTCAAGATTTTGAGTCGAGGTCTGCGGGGGTGTTGCGGCAAGACTGCGGCGACTCTGTGTCGGAGGTGGAGCGTAGATTGCACTTTGGGGTTGATCGACGCGATTCGCCGGTGGATTTCGCGGGAGTTGATGGAGTCGTACTGCAAAAGTGAGACGATGAAGATGACGACGGACTAAGCGGTTGGACCGAACATTCTCAAATTCTGAAATAATTCTCTTCATTGTGGATTAGTAGGCAGTGAAATATACAAAGAGAAGAAAAAAATTTGAGACAAAATTGGGAAGAAGAAATCTTGTGTATGTTTGTAGATTGTGAGAGAGAGAGTGAGATGTGATATGAAGTGTGACAAACAATGGTCAATCACATTAAGTACTCTAAGTACAAGTGGCGGTTATTAGGAGAGAGAAGGAGACCCAAATATATCCATTTCCCGAGAAAAAAAAAAAAACGGGAAGAAAAAATTAAGACTGATTTTCAAATTTGATTTTAAATTACAAGTCTCCAAAATATATGAAATACTTAACCGCAAATTTAGATAAGATAGTGTTGAGATAATTTCAAATATATCCATGTATATCACAATCCATATAACACCACAAAACTTAAATCATCACAAGATTCAATAATTAAGAAAAGAAAAATCAAGATTGCATAATATCCAGGGATTCCGAAAATTATTATTCATCAATTTTCACCAAAATGCATGTCCTACTTATGTCTAGATATGGAATAAAACAAAAAAATAAACGACACACAAGTGAGGGACTAATATTAAGTGACATTGTCAAGTGTTGTAACACGCGAGAGACACCTTTACGCCGATTCAATGAATAGTGATCCGCATACCCAAAGATATAGGATTTTTCGAGTTTTTCTTATGATTTTTCCAAGATTCATGCCAGATTTAGCCAGTGGGTAGCTTTCACACAAAAACCCAAAGGTAGCTTTTTATCACAAGATCATGCCGCTTGAAACACTTTTATAAGGTAAGAATTGGTCAAAAGGATTAGGCGCTCGGTGGGGAGGTAGTTTGTTTCCCTCAAAGGCCTCAAAACATGATCGAAATATATATTTTTAAAACTCATCGCTGGATAAAATATATTACTGATTTTGTAAATTGGAAACATCCACTCACATCACATCGCCAATTTGAACCCTCTTGGGTACATTACGAGAACTTTGTCAAGCTAATTTCGTCGTGCAGATGCAAATCTAACTAAATGCATGAATGCAAGATAAAAAACAAACTGGAGAAAGGTGTTGCGTGAAGTGTTCTTGTGTAAGTAAGCAACACTTATACGAACAGTGTTAGATCGCACACAAACCAAGAGACTTCCTTAGAGTGGAAAATCTCTCAAAATCTAAAGCTTTGGTGAAAATATCAGCTAACTGATTTTCAGTACCAATGTATTCTATGCGAATAATGTTTTTCTCAACTAAATCACGAATAAAGTGATGTCTTATGTCTATGTGTTTTGTGCGAGAGTGTTGTACAGATTAACTTTGAAATATCAATAGCACTTGAATTATCACAATAAATGGTTAAGATATCACTATGAAGACCATAATCCTCAATCATTTGATTCATCCAAAGTAATTAGGAACAACAACTCCCAACAAAGAACATATTGATTCAAAGAATCGAAAGAGAAACACAATTTTGTTTACGATCGTACCAAGATACCAAATTATTACTAGGTAAAACAACCACCGGTTGTACTTTTTTTTGTCATCAACGTCTCCCGAATTTCCGATCGAGTCACTAAAACCAACTAGATTTGTGTTTGTATCTTTAGTGTACCAAATTCCTAGATTAGTGGTGCCTCCAATATATCGAATAATTCTTTTCAAGGCTTTCAAATGAGTGATCTTAGGATTGGCTTGATAACGAGCACACAAACACACACTATACATGATATCGGACTGCGGCAGCGCTTAAATACAACAGACTACCTATCATGCTTCTATACAAAGTGTTATCAACACTTTCAGCAACATCTTCTCTACTAAGTTTTTGACTCGAACCCATGGGAGTTTTCATGTGAGATGCACTATCTAAGTTGAATTTCTTCACCAAATTTCGTGCATATTTACTTTGAGAAATAAAAATCCCATCCTTCGATTGTTTGATTTGTAAGCCCAAAAATAGTTCAATTCACCAACCATACTCATTTCAAATGTAGATGACATACAATCAACAAATTCTTTCAACAATTTTTGACTAGAAGCACCAAACACAATATCATCCACATATATTTGAGCAATTAAAATACTATGATTAGTTCTTTGAATGAAAAGAGTCTTATCCACTTCACCACGTTTAAAACCCATTTGGAGTAAATGCTCGGTTAATCTACCATACCAAGCTCTAGGGGCTTGTTTAAGACCATAAAGAGCCTTCTTAGCTTAAACACATGGTTTGGCTTATAGGGTCTTCAAAACCTTTTGGTTGTTCAACATAAGCTTCTTCATTTAAAATCCCATTTAAAAAGCACTTTTAACATCCATTTGGTGAAGTGTAAGATCGAGGTGACAAAGCTATAGCAAGAAGAAGTCTAATGGACTCAATTCGGACTACGAGGAGCAAATGTTTCATCAAAGTCAACCCCTCAACTGTGTATACCCTTGAGCCACCAAGCGAGCTTTATTACGCACAATGTTTCCGTTCATCGGTTTTGTTTTTGAAAATCCATTTAGTTCCATTCACATTATCAAATCTAGGAACTAAATACCATACATCATTTTTAGCAAATTGATCAAGTTCATCTTGCATAGCATTAATCCAAAATTCATCTTTCAAAGCCTCATTGATATTTTCGGGCTCAAAATTAGAGATAAAGCGGCAAGTTCTTACCAGAGTGCGGTTTGAAGATAAGTATGCATTTCTTACCATGTCACGGTAGTTTACCTTCTCCTTTCTTCGTGTTCGTACACCTTGATAACTTCACCTATCACTTGAGTAGTTAGGTGATTTTTAAATCTGCAGCTTGGTATGTCTCGAGTGCGATCGATCACATGATCATCAAGTACTTGGTTTTGTTCGTTCTCATGATCGATTCGGTTTAAGTCTGTTTCCCACAGTGTGTTTACAGTCTTTGCGCGGTGTCTCAACATCTGTTGGAACACTTCACCGACATCCGTTGTAACACTTGTTCAACTTGATTTGAGCACCGACTTAGATGTAATATTTGTCTCAATTAGATCGGAGACACGGTCTTTCTTCGTTTTCTGCAAGGTCGGCTAGATCATCGAAAACAACATTCACAGTTTCCATAATTGTCCTTGTTCGGAGGTTAAAAATCCTATAGGCATGATTGTTAGTGGAATATCCTAGAACAAACTCTTATCACTTTTAGAGTCAAATTTAGCAAGTTCATCTCTATCATTCAAGACATATAGCACACATCCAAATATATGAAAATATTTAAGGTTAGGTTTCTTACCTAAAAGTATCTCGTCGAGTCATAAATACTTCCTACCCTCAAATACACACGATTAGTAATATGGCATGCAAATGTTTAAGGCCTCGGCCAAAACGTTTGGTCAAATTTTTGAACTTAACATGACTCGTGCCATTTCTTGTAGTGTTCGATTTTTCCTTTCCGCCACCCCATTTTGTTGTGGAGTTTTGGGTGCGGAGAACTCATGAGAAATACCTTTCCTATCACAAAAGGTTGAAAAAGATAAATTTTCAAATTCTTTTCCATGATCAGTTCTTATTCTAGCAATAGTGACACTTGTAGACATTTTGTAAAAGGATCTCAAGACTACTAAGGCTTCAAATTCTTCTATTGATGATCCTTCTTGTTCTAGTGAAAAGCCACGAAAAAGAAAAAGACACTATATACGCCATTCTTGCTATAAACCTGGCCACATTAAACCATACATCGCTATAAGCTAAAGTCGATCTAAAACGCAAAAGTTTTTACGTCAAGTGTTTTCACGAGTGTCGTCACACACTTCTAACAACACCTCGACTAAAAGAAAAACTATTTGGGTCCGCAAAACTGAGTTGACTTGTAATGTTATATATACATCCTTGAGGTCTAACATTACAGGATCTTGGTACTTCAATAGTGGATGTTCTCGCCACATGACAGAACGAAAGAATACCTAACGGACTATGAATTATTCGGGAGGAGGTAAGGTCACATATGGTGGTGGTGCACGAGGACAAATAGTTGGTAAAGGTACTCTGAATGTAAAAGGTCTTCCTAAGCTCAGAAACGTTTTACACGTTGAAGGGCTTACTGCAAATCTCATAAGCATAAGCCAGTTGTGTGATGACAATTTGCATGTTAGATTTGATAAAAATTCTTGTGAAGTTTTTGATGATTTTAACACATGTGTTTTAGTTGGTTTGAGGTCCATGAAAAATTGCTATCGTTTTATTGCAAAGCCAACATGTTATCGTGCGCAAATGATTAGGACTAGTGATGAATCTGTGAATACTATTTTCGATGATTTGTCTAACCTTGCGGGGAAAAGGCGAGGAAGAAAATATTTATGATCTGCGTAAAATGGCTAAGACATCGAATCTCTGCTGGCGAAATTGAACAAAGTGCTACAACAACAGATGTTGTTATGGGTGTTCCAACAGATCTTTGAATCACTGCAGAAAGACATGTAAGCACACTCACGATCGCAGAATCAAAAATCGACCGAATCGATATTGAACCAAACTTGGTGTCTTGGTACAATCGCAAACAAAATTATGTTTATTCTTTGAATCTGAGTATGTTCTTTGGGGAGTTGTTATTCTCAATTACTCGGATGAATCAAATGATTGAGGAATATGGTCTTCATAGTGATATCTTAACCATTTATAGTGATAATTCTAGTCTTTATAGATATTTCAAAAAATCCAAGATATCACTCTCGCACAAAACACATAGATATAAGACACCATTTTATTCGTGATTTGGTTGAGAAAAACATTATTCGCATAAGAGTACATTAGAATCAAAATCGGTTGGTGATATTTTCACCAAAGCTTTAGATTTTGAGAGATTTTCCACTCGAGGAAGTCTCTTGGTTTTGTGTGTTATTTAACATCATTCTCGAAAGTGTTGCGACTCACTCGCGAACACTCATTGCAACACCTTTTCCCCTTTTTCCTTTTCATGTTCTCGCATTCATGCATTAGTTAGATTTGCATTTGCACGACTAAATCGGTTGTGACAGTTACGTAATGTACCCAAGATTGTTCACTTGATAAGTCGATGCAGTGGATGTTTCAATCTACAAAATCATTATTATATTTTTACCCAAATCGATGAGTTTAAAAAAATATTGACCATGTTTTAAGGCCTTTGAGGGAAACAGCTACCTACCCCATTGAGTGCAGCTAATCCTTTTGACCAATTCTTACATTTTAAAAGTGTTTTAAGCGGTATGATCTTGTGATAAAAAGCTACCATTGGGATTTTGTGTGAAAGCTACCCACTGGCTAAATCTGGCATGTGTCTTGGAAAAATTAGAAAAAAAAGAAAACTCGAAAAATCATATATGCTTTGGGTATGCGGATCGCTATTCATTGAATCGGCGTAAAGGTGTCTCTCGGGTGTTACAACACTTCGGTATGATGTCGGTTGATATAAGTCCCCACTTGTGTGTGCGTTTTTTTTTTTTGGTCACATTTCTAGGCATAATTAGGACATGCATATTTGGTGAAATTTGAAGAATAAGCAATTTTGGATTCCTCGATTGTATGCGATCTTGCATTTTCTTTCCTTAATTATTGGATCTCTTGGAATCTTAAGTCTTGTGGTGTTATATGCAATGTGATATACTTTGAATGATTTGGAAAATCATCATTGCCTTATCTATATTTGCGGTTAAGAGTTTTGGTTTTTCAAAGACTTAAATTCAAAAATCAAATTTTGGGAAGGATTTTATTTTGGATCCAATTTTGTGTTCGAATTTTTAGGGTGTGAATCTCAAGAGTTTATTTCTCTGGGTATCTTGATTTTGAATTCTTGAATCTATTTAAGTATCCCAACTTCACACACTATCACCATATTACTCTCTATCTCTCTTATTTTCTCTCGATATTTCTCACATCTCTCCCAAATTTCCTCTAAAATTTTTCCTCATACATCTTGTTTAAACTAAACCAAGATGAAGGTAGAGACCCAAGAAGTTCCTTATGCTATTTCGCTCCTAAAAGTGTTTCTCGGGTGTCCTGAAAGTCTACTAACACCCCGATATCTCCCTACCCGCATTTGTTACTTCTAGTGCTATTTACGTTTGCAATGAATTTTATGCGGGGACAACTTGTGTTTGTTGATCATCGTTGCCTTGGATATGAAACGATCCAAGATCTTATGAAAACTACAAAGTTCACATCCACATAATGCTCTCACCTCTTTCTGGACAAAAAGGGGGAGAAGAAACTCGATTTTGAGGCAACAAAACTGAATTATATCACTTTGACAAGTGATTTGTTTCTGATGTGTTTTGATAAATATGGTTGCTCTGATACTTCTGTTTTGACTTTACACTCGATACTATTTTGAGTATTAATTATTTTTTGCAGATTTTAAGTGTTCATGGAAGTGTTCTGACATCTGTAACAACACTTTTGAAACAAGGCGATATTTGATTAAGGGGGAGAAATTGTTTTTGAAACTCCGATTTCTGATTAAGGGGGAGAAAATTTCTTTATCACCGATTTTTGATTAAGGGGGAGAATATTTTTTGAAACTCTGATTTTTTAACTGAAGGAGAGTTACTTATTTCCTAAATCCTATGATTGATTTTCTATGTTTTGTCCAGAAAGGCAAAAAGGGGGAGAATGTTAGATCCGTGTTTTTCATGGTTAATTAATATTTTCTTTTATTTTCGAAAAATATAATTTTTGGTGTTTTGCCTTTCTTGGTTACTTCTTGAAAAGGATTTATTAAATAAAGGAAGTTGATTTAGAAAAAGAATTGTATTAAAACCGAGTCTTGAGTTTTGGGTTATGGGAGGATCGATTTTTTAGGATATATTTAAAAGAGTTCTAGTCCTTATATGATTAGGAATCCTATTTCCACTATGTTTCTTTCTTCTTTGTTTTATAGGGACTCAAACTCTTCAATGGATTGCTATATAAAGAGGACGATCTCCACATAATTCATGCAGAATTACAAACCGAGAGGCATATATCCGAGAGAGATCGGTGCAAGAGAGAGAAATAAAGTCGATATACTTACACATTCAGTGTTGAAGGAAGTGTTCTTTGAAGTTTCGATTCAACACCAAGATCGAAGTCTTTGTTTCTCTTTTTTTCCATCTGTTGTTTTTCATAGAAGTTACGAATAGTTAATATTCTATCTTTTTGGACGAGTTGTTTTTACAAAGTTTAGATCTACTCATACAAAGGAGTTTTGATAGGTTTCGTACTAGTTGAGTCATTCGATTGAGTTACGAAACAATACTTCAACTAGTGAATATATTTCGCTGTTTAAGACGTTTACAAGTATTTTTATACTTGTAAACAAATTTTATCTCTGTGTTTTGGTGTTTATCCGCTTGCGGGTTGGTACAGTGTTCGGCACTTGTAACAACACTCTATTCTGAGAAAGTTAGGGACCTTAAATTCTTTCAATACCTTTGACAGGGCGCCAGAGAGATGCCAAAGTATTTTTCATTGCCGTAAAATTCACTTGACGATCCGATAAAAAACGTCCTACCAAGCACCATCGGAATTCCTCAGACTTTTCTTCATTTTCAATATCTTCCATACACAAACCTCCAGTTTCTTCCTCTTCAAGTTGCATTCGACCACATAAATCATCTATGGAGATATGTTTATCCGACATGATAACAGGAAAAGAGAACAATGACAAAAAAACAGACCGAAAATGACAAAAAGATCAGTAACTTGATAGGGAATCAAGACATATCTAACTTGTCAAAAGGAGACAAGACAATTTTTATGCATTTCCCTTATTTAGGGAGGAAAAAAGGGAAGAGAAAAAAATCAAAATGTAACTTAGAAATTAAAGAATTTGAAATTGATTTTGATTTGCTGAAGAATATATAATCAAAATGCAGAGGTGCTAGCTAGGTTTATTTTTAATTTTACAACAAACTGGACAAGTATAATATATATATTCTCTTCAAATTATGTAAAAGATATATACAAACTAAAATTTCTAATAATATTATACAATAAATACACTATTTCATTTTAAGAAATATGAAACAAGAAAAGCGAAAAACAAATAAATTGAGAATTAGAATTAAAGAAGAGAAAGTCATTCTCAAACAACAAGATATATAAAGCGAGTAGCTAGTGAAGAACATGAATTGATAGCCTTACATCTAGAAAATAATCAAAATTAATAAAGATCCTCTAAATATATCAATTTTTTTGTAGTTACATTAGGATTTAAGACCATATTGTCATAGATTAAAACAAAAATCTTTTAAACCACGAATATGACATTACAACAATTCCTTGTAAAGAACATCCGTTGAGATATGGACATGTTAACGAATTATAATTATTTTGTGTTGTGTAGTACAAATTATTGTATTTCACTTAGACACAGATTGTTATTTATTCAGTCTTTTTCACAAAAGCGCGTTCAATTATTTTGTTTAAACATGTCAATGGTTGTTTCCACATAAAATAAATATAATCGTGATTCATGACATGTGCACTTCATTATCCTTGGTAAGACCCAAATATAAATATATAATGATCAAGGAAAAACACTCACACTATACTAGGTGATGATATGAACTTTTTAATATGGATTTGAAAAGTCCCTTATATTAAAAGTGCATTAAAAAATTTTAAGTGAACTTCTATACCAAAAAATACATTCCAATTTGCAGATAGATTTTTAACATAGTGTTATGTGTTAATAGAAAACCGAGTATTGGTGCAACGTTTCTTGACCAATTAGTCAATAGGTAATATTTGCCTATTTGGCCTCTCTTTAGAGAGGTCAAGGGTTCGAGTCTCCCGAAACACAATGATAAAATAATTAATATTGGGAGGTTCAATAGTAGTGTGGGAGACTAGAATTAGGTGGGAACATGCGGTTGGATAGATGAGAGTCCAACATGAATCAATCATTTGGGGACGACTTAACGCTGCGGTAGCTCTTGTTTATATGGGCGATTCTGAGGAATAGTGATAACTTAACTTTAGAGACTTACTTATGTGCGTGGTAGCTCACGGTTTACATGGGTCGATTAATGTGGAACTGCGGCTGGCGCCATGACAATTTAGTAGGGTGGGCGTCTAAAAATGGGATGAGCGGGATAAAAATCAGAAAAACAATACAAATTATAACTATTTTTTTTTTAAATTCTCCACTATTTTTTTTTTTAATAAAAAAGGGTTGGGTCAGGGCTCAGGTTGGCCCAACCCTATATTTGTCCTTCACGGTTTATATGGTGCGAGTTCATGAGAAATTGTGATTGTTTCCTCTTGTCTTGCTGTGATAGCTCGCGGTTTTACATGAGTTAGTTCATGAGTAACCGTGGGTCTTTTTCCCGATAATTAATAATGTGGAAATACGGAATCTCACTAATATAAAACAGAGAAGAAAACCGAGTATTGACTCAGTCATAAAGTTGGTTCAAATTGTCAAAAATTTAATTGTCATCAATGGAAATCTACCTGGACAGTGTACACTTGTGTCCCGTGGCCGGCGGGGAATCGCGTTTCAACCAAGTTTTCAACTTTTTATTAAACTCGTCAATGTTGTACCTATCAGTCATTGTCATATTCATAAATTTATGATAATGTTCAGTCCCATACAGATTTTCTAAAAGTTGTTAAAAAAACTATGCAAAAAAAAAAAAAAATATATATATATATATATATTAATATATATCTGTTCGTATGAACACAAATATCTTGCAAGAAAATATCCAATACATTTTAAGAGGTCACAATATATAAACATTAAACACTAGTGATTTTTAAGTGGTTGGAGAAGAGTGGAGATGGTGGGCTTGAGTGCTTGACTGGACCGGGACTGTCACAGACTCACACTCATTGTTTACGTTGAATAACATAAAAAATACAGTAAATGATGAGAAACAATTATACAATATCTCAAATCATATAATATATTATGTTCACCTTCAAAAAAAAATAAAAATTTATGTTAACTCATAGAGTTTATGTGGGTCATGAGAAGGGAAATTCAGTTCAAAAAAAAACCAATAGACCTACGAAAAAAAAAAAAAAGGTTTTAGGTAAGATTTAAGATAACGGTAACCTGTAAGTAAAAGTTATTGTAGATAAAATATTTAGCAACAAAATCTAAGAATATTGGTAAATAACTACAATATATATGTCGATAAATTTCAAAACTATTGTTGACTTATAGTTAGAGGTTTTTTATTTTTTTCCATATTTTGTAGGTAAAATAAAATTTAGTGACGGAATAATTTATGTCGGTAATTATATTCTCAGTGGGTAAAATGGAACTTGTAGGTCCCCGAGGGTGTAAGTGTAAGGTTTAGAAGGGGTTGAATAAACCTTACCAAATTTTCGATTTAGGCCTTTTAAATCTAATGATTCTACTGTAAATTGTATCCTTGATGGACCGAATTAGTCACTCGATAGAGTTAATCTCTCAACAGACTCACTTGAAATTACATTAATAAATGCTTCATTTGTTGGCTATAATTTGACTGTTTGTGGTTTTGTTTTCATTGGAAGACTTAACACCCTTAAGTTTGATTAAGCAAGTTTTTCTGACTTGATTTAGTACTTATAGATTATCAAATGGATAGCAAATTTATCGTGAGATATAAGCAATTAAAAGTGCGGATATTTAAATCTTTGTAAAGTAAATGACACAAGATATGGTTTTTATAGAGGTTCGAAGATGGGGTAATTAACTTCTACTCCTCTCTTCTCCAACTCTGGAGGAATCCACTAAGTAATGATCGGTTTACAAAGTGGTAACAGTCCGGATCTGAGTCTTGATCACAACAAAGTAGACTTGATCCTTTGGGACTCGATCGGGAGACGCCTTGATCACTCGGTGGCTTCCGTGCGACTCGAACCTTCTTCACGCAGGCGTGCGCTTGCTACTACACTCACTTGCTCAAGCACTTTGGATTTGATCACGAAGCCCTCCAAACGCTTTAAGAAACTTGGTTGACCAAACCTTTCTACAATCCTTCTTGGAATGTAGACCCGCTTGTTTTCGATAGTTTCTTCAACTTCAGGCGATTGAAGTTCTCTTTCCTTCACGAGGTAAGTGTTGGATTGATGTCTTGAGATGTAGGCTTGAGGATTGAGAATGTTTCGATTTTGATAAGCTTGTATATCTCACGTGTGTCATTCATCATCCTTCTCAAACAAACTCCTCGGCCTTTTATAGTGAACTTTCAAAAATTTGCCCGTTGAAGAGATAGGCTCATTTTTTAACATCACTTTGCACGATCGTTGGTATGCAGCTTGGAATTGCCATTTCGCGTATGAAATGTTTTATCACCTTTTCGAATCGACACGGTGTAGTGCTTCCCATTGTTCATTTCTTTTGCACGCTTACCGAGCACTCCAAGAAAGGTAGTATGGAGATATTACTTGTTTAAGTAAATCTCTTGATTTACAATACAACGGTTCTTTTACGATTATCTCGACTTGACCGCATTTCCTCGCTTTCCCGGGTGACTTAGAGTCAACTTCCAATCATTGGATGACTCTTACTCATCCTCAACTTCCGAGAGAGCCTGCTTGAGTTGACTTGGTGATGTTCCACTCACCATCTCACCGCTTCTTCATCGAGTTCCTGTCTGCTTTTCTTTGTTGTACTCGGTGTCTCACACAGAGTTTTCCTTCAAGCCTCCAGTTGTGTTCTTTGCAAGTTGGAGCGTAGCGACTTAACTCAGCTTGCCACTCTAATTGTTACAATACATTTCAAAGCAAGAATTGGGAGCCAACTTTCTATTCTAAGTTTTACATGGCATTCATCAAAATCTAAACAATAGAATTCCTAACAATTTCCCCTTTTTGATGATGCCAAAACTTAAATCATACAAAGATGCAAATAACAAAGATACATACTGAGATAGTGTATTGACATAGAATGTATGCGCATAATCAATCTTTTTATTGATCATATCATTCTTGTACTTAACACAATTGTTTACAAGGTGTATCGAGTATGTAATTGTCTCAAAAAAATTTATAGCATTATTACGTAAGACTTACATTGTATGTATTTACATATAAAATACACGAAGGGTTGGACAAAGAACACTTCATCTCCTTCGTCTCTCTTCTTTCATCTTGATCAAGATCTTCTTCTCTTTCTTTCTCTTCTTCTCGTCACCGCTTCTTTTTTCTCATATGCCTTCCGGCGACATCTTTCCTTATTCTTTCCTGTCTCTCCCGCCATAGCCGAGTTTGTCTCTTGTTTTCTTCTTCTATCCTTTTTGCATACTCGGCGTTGGTTTTAGCCACTTGCAAGTTCGCCACATGGTCAAGCCCGGTAAGAGATCCCTCCTTTCTTTCCCGGATCTACGTATTCAATATTCTTGGGCGGAGGCCTGGGTCAAGCTTCTTTCCTCCATCACCGCTTTCCTCTCTACTCTGCAGGCGTATCTTGCTTTGGGGCATTTCTTTTCCAAATGAGTGCCCGGTGGAGTGACCCGAGTGATCATTAGGTTGTCTGGCGTCATGCGTCCTTCTTCACATAATGTGAGACCACTTTTCCCAAGACAGTCCCAAGCTTGAGCCGAGGACATATTTGCAAAATATCCTTGATTCGAGCGTTTTGAATTCGTCAACGATCTTGCTCTGTCCCGATATCTCGAAATGGCATACGTGTCTCTGTAACCGAATGCCTCCGTGTTCTTTCAAAATGTTCATCACCCTGGCATCCATTCTTCCTTCCACCTCCTTCATCCTCCTTCAATTTCTTTTCTCTTCTCGGCCATAGATACAGTGTTGGAGTGGCGAGTCACGAGGGAGTTTGCTTTGCTTATAATGTCACCGTGTGTGGACCCTGTTGGGGTTTGTGCAATCATCAAGGTCATGTTTTTGATCCTTCCCCCTCGTGATTTTCCTTTCTTGATTTCAAAATTTCCTCACCGATTTTCCTTCTCACTGTTCCTTGTCACCGCTTTGCTCCTTTCTTTTCACGATTTTCTTTCTTTAAGGTATTCCTCTTCCCCTTTTTGGCATCATCAAAGGATAGAGGAACCCTGGGAACATCTTTGGCAAGCATGAAGTCGAGTCTCTGATGGTTGAATTTTGCTTCAAGTCTGCTGCGTTGTATCTTTGCCGACGAATTGAACATCGAGTAGCATTGGATTCTCTCAAATCGGCTTCATCTCGGCCATGAGAAGGCTGAATTTTCTTGTCATGTGTTCTTCCAAACGGCGTATATCATTTGCATTTCGCTCACGCAGCGACTTGATCTCGGCGGTGTGAGCTTCGTGCATATGTTCAATGTGGTCCCGCAGCCGTTTTAGCATCAACATTTTCGACTCTCCACACCACTTGTTGTTGAATAATTGTCAGAAGTATCTCACTTATTCCACACGCATTGATTCTTCTTTGTTGCCACCATTCCCTTATCCTCGACCGTGATGCCTCTCAAGTCGGTCACCAAGGTTGGCATCTCTGTTGTCGGCGCATATCCAGGAGGCGATGCCTCTCCATCTTTTCAACTTCAAAAAAGAGTGCCTTGAATACTTCCGTCTTGGTGATTCTTCATTGCGGTGATGGCCATACAAATCGAAATCGAAGTCGGGCTGGAACAATGGTGCCTGAGTGAAAAAGCAGAGGTGTGCGTGATAGCGTGCTTGCTCATTTTCGACTCTTCGTGGAGTTCGTATCTCCCGTGAGAAAGGAAAAGATTCCACAAAGGATTCATCACCGCCATCCGGATTTGTTCGATGATAAGCGGTGGGCGTGAAGTTCTTTTGGGAATCGATCCAGTGTAGCTTGAGGAGCCGGAGCAGTGGTCTCTGGTTGTTGGGTTTTGTGGTGCGATGGGCTCGAACTTGCTTTGAGCCTCAACAGTAACACCTTCGTTGGTCTCGGTGATTTCTCCTTTTGAGTAGACGGTCCTCGGCCTTGCTCGAAGCGTCATCGGACGATGATGAGATTTCCATTGGTGGCTCATCATCAAAATTAAAGGTCGACGAGTAGTCTTGGGATCGACTTGCTCGTGCCTGGAACATCCGCATGGTGAGTCTTTTGGATTTGTCATGGGGGTTGACTCGAACACCTTCGCCGATCCCGAGAAAGGTGACATCGGGGTTGTCCTGGGAATCATGAAGTCGGCCGATCTCCTTCCGGATGGGTCGATGATTGCGGGAGTGATGTTCTCTACTTGGCCTCTTTACCCCGGAAGTCTCAACCTCCCGTGGGCCTTCATTCTCCAGCCGGTCTCTCTTGCTTTGCAAGGCACTGGTCCTCCTTCGGCATGTCATGTCTTAGGTCTTTCTACGATGGCATCCATTGGAGTCTCAACCCCATGGATTGCACTTTCATCGCCAGTGTTAACTCCTGTACGTTCCTTCATGTGCCTCGATTGCATCGGCGCGTCATTATTTTCTTCCGAGCGCGGTTGGCACCTCGAGACGAGCCTCAATCGCTCCGAGCTTCGTTGATGGCAACTTCATTTCTTCTTGTGTTTGAGTTTTCTTTGCTTCGCCTCCTACATTCTTTGTGGAGTCATCTGCAACATCCTCCGACCTTCTGCCGCAGGAGGAGGAGTTCCCACCGGGCGCGCCCACCGAGTGACTTGGAGTGGGGTCACTCGTCTCCGGACTCATTGTTGCAATTGATGGTTCAGCCGTTGGGGCGGTGGTAGCACACCTTCAATAGGGGTTGGCTCGACCGGGGTCCCCACTAGCCCGTTTCATCGCCATCTCCTTTATCGCTTTCTTCCGAGTGAGTGGGAAGTGGTAGCAAGAACAACATCGTTATTTGTTCTTTGAACCACTCCCATTGGATCGATTTCGGTGTGTTCGAGGACTCTCCTGGTCCCTCCATCGATCTTTGCTCGTGAAGGATTCTAGATTCATGATAATGCTTGCTGCATCTGCAATTTTTCGTGGCGGCGAAAGCGTTTCTCTAGTTCCTCGTCACTTTCGGAGAAGACATCAAGGAGAGGATGGAAGTGTTACGTGGTGCGGAGATAGAGGCGATCTTGCCTTCTCGCGTCTTCGCTTCTTCACTTGCTTTTCTCTCTCCTTGTCCTTGTAGATCTGCGAAATATCCATGCGCTTGTCTTCATCTAGAGCCGGGAGCACGATGATAATCGAGGAAATTTAGCGCCTTCCTCTTCTTCTTCTATGAATTCAAAGCCGTTGGAACTGTTCCCGACTTGCTCAACTTCCATTTTCTCCACTCACGCAGACGATTACGGATGTCTGGGTAAGGTGGAGATAGGATCATTACATCACTATCTCGCTTGGGCTGGTTCTTCTTGAGTTTCAAATTGTGTGAGCTACAACAGTGTCTTGAGTTGCTCTGCCGATCACCTTCAAGAGACTTGGCTCAAGTTTATCTACTACGTCCGGAGACTCTACTTCTCCGGTAGTCTCGGTATTTGTGCTTAGGCGAGTAGGCCGACTCAAATTGGTTTCTCCTGTTCGGATTGCTTTACAAGTCTTCTTCGTCTCTTAGTTTGTACTGAGGGATTTTGGTTGAGACGGTGTCCTCTCAGTCTTGGGCGGTAGGGCCGTGCTTGTGTTTGTTTACGAGGAGCCGGCCGTCTAGGCTTGGGTTCTCCTCCTTTTGACGATCGTAGAAGGGATTTGTGAGTCCTTTCTCGACCCTCTGCGGGCGGGTGACACGGCCGCGGGCAGGACTCTGGGCAGGCTGCGGGGTGAGCATGTTTGGTTTTCTTCTTTGCAGGGCGACTTTCTTTCTTCTTGTTGGAGAGGAGGCGTGTGTCTTGGTCGGTGATTCCCCTCATCGGCTCTTTGGCGTATGCTCGCTTGAGCACCGAGAGATTAGCTCAAACATCCTCTTGTTAACATGGAATGCTTTCCCATGTCTAAGAGGGACTTCTTTTCACCTCCAATAGTCGGCCAATCACTAGGCCATATCCCGAGGATCCTCCAAATGACCCATCTTCTTTGAAGGACTTGTTCCCACGTTACAGATCTGCTTTGTAGATAAACTCGGCCAGATTTATCTTCTTTTCTTCGATTATTGCAGCCATCACAATCAATTTTGCCTTTGACATTGGTCAAAGTCGCCAAATTTGATGTCGATGCATTTGGCAACTATGTCCAACAATTTGTGATAATCCTCCTTCGAGCTCTTGTTTCTTTGTGTATATTATTTTGTCAAGAACGCTTGTCGGACTTGGCTATTTCTTTCCATCGTCGGCCAAGTTTACATCGACCTCTTTGATCTCGATGATGCTCCTTCCTCGGTAGTGAGCAATATTCACCAAATCCTTGGCGGTGATAGTCACCGCTTCCCATGAACAGATGATGACTTGATTCCTTCATCGTGAATCTCGGCATTCACGTAGAATTGTGCGACCTCCTCCACGTAGGTCATAGGATATTCGGCGTTAGAAACGGTTTTGATCCCGGCGTTTCTAACTTCTCCGCGATTTTCTTCACCAGGGTGTCGTCGGACCCCTTCGCTTCACCATTAAAATCAAATCCACGGTCGAACCGGTGTGGATTTGTTTTCCCAACTTGGTAAAGTCATACGTTGGTGCCATTTCTCGAAATAATTTCAAGAAAAGTTTAGAAATTTGATTTGAAGGTTGATAGGGTTTCGAGTATTTGCCTTTGCTTTTTGAGAGAGAGAGATTGAACAGTTTTTAGAAGTGTGAGAGAGAAGCGGCGAAAAATGGTTTAAATATGGTTTATGAAAGGGCGTGCGGCGGTTTTGAATCGTGATCGAAATCAACGGCTTGGATTTCGCACGCATATTGAGCGTTCATGTCTCGTATTTAATGCGGCAACATTTATATCCAATCATAGGCTTGGTGTGCGGCTTTTTATGTCCAGCACATCATCATTATCTTGACGTGTCTCTTAAAACATTCCGCTTAAGTCAAAAACGATTGCGTTTTTGTCACTTTGCTCATAAGTTAATCGACTTATCTCTTAGTTGATTTAACTCGCTTCTCACATTTCTCTTAGTGACTCGGCTATCACCGACTTGATATAAATGATTTTCCGATCTGGTGATTCTTCGAGCTGATTTTTGTTTTCACTCTTTTTCACCTTCTTTCCTGTTCCATTCCTTTTCTTTGATTCTTCCCGTTTCGAAACCTTAGCTCAATTAGCCCCAACTCATGTTTGAGTTCTTCAAATCTTGACTCACATAATGGTTTTGTGAAGATGTCGGCTAGTTGCTTGTCGGTTGAGATATATTCCAAGATAATGTCCTTCTTTTCAACATGATCTCTTATGAAGTGATATCGACATCTATATGTTTTGTTCTTGAGTGCAACACGAGATTTTGAGTGATTGCAATTGCGCTTTGTGTTATCACACATGATTGGAATTTCTTTTTCTTCAACTTCATAATCTCTCACCATTCTTTGTCATCCATAGGACTTGGGCACAACAAAATTTGCCAGCAATATGTATTCTCCTCACCAGTAGAGGTGGCTATTGAGTTTTGCTTCTTGCTAAACCAGGAAATTAGTCTGTTTCCTAGCATTTGACATGTGCCTGAAGTGCTTTTTCCTGTCCCACTCTGCATCCAAAGATAGTCGGTCTCGAATAGCCAATTAGCTTGAATCCACCTTCCTGGATACCATAGCCTACTTATCGGCTTCCTTTTAAGTATCTCAATATTCTCTTAGTTATGATCATATGGCTCTCTTTTGGAGCGATTGAAATCTTGCACATACACCTACAAAGAAAGGTGATGTCCGGCTGCTAGCCGTGAGATAGAGCATGATCCATAAGTGCTCAGTATCTTGTTTGATCTACAGGGCTTGCCATCCGCATCCATGTCCATTTTGATCGATGTGTTCATTGGTATTTTTACGTAAGACTTCTCCTCCATACCAAATTTCTTCATTAAATCTCTCCGGTGTATTTTGTTTGACTTATAAAGGTTCCATCCTTCACCGTTTCACTTGAAGTCCAAGGAAGAATGTCGGTTCTCCCATCATGCTCATTTCAAATTTACTTTGCATGAGGTTTGAGAATTTTTCACACTGACTCTTTGTTAGTGGATCCAAAAATGATGTCATCCACATATATTTGAACAAGCAAGATACTCTTCTTGTCTTGAATTAAAAAAAGTGTTCTATCTACTTTTCCTTTTGTGAATCCATTTTCGATCGGGAATTGTGACAGGTATCATACCATGCTCTGGGTGCCTGTTTCAACTCCGTCAGGGGCTTTCTTGAGTTTGTATACTTTGTCTCCAAGAGTCTTCCTCGCTCAAACCCGGAGGTTGTTCAACATACACTTCTTCTTCCAATAGACCATTTAGGAATGCACTTTTTACATCCATTTGATATACAATGAAATTTTTGTGAGCGTAAGATAGGCAAGAAACATCCTTATAGCTTCCAATCTTGCTACGAGGAGCAAATGTTTCATCAAAATCTATTCCTTCTTCTTGGCAATATCCTTTGGCTACCTTGCTTTGTTTCTTACCACCCAGAACCTTCCTCGTTCATGTTATTTCGAATACCCATTTGGTTCCTATAACATTTTGATGTATGGGTCTTTGTACTAATTCCCATACTTTATTTCTCTCAAACCGATTCACTCTTCTTGCATAGCTTGAATCCAATGTGTGTCATCCAATGCTTGTGACACATCTTTGGGCTCTATCTGCGAGATGAAGCATGTGAACATTGCTTCTTGTTGGGTTCGATCTTGTCTTGACGCCTTTCTCTCATGTCTCCAATGACAAGTTACGGTGGATGGTCTCTCAGCCCATCTTACGTCGAGGTTGAAGTAAGTTAGGCGATTCGATCGACTTGCGGTACGTGTTTCTTTGTGGTCGGGTCTCTCGTGATCACTCACCGCAGATTTTCCACCGCTTTTGAGATTCACTATCTCATCTTCTTCTTACGAATTGATAATCCCCGCCTTGACAAAGATAGGGACTCTTCGTGAGGTTGGATGTTTCAACATTATCACCGACTCTTCAATGTCTTCTCCATTTATGTTTGGCTCATCGAATACTACATGAATGGATTCTTCCAAACCATAGTTCTTTTGTTGAGTATTCTCAGTAGGCTTTGCTTTCACCGAGTATCCTGAAGATACCCTCATCACCTTTAGCATCAAAAGCCTTTAGGTTGTCTTTGCCATTATTGTGGATGAAGCATTTACATCCAAATATCCTGAAATATGCAACATTTGGTTTTCTTCGATCCAGGATCTCATAGGAGTCTTTGTCACCGCCTATTTATCATACATCTGTTTTGGGTGTAGCAGTGTTGATTGCTTGACCCAAAATCTTTTTGTAACCCCGTCACCTAACATGGTCCTTGCCGCTTCTTTGAGGGTTCTTCGCTTCTTTCGCAACTCCATTCTCACACAAGGAGTCCTTGCAGTGATAGTTCATGACCAATACCATTCTCAATACAAGATCGAGTTATTATTCCATTGACAAACTCGATTCCTCTATCCGATCTTATTTTGATAATGGTTTGACTCTTCTCATTTTGTATCCTCTTCATCACCGTGGTAGCTTTTGTAGAGTTTCTTTCTTCTTGCACATGAATATTGTCCATGTATATCTTGAGTAGTCATCTACTACCACCAAGGTGTATTTCTTTCCACTTATGCTTGCTTTGGTTCCATCACGAATAGATCCATATGAAGCGGATGCAATATTCTTGTTGAGGATGGACATGTCTTTTCTTTGAACGACGACTTGATTTGTTTTCCTTCCGACATGCATCACATATACTCTTCTTCTTGTATACCGAGTCTGGAAGTCCTTCCACAAGATGACTTCTTGCTAGTTTGTTGATCGTTTTGAAATTCGGATGACTCGACTTTTTGTGCCACGGCCAAACTTGATTCACCAGTCTTTTTGCTAGTAGATAGGTCTTTGGGTGTTGCGGTTGACCAATCCACTACATACATA
Organism: Rehmannia glutinosa; assembly: GCA_016081115.2. NCBI lineage: Eukaryota > Viridiplantae > Streptophyta > Magnoliopsida > Lamiales > Orobanchaceae > Rehmannia > Rehmannia glutinosa. The sequence continues at coordinate 10,043,013 of CM071929.1, read as the reverse complement.
TTTTTCTCGCCTACATCCTTGCGGACAACTTCATTAGATTCAACATTTTTGATTTGGCATATTCCCATGTTGAATCCAACATTGTAGCCCTTGTCGCAGAGTTGATGATGCTTAGTAAATTGAAGTTTAGTCCTTCAACATATGCAACATCTGTGATTTCTAAACCATTCCTCCGGATGGATCCAATGCCTCTTATCTCACCAGAGCTTCATTTCCTCCAAATATGACTTTGGCTCCTTTGACTTCCTTGAATTTTGACATTTCTCTTATTTTCTGTCATATGTCCGGAATGACACTATCCATGTACCAGGTTTGCGCACTCACTGCTTGAACCCGCAATCAAGAAATTAAGTTTTAGGTACCCATTCTTGTCGGGTCCCGAGGGGTTAGAATTATAAGATGATCCAACCAACCTATAGCCAAATGATTTGACTCTAAGAGGTTGCCATCTATCGCTGCCATAATCATAATCAATCCTGGCAAATTGCTTGGGGATTATAGGTTCATACAAAATTGCCTTTTGTCCGTATGCTGCGCGTATGTGTTTTAGCAATTGCCTTTCTTGGGTAATTGTGGTGTCTTTGAGTGTAGTGCCTAGGTGCATATGTGTGTCTTGATGAAAGCTCTTATGCTTTTGGAATGGCCTTTGTTGAGTTCTGGCCTTTGCCACTTGGGCTTGTATTCCATAAGTCTAGCCGGTAGTTCACATTATTCCATCGACTTGCTTGGATATTTTCTACCATTCCCATCATATGTATTTCTTTTATGAATTTTCTCGGATTTTTGGTAGCTCTGCTTCTTCTTTACTGAGTATTTTCTTTGGAGTCTCATTTGAGGACTCGGCCGAATTTCTTCTCACCTGTCCTTTCAAAGACTCTCAATCGTTGTTTTTCCTTTTCCTTTGTAACCAAGGCCGCTTTGCTTAGTATTGTGCTTTGGATTGAAAGTGTGTGCAACATTTAGAGTTTTGGATTTTTCGGACTCTTCATGACTTGAAGATCCTTTTTCCAAAATTACTCGAGGTTTGACATGGCACAAAGGAATTTAATCCTAAGCCCGTCTTGTTTCCACATTCTCTTTGACTCATAATAAGATCATCCAATGATTTAGATGCCTTAGTGAATGAGGCAATAACATTTTTGAGGTCATTCTCCTCTTTTTTCTATAGCGAAATTTCTCGCTATTAATTTAGCATTTTCACCTTTAAACTTTTATTCTCATCACTGCTATTTGACTTAGAGTACTCGGCTCATTAGTCACTTTGAGTTTTTGACTTTTGAGTTGGCTGTTTTCCTCATTCAATAGTGTGTGTGAGGTTTTAATGTGCTCAAAATCTTTCATCATTTTGCCTAATGAATCATAAAGATCGGTGGGTGATGAAGTGTGTGTGTCACAATATCCTCACTATCACTAGTGTCCGAGCTTGTTGAGTTAGATCGTGCCTCATCTTCTTGATCTTGTTCTTGGCCATTAAGCGGATCAAGGCTTCTTCTTCGTAGTCACTTGTGTAGTCAGCTTCATCGCTCTCGAGTCACTGCTGTCTCCATTGACTTGGTCATTGCCCAAATATCTCTCGCACCATCATTGCCTTTTTTCTTCTCTTTGTCTTCTTTCTCTCTCAAGACCTTTCTTTCTTCTTCGTTTAAATATTTGTTGACTACAGGATATGAGCGATAATAGCATAGTGACCTGGTTGTCTACAATTCCAACATAGATATTCAGCCTTTTGATCACTTCTTTTCTATTCTTGAGTTGTCACCCTTTGATACTCAACTTGTTGATGATCCTGCTTCTCTTGGTTGGCCTATCATCCCTTGATTTGGAGGGAGCCGAGTGTCTTCGGAGGATTCACCTTTCTCTCTTGTAGTTCTTGTTAAAGAACTTGTTAAATCTTTTAACCATCGTGCTATTTCTTCCGGGTCAATTGCCTCTTTGACTTCACTCTCCTTCCATCTTTGACAATTAGAGCACTGTTTTGGGTACGAGATGTCTCTTCCTCGTCTTTCCTTCTCGGCTCAAACTCGTAGGCTTTGAGGTCCGAGAATAACTCATGATTGGATGTCTTTGATAGGTCCATGGAATGTCTTAATGCCATGACCTTCATCTCCCATTCACCGAAGACTTTTTAGGATCTTCATACACATTTCTTCTCGTATATATTCCTTTCCAAGTGTAGACATGACTCATTTGTGATTTCGTAAACCGAGCATCCATTGATCCAGGTTTTCTCCGAGATCATTTTAAAGTTCTCAAATTTTTGTACAGACCACCGAAAGTTTGTTTTCTTTGATTTGCTCACGAGCCTTCACAAATCAATGTCGTTTGTCCTGCATTTCCTTAGCCGTTTTGCAAGATTTCACTTTATTGAACATGGCTTTGTCCAAGGTTTTGTAAAGAATGTCCTTGGCTACATTGTCCAGGTTGTATCTTTTTCTCATCATTTGTCCACTCGCTTCTTGGTTTTTCAACCATGACCGGTCCGGGAGCAAAGATCTTCTTCCCTTCACCGCAACTCTTCGTACAATGTTTCACCTTCAATATTTGCGAGAGGCCCATCTTCTATCACTATCCACATCTCATCATGTAATGCTGATAGATGAGCGCATACTGAATTTTCCAATCATCAAATTCTTCAATAGTGAACATAGGAATGCGTGTTAGATTTGCTTCCATGATAATAGCTTTTAATGATAGAAAAGAGTTTTGAAGGCTTAAGTACTAAAGCGGACTTTTGAAAAGTTTGGAGATCTAGTTAAGAACTGCCATGCGGAGGGTTCAATGAACCAACCGCCTCGATACCACTTGTAGGTCCTGAGGGGTGTAAGTGTAAGGTTTAGAAGGGGGTTGAATAAACCTTACCAAATTTTCGATTTAGGCCTTTTAAATCTCTGAGTTCTACACAACAGATCCTTGATGGACAATCGAATTAGTCACTCAAGAGAGTTAATCTCTCAAATGACTTCACCGAGTTAATAGAGTAACTCACCACGGGCTATAATTTGACTCACCAGCCGGGTTTTGTTTTCAGCTAAGACTTAACACCCTTAAGTTTGATTAAGCAAGTTTTTACTGACTTGATTTAGTACTTATCAATTATTAAATGGATAGCAAATTTATCAAAGAGATATAAGCAATTAAAAGTGCGTATATTTAAATGTCAGAAAGTAAATGACACAAGAAAGTTTTTATAGAGGTTCAAGATGGGGTAATTCTTCTACTCCTCTCTTCTCCAACTCCTGGAGGAATCCACTAAGAATGATCGGTTTACAAAGTGGTAACAAAGTCCAGATACAAGTCTTGATCACAACAAATGACTTGATCCTTTGGGACTCGATCCGAGACGCCTTGATCACTCAGTTGGCTTCTCGTCGACGACTCGCTTTTCTTCACGGGGCAGTACCGCTTGCTACTACAGCTCACTTGCTCAAGCACTTTGGATTTGATCACGAAGCCCTCCAAAAGCTTAAGACTTGGTTCAGCCAACCTTTCTACAATCCTTCTTGGAATGTAGACCCCCTTGTTTTCGTATTTTCCTCTTCAACTGATTGAAGTTCTCTTTCCTTCACGAGGTAAGTGTTGGATTGATGTACTTGAAGTGTAGGCTTGAGGATTGAGAATGTTTCAGCTTTTGATAAGCTTGTATATCTCACGTGTGTCATTCATCCCCCTTCTCAAACAAACTCCTCAGCCTTTTATAGTGAACTTTCAAAAATTTGCCCGTTGAAGAGATAGGCTCATTTTTGAAAATCACTTTGCAAAATTGGTATGCGTTCTTGAATTGCCATTTCCTCGTATGAAATGTTTTATCACCTTTTCAGAATTCGACACGGTGTAGTGCTTCCCATTGGTTCATTTCTTTTGCACGCTTACGGGACCGAGCACTCCAAGAAAGGTAGTATGGAGATATTACTTGTTTAAGTAAATCTCTTGATTTACGGCAACGGTTCTTTTCGATTATCTCGACTTGACCGCATTTCCTCCTTTCCCAGGTGACTTAGAGTCAGCTTCCAATCATTGGATGACTCTTCTGTCACTTCACTTGAGACTTGGCTTCTCTTGAGTTGACTTGACGATGTTCCACTCACCGCATCTCACCGCTTCTTCAAGTTCTGTCATGCACTTTTCTTGTTGTACTCACTGCCTCACAAGAGTTCTCCTTCAAGCCTTCGCTTGTCTTCTTGCAAGTTGGAGCGTAGGCGACTTAACTCGGCTTGGCTAGCTCTAATTGTTACAATGCATTTCAAAGCAAGAATTGGGAGCCAACTTTCTATTCTAAGTTTTACATGACATTCATCAAAATCTAAACAATAGAATTCCTAACACATAACCAAATCAAATATCGATATAACATATTCTAATAAAAATAAGTAATAATAATGAGTTTTTTTCTAAATAATTTTGTCAATAAAAAAAAGTAACCTAATATTATAACAAGGAAATCATGGATAATAATCATATTCCTTCATCTTCGTCAATTATAATTTGCTAAGATTAAATGATAATTGATTTTTGAGACCTAGGATTAGATTTGGCGGTATTCTAGGTAAAATTAGGATGGGCTAAAATGCCCTCATGTTATAAGGGCTTAGAAATATAGTCTCAACCTCAAATTTTTAGGATAGGGATAGGGATATGGTTGACCTCAGACTGACCTTATTGACACCTCTAGGTGTGGCAAGTGACAACAATTGTCCTCTGTTGTAGGTCTTACATGTACGTTGTAATGTTAAGTGTATGAGCCTCCCTAATGACAATTAATTTTATGAAAAAGTGAATTGTTGGTCACAAGGTGTAACCTTGATGTTAGATTCTGGTGGGATCAAGTCACAATCGAATGTTGCGGGCGCTCACGAATGTACGCTATAATGTTAAGGGTATGTGCTCCCTAATGCCAATTAATTTTAGACGAGGTGGTAGTGTTTGAGATCATATAGTTATGATTTGATAGATTTTGAAAATGAACTAAATATTGGGAGTGTTTGCAAAAACCTTTGCTTTTAGAAGAAGTGATTTATTGTAGTAGAAGTAAAAGTAGTTAAAAATCAGAAGTTGGTAGTGTTTAAAAATAAAATCAGAAATTGAGAGTGTTTGGTGAAAAAGTTTTGAAAAATGCTTATTTGTTTGTAAAGCTCAAACCAGAAATAGAAGTATAAATCTAAAGCACCTCTCTCCCTACTTTTAGATTATGATTAAATGAAGCAGAATCAGATGTAGAAGTTGACATTTGCAAATACTACAAAATGCTTTTTTTTTCCAGCTAAAAACTATGAAGTGATTTTTTTCAGTGATTGAAAACACTCCCATTATCATATGACCCACATATGACTTGAACATTCTTTGTTTTTCGAATTCTAAGCCAAATTACTTATTTGGACTTCTCATATGATTTAGAGCGTGACGAGTTGAATTAAGTGCACATTATTTCTACTCCGCATGACATGAGCGCCAATTCATTTGCGAAATTTCAAATAAGTGGCAAACAAAAAGACAAAATTTCAAGTAGTTTCAAATCATATGCAATTCATGTAAGAATATCCCACTAATTTTATAATATTTGATAAATTTAAACCCAATTCAAATATTTTTATTAACTATAAGACTAAATTGACTTTTTTAGACATGAACATAACTTCTTTTGTGGAGAAGTCCATTTTGAGGGGGACAAAAGAATGAATGTTTGTAGTTATTTTTAAATGGATTTTAGAAAAAAACACTTTTCTAATAATTCATATTGAAGAAGAGCAAATAAATAAATATGCAACTTTTGGATTTCCTTTTGTACCACTCACTTATACAAAATGAATATTGAAATGCACTTTTGACAAAACTTTTATTAAAAAGTTCCATTTTACTAATGCACTTCTATTTCAAAAGTGCTCCCAAATAGAGTTTGTTTGGGACTTGGGAGCATATGGACAAAGTCTATTTTTCACAATAATAGTTATTTGATGGTTAATTTATAATTAACTTTTACTTATCAAAAAAGTCGTCGAATTATAGATTTTTTGAATATATATATATATATATAATAAGAGAGTCACTTATAAATAGTAGTCTAAATGTTTTCCCGCCTAAACCACCATCCCAAATATAGTAAAATATAATTGAACCATATAATGTCAATTTTGGTAATTAGTTAATTAATTCTGGAAAATCTATATATTATAACAAAACATTATATAAAAACCAGTTTTCCAAATCTAAGTGTGTACTGCATTAATTATTATATTTGTCTTTTTTTTTAATTGTTTTTTTAATAATGTTTACTTTTTTTTATATGTTTTTGACGTATAATATATCGAGTTGATTGTTTTTTCATAATCTTTAGTTTGACACTCATATTGCATATATAAAATAAAAAAATAAAAAAGAAAAACATAATATATATTTACTCAAAATTTTATTTTATAATTGATGATGTATAAAAATCCAAGGACTAATCTGAGGACTTATAACGCCAAGATGGAGATCCAAAGTCGATCAAAGAGTTGGAATGATTGTAGCCAAATATCCGAGGTTGATCGGACGTAGGTGTTAACCTGCAAAATAGAATCCCAGGGTCATCCCCAAAGGTAGATACTCCGATGCTTAAGTTAGTGTTTGTTCATAGAGAGATTGTGAGTATTTGAGTTTTTCGTCTCCCCCTTACCTAGAGCCAAGATCCTCTTTTATAGACCTTGGTCACCCACCTGGCCAAGGATTCCTCCCGAGGTTATAACTCCTTAGCAATTTTCCCCGAGGTCGGACTTCTTAGTCAATTAAGATAAGTCTTATCACCAGATAATTGTCATCTTAGTGGTACACGTGTCTTGTCCTCGCAATGCCACGTGTTAATGTCAAAATTATCCTCATCACTTGCCCCCTACTTCTTGTGCGCGCAAGTTATGACGCATGCAAGAAGTATTTTGAGATATATATTCGGATGAATTATTACTCTTGGGCGATATCTCATATCACGATAAGGAGCTTTTGTTATCAAGCCATTGTTTTTGGCTTCTATAAATAGGTTGTAATGAGAAAATTCTCTCATTTTTCATTTGAGAGTTTCAGATAAAAAGATTGGAGAAAAGGAAAGGCTGTTTGTTATTCCCTGGCTGAACAACTTAGACCTTTGCACCTTGGCATTTGGTAGAAGTCGAAATCCTCGACAATTCAAGGTATGTCCTACTTTTTCATGCCATCTTAATTTTTGTAGCCAATGCTTTTTCTCCTTGGTATTAACTACTCTGTGTATGCTTAGTCCTTGACAAGTGTTTGGTAGAATATTTTACCTCCATTTTATAAAATTTTAGCAAGCTAAAATCCTTGGCATGTAGACCTTGGAGTCGACCTTAGCAAATATTAGCTAAGTCCATGGTAGACCTTGGTCAAGTCCTTAGGAAATGAGCTTGTCATAAGCTCAATTTTGGGAGACCTTGGCAAAGTCCTTGGCCACTTAACTTAGCCATAATTTAACTTTGCGAGACCCTGACAATAATCCTAGGACTTTAGCAAAGTCCTTAGCCAATAACCTTGAGTGGTAACTTGAACTTAGGAGACCTTGGTAATGGTCTTAGGTAGAGTCAGGTAATATCAGCCCAAATACCCGCGCATATAAGTGGGTTGGGCCTTATTTTTTAGGCCCGATCCAATAGGCCCGTCGGGCCAGACGGGCTCGGGCCAAAATAGCCCATCTTTTTCGGGCTGGCCTGAGCCCGATAATATTTAATTAAAAAATATGTAAAAAATATATTTCCTTCATGTTGGTGGAGCACTCTGGTCTGGTAGTCTACCCACATGCCTACAGGCTACAAGATGATGGACTGATGGTGATGGTTTAGTTTATAACTTTTGGCCATTTTAATAGCTTTCCTTTTTGCTTTTTAATAATGCAGTTTGTTGGGGTAGTATTTTTAATACTTAATAGCTTTTGGAGATCATGAAAAGTATTTGGGCAGAGAATAAGTTTGTATCATGTATTATTTAAACAAATTTATTTATGTAAAAGACCCACCCAATGATAAGTTTTTAATAGGTTTCATATTTTGGCTTTTTCATAGCTTTTTTTTGGTTTCGGGGTAAAAAATAAGTTTTTTATTTTTTTTAAATAATTAACTTGGGCTGGTTTGGCCCGATGGCCCATGGTTGGGTCGATCGGTTTGAGCTATCAAGGCCCGACCAAAATCGGGCCACCACCCAACCCAAAATTTCAAAAGCCCGGGCTTGGTGGGACTAGCGCCCCGCCCCCGCCCATTGCCAGCTATAGTCCTAGGACCTTGGCAAAGTCTTTGGCTAACCAATTTGAGAAGCAACTTGAGCCTGAGAGACCTTGGCAATAGTCCTATGACCTTGGCAAAGTCTTTGGCTATCAAACTTAAGCAATAATTTAACTTTGCGAGACCCTGGCAATTATCCTAGGACCTTAGCAAAGTCCTTAGCCAATAATATTGAGTGGTAACTTGAACTTAAAAGGCCTTGGCAATAGGCCAGACCTTGGCAAAGTCCTTAGCCAATAATCTTGAGTGATAACTTGAACTTGGGAGATCTTGGCAATAGGCCTAGGACCTTGGTAAAGTCCTCAGCTAACAAACTTGAGAAGCAACTTGAGCCTGGGAGACCTTGGCAATAGTCATAGGACCTTGGCAAAGTCCTTGACTAACAAACTTGAGCCCGAGGACCTTGGCAATAGTTCTTGAACCTTGGCAAAGTTCTTGGCTAATAAGCTTGAGAAGTAACTCCGAACTTGGGAGACCCTGGCAATAGTCCTAGGACCTCAAATGAGTCATTGGACTTACCCTTAATAACCATCTGCGGACATTGGTCAAAGAATTATAGTCCTCGTCATGATTCCTCGAACTCGTGGAAGACTCGACTCGATTTTTTTTTCAATTTGTTTTTCAAAAATGGAAGACATGATGGTGATGCCTTTGGATTTTTGTGCAATCACACGAATGATTGGTCTCCTTAGACTCAAGGGTTAGTTCTTAGCTTGTTCACCATTGGCAAGTAAGTTAACATGTATCACAAGACCTTAGAATAGCAAAATATGCTCACGCGAATTCACCAAAAGTTTTTTGGACAAACTCTTGGTAGACCTTGTTATTTATGCCAAGGTCTAACCTCATATTCTTAGAGCCAAGCCTCTGATAACCCTTTCAACTCTTTTCAATTTGACATACTCATCATTTGGAGTTTTGCTTAAACCTTTCTCGTTATTTTTAGGTTGGAGATTTTGCTCCTCGGGACATCTTTATTCTTGTAATCAAACCAATGCAGTGAAGTGAGTCCTTAGCTATTTCTTAAACTCTTGACCATGTCTCATGAAAATGAACCCTCAGATTGTATTCATCTAGCTGGGTTTTGCCAAAATGTCCAAGGGATAGCCCATAGAACTAAATCCCCGGTTCTTGATCCCGATGATGAAATTTCAACTCTTACCAGAGGAGAAATAAAATGGTTTAAAGTGATGTCTTATTTCCCCAGACACTGAGAATATTATATCCCATAGGCCGGGGAAGGTGGTTTAAGTATGTTTCTCCCAGGATGGTTGTGCCTAAATGAGAATATGTTTCATTCGGGTCTGAGATTTTCTCTTTACCCCACCTCATAGAGATACTTCAAATTTATGATTTGTGTCCTCTCCAACTCACTCTCAATGCCTGGAGGGTTATCGTAGGATTTATTATTCTAGCAGATTTCGCACCATCTCCATAAATGCCATTGTCTTTGCTTCCATCTACCTGGATTCAACAACATCCCGGGTCAAGGCTTATGGTACTTTGTGTCTATGAGTAAAACTAAGCCTCTATTAGAAACCCCCAAAAACCAAAGGTTGGAGGTCCAAATATTTTTACATTTCACAAGAACGTTGGGGCTTCCCTTCTGAGAGGAACTATAGTGACTCTCTTCCTTCCCCGCCTAAGCTTATCAAAGATGAAAAACAAGCTATGTTGGCACTCATCATCCGAGGTGCTGTAAGCTTAGATGAGCTTATCACTGAAGATAACTTCATAACAGCAGGGCTAAGTCATTTTCACCCATCCTTGGTTGTAGACCTTAATATGCACTTGCTACTTTTACTTATTCTTTCATATATATATATATATATATATATATATTTATCACTCGGCTGACGTCTTAATTTTTTATTCTGCAGGACTGGAAGTTAACAAGGCAAGGAAGATAGACATGACTAAGATCTTGGCCCGAGCAGCTTAGAGACAAACATCTGGTCAAACTTCAAAAAGAATCTCACTTCCTCATTCTGGGAAATCCAAATCTATGACTGGGCCTCCGAATTCTCTTTCTGACCTTGGTGCACATGAGGAAGGAGAATGTTCAGATCCTCACATTGGTGCCAATGACTCTGATGCTCTTATGATTGACAATGTGGACCACGGATCTGGGAGCCCCGTGGTTATTGACTTTGAAAGTTTTCCCTGAATGGAATGTGTACAAAGGTGATTCTATGTTCAACTGAGACACTGCTATAGAGATGATGTCCTATCTTTTTGCGCCAAAAATGATAAGACCAAGGTCATAGAAGCTACTTCTGAAGCATTGTAATATGATGGCTATGATCTTATAGCCAATGTATTCTTCCTTTCAATCTCGAGCATATTTTTGCTAAGCCTTTGCTAATCACTTTATTCATATTTCAGCTAGCCCTCACCCACCAAGGCATGGAGTCTAAAACCAACCGTGGATCTAAGAGGATTAAGGAGATGATCATGGAGCTAGAGAGTGAGAGCGATCATAGGCTTCGGGCTGAGATAGCGCTGGACAAAAAGACATCTGAAGTGAATTGTTTGACTGAGAGCCTTGCATTGCTGGAGTTGAAAATAGAAGAAATATCTCAGCAAGCTGATGAGGCCAACAAAAGAGCTAATGAGGCCAACCAGAGGGCCAATGAAGCAATAAAAGCCAAAGAAGCCATGGATGACACACTCTTAGATCATTGGTTAGACGGGTATGATGTTTGCAAGTAGACGATTCTCACTATCGATCCGTCCTTTGATGTTAGTTGCTTGGTTCCTTCATTCCCAAATTCTACTGGCAATGGTCCGGCTGATGCCTGATGACCAAGATGTATTGTCATCTAATGCTTAGTCTTTCGACTGATGTATGGTTTATTTATGTACTATGTTATGAGACTTCAAAAGGTTGTACTACTATGGTTTGTAAAACTCTGTGTGATGTCTGTTTCCATATGAATTCAAAATGTACTTTGAAATTGCCAAGCTCTTACCATAAATTGTCTGAACTTTCCACCAGGAGTTACCTTTATGTGGTCCTTTGATGTTTTAGAGTCAAAATATTGGTATCCATTGTATGAAATTAAGTTTGGAGGAGTCCTTAGCCTTATGGTTCATGGCATCCCTTTCCTTGGCCAGTAAAGGCCTCAATTATTCTATCTTAGGAAATCAATCCAATAGACGAATAATTAGATCTAGATCATTTCCCAAGGAGTTTTTCCATGGTTGCTAGCTGGTTGATTAGCCCAGGCGTCACCACTTCCCCTTAGGGCCTAAGCAAGGTTAGGACATGGTTTCCAAGGATTAATCATCAGGATTAATACCAGACTTAGGATAGCTCATCCATTTCGATAGGGGCAGTGGTCTTCCTCTGCAATCCTATTCTTGGCAATAGTGGCAATGATTCTCCATTGCAATCCTATGTTGCCCAGTTGGTTCCAAGAGTCATTTATAAAAGGAAATAGAACTTTTATTTGCAACTTGAAATGAATTTGGTAACAAAGAAATGGTTCTTCGACCTTGGTGCTAAAAAAAAAAAAGAAATCAACGACATAAAAATAATAAAATACTACCTAACCTACTAATAATATCTCCTCGTATGCTCGATTCCAAGATCTAGGTATCTCCGCTTGCCACCGAGATCTTCCAACTTGTAGGTGCCCTCTTTCACAAACCTTTACAAATTCGGTAAGAGCCATCCCAATTAGGGAATAACTTGTTGTGATTTTCTTGGTAGTTGAATTGAGCTTTCCTAAGGACGAGGTCCCAAGGACGAAAGTATTGAGACTTGACACGATCGGTGTAATATTTGGCTACCCTTTGTTGATAAGCAACCATCTTGACCCTGGCTCATTCTCTAGGCTCATCAATGAGATCAAGGTTAACCCTGAGTCCCTCCGCATTCTTCTCTACAATGAAGTCCTCAATTCTAGAGCTTGGAAGTCCAATCTCTACGGGATGACCGTCTCGCCCAAAGCTCATGCTAAAAGGGGTCTCTCTAGTAGTTGTCTGGGGTCGTCTCGGAAGCCCATAAAACTTCAGGGAGGACATCAGCCCAAAGACCTTTGGCTTCATCCATCCGCGTCTTCAAATCCTGCAAGATGGTCATGTTTGTTATCTCAGCCTGACCATTTGACTGTGGATAGGTAATTGAGGTGGTTCTAAGGTCTATATTGAGGCCTGCACAAAACTCGCGGAACCGTTCATTATCAAACTATTTTCCATTGTTTGTAACAATTTCCTTTGGAACTCCAAAGTGACAAACTATAGACTTCCATACAAAACTCCTTATTTATTTTTCAGTGATATGAGATAAGGCATAATCAAAGACATAGCTCTCAGGGCTTGTCAAAGTTAGGCCAATCGGGTTTGAAGAACCATCGACATACAAAGTCCAGAGGTTATCTTTGCCTTCAGTGTTAAGATTGGGCTCATTCTCGGTTGCCGAGGTTCTGACAACGCCTTCACCGGGCATTCTAGTAGTCCAAGTGGCTATGAAAATTTAGATGTGGGGTTACTAGATTTTCGTAATTTTTGATTTATGCCATATTATTTCAAATATGAAGATGATGAAGGGATTGAAGCACAATGATTAATTACATATTTTCTATTTATATTTGGGAAATTAATTAAATTTAATTCCTAATTTAAATAGTTAATTTATTGGTATTTTAATATATATTTTATTGGCCAATTAAAGATTGCCAAATGTCAAATTCTTATAAATCAAGATTTATCTTGATTTATTATTATTTCTTTTGATAAATATCACAATTTGTGATTAAATAAATAATATTAAATCTTGAAGGACCAATCAAGTTAGAGTCCTCACCATACGAGTTATCCAAGAACCCCTCTCCTACAAGTATAAATAGAGGTCATTCTCAAGGAATTAAATCACAATTCAAAGAGAAGAAATCCAAGCAAGAAGATGGTGGAGGAAATTCTCTCAAGTCAAGAAGAACCAAATTCAAGGAGATCCACGGTGTTCAAGGCGAAATTCAAGACGTTCATTGCGGAGTCCATTCAAATCACGATGTTTGATTCGAGAATAAGCTTTCAAGCCCTCAAGTTAATGTTATTAAAGTCAAATCCATCTTGGAGGAAGAACAAAGAGTCAAATCCAGCAAGAAGTTCTCATATCCAAGTCAAATATCGTCAAATATATCACGTTTGATTTGGGATTAAGCTGTCAAGCCCTCGAATTAACGTTATTCAAAATCAAGTTCAAGTTTGGAGAAGATCAAACTGAAGAGTTCAACTACAAATTCTCAAATTCCAGATATCATATTTTTGAAGAAAAGAATCAGAGGATTTCTAGAGATTGTAATCCATATTTAATGTTTTGATTCATATAAATTCAATTTGTACGCTATTTCTTGTTTGTTTATTTGCAGACAATAAAAATTTGTGTTACAAATTCTTGCCCCGCCCGATGGGACAATCTCTACCTCTCATCTATTCTCTTCAAACCAAGTTCATTTATCAACGAAGATGGCCAACCATTCCAAGACCACAAATGTTAACCATTCAATGCCGAACTACGAAGCTACTGCTCTAATATACAAGCATAAGGGGACAAGGAAAGATGGCGAGTCATCGAACTATGACGTTACTCCTCCAATAGACGAAGGGGCATGGAAACAAGGTGGCAAATATGGAGCTGCAAATAAAGAATCATTAGGCCCGCTCAACGTGCACGCACATTCTACAAGCTCAAGATTTGAAACTGTAGCAGCCACGGCGGTCCAAGCTACTTCACTCGAAGAGCAACTTGCAAATTTGACGAAGGCCATTGAAGGACTTACAAAACATGTTCAAGAGCGAAATTCCCGAATCATGAAGTTGATAGACAAAGTTGATTCAAGTCGTGTGATGGGCAAGAAGTCGAAGCTCAAGATGATGTTGAAACATCCACAAGGCAACAACCAAATGAAAAATATGAGTCTCCCACAAAGGAGTAGCAAGTCTCGTCTGATGACCTGATTCCAGTTGACGAACTCAAGGATTTCATCGTGGGGACTATCAAAGATAAGATTGATGGAAATTCAAAATCGTGTTTGACTTATGCCAAGCCGTACACACAGAGAATCAACAACTTGAAGATGCCTGATGGTTATCAACCTCCGAAGTTCCAACAATTTGATGGCATTGACAATCTAAAGCAGCATGTAGCTCACTTTATTGAAATGTGCAATGATGTCGGGACTTATGGTGATCACTTAGTGAAGCAATTTGTCCGATCCTTCAGAGGAAGTGCATTTGATTGGTACACTGACTTAGGGGCAAATTCAATTGACACTTGGGAGCAGTTGGAACGAGAATTTCTTAATCATTTCTATAGCACACGACGAATGGTTAGTATGATTGAACTCTCAAATTCATGCCCGTAGAAGGGAGAGTCCGTCACTGACTATATCAATCGTTGGAGGGACTTAAGCCTCAACTGCAAAGATCAATTGTCAGAGACCTCAGCAATTGAAATGTGTATCCAAAGAATGCATTGGAGCCTATGCTACATACTTCAAGGAATAAAGCCACAAACTTTTGAAGAGTTAGCAAATCGAGCACATACCATTGAAATAAGTTTGAACTTTGACCAACAAGAATGTCCAAGTAATGTCAGTGATGATGACAATGAAGGCGAAGAAGAATTAGAGCCATCTTCAACTTCTCAACACTCCTTGATACGAGTATAAACTATCAATATGTATCATATTTAAATGATTACTTCTTAATACGAGTATAAACTATCAATATGTCTCATATTCAAATGATTACTCCTTGATACGAGTATAAACTATCAACATATCTCATATTCAAATGAATACTCCTTGATACGAGTATAAACTATCAATATGTCTCATATTCAAATGATTACTCCTTGATACGAGTATAAACTATCAACATGTCTCATATTCAAATGAATACTCCTTGATACGAGTATAAACTATCAACATGTCTCAAATTCAAATGAATACTCCTTGATACGAGTATAAACGATCAATATGTCTCATATTCAAATGATTACTCCTTGATACGAGTATAAACTATCAATATATCTCACATTTAAATCAAGACTCCTTGATACGAGTTTAAACTATCAACATATCTCAAGTTCAAATGTCTACTCCTTGATACGAGTATAAACTATCAATATATCTCAAATTTAAATGAAGCCTCCTTGATACGAGTATAAACTATCATCATATCTCAAATTTAAATGAATCATCTATGATGCACAAGCCTAAACTGCATGTTACTCCTGGACTACATGAGTATAAACTGTTTATGGCACTCCAAAAAAAAAATATTTTATGAACTACGTTTTGACTTAATCTCTTTGTTGGGGTATGTAGGCAGCCTAGAATTTTCTAAGTTCAGTCATACTATTGTGATGGATTATGTTCATTGCAGAAAATAAAAGGGAGTTAGGAAACGAACCCCTTCAACAATGTTCATTAGACTTTGTGATCTGCAACATCATCTATGTTGGGTTCTCGTGGCTCCGGAGATTTGGGAATCTTTTTAATTCCTTCCAGTGACGCTTAGCTGGGGGAATCTTCTCTCTCGCTCACTGGTCTGACCTTCAATAATGCAATGTTGTGGCCATGAAATCGACTTTTGTGCTGGTTGTTGATGAATTGCTTATGAACCCCATTCTCTTGATGGTGTCTCCTCACTTGGTGAGTCTACCCTCGACGATGAGTTGCTTGCTAATTCCACACCATTGATAATGTCTCCTTGCTTGGTGAGTCTATTGTTGGAAACAAGTTTTACACCCTTGACAACGGCTCCCTGCTTGGCGAGCCTATTGTTGATGGCCAGTTGCTTGATGATGTCTCCCCGCTTGGCAAGTTTGTCAATGGCCACGAGTTGCTTGTGATATCTCCATGGCGTCTCTCCATTTAGATTGATCTTGAATGATGCTTGCTTAATGAATCCACATCCTCGATGGTTACAAAATCCACGTCCTAGATATCTTTCTCCCACCTGGCGAGTCTATCGGTGGCGGCGAGTCATTTGCAAAATCCATATCCTTCATGGCATTTCTCCACGTGGCAAGTCCATTGACGGCGGCAATGGCATTTCTCCACCTGGCAAGTCTATCAGTGACGGCGAGTCATTTGTGAAATCCATATCCTTCATGGCGTTTCTCCACGTGGCAAGTCCATTGACGGCGGCGATGGCGTTTCTCCACCTGGCAAGTTATCGGTGGCGGCGAGTCATTTGCGAAATCCATATCCTTCATGGCATTTCTCCACGTGGCAAGTCCATTGATGGCGACGATAGCGTTTCTCCACCTGGAAAGTCTATCGATGGCGGCGAGTCATTTGCAAAATCCATATCCTTCATGGATTTTCTCCACTTGGCGAGTCCTTCAGCGGCGATGAATTATTTGCGAAATTCACATCATTAATGGCGTTTTTCCACTTGGTGAGTCCTTCAGTGGCGATGAGTTATTTGTGAAATTCACATCCTTGATGGCATTTCTCCACTTGGCGAGATGCATGCGAGATATACATGGCGACTCCACGCTTCAACAAATTGCTTCTGAGACCTACATGAATGCTCCCTACTTTGATGGGTTGCTTTCGAGACCTGCATGGAATCTCCCTACTTTGACGAGTTGCTCCGAGATCTACATGGATTTTGTCCACTTTGACGAGTTGCTTCCACATGGCGTCTATATGCTTAGATTAATTTTGAATGATGCTTGCTAGCGAAATCCATATTCTTTATGGCATTTCCCCGCGTGGCGAGTTTGTTGATGGTGAAAAGTTGTTTGCAATATGCACACCTTGGCATGTCCCTATGTGGCTTTGCCTTTGATGGTACGACGCCTCAAAATTAACAAGAAAGTCAATGATAAGTAATTGCTTGCAAAGACCACTGCTTGGATTCATTGATTGGTGGAATCTCGCGAGATCATTTTCTTAAGTGAAGTTAATTCGTCAACTTTGGCCACAACTTTGCGTATCGATCAACAAGTGGATCATAAACTGCCAAAATGGTACCTCGTTCTATATCGTGACTCTTGTCATCAAGAATTACCAAGTGTTGCATGCCGAGCGAAGAGGAAATATCTTTGAAAGTGCACCATGATTAATCTGTGAAAAAAAACTCAGCATGAAAAGTACAATAACCGTTTCAAACCATTGGAAGTACGTGGCAGCCTATCAAATGTACCATGCATGAGTTGGCAAAATTTGAACAATTTTCTTTTGAGTTGGCAGCCTATGAATTATATCATGCACAAATTGGCAAATTTTGAACAACTTTCTATTTGAGTTGCAGTATGACAGGAAAAGACGATGGTTCAGACAAAAAAAATATAATAATTGCTTCTTTGAAACAATTCATCGAACACATGCGGAATTCGCAAAGCCTCGTTGCAGCGGAAGCAAAGACCAAATTTAAATGCCTCAAAACAACAAGCAAAGATGAAATCAAAGAAGACCACGACAAACACACAAAACTGAGATCGCCACTAATACGAATAAGAACAGAAAAAAATGCTACAGCCCAATTGACGAATGATGCCACGGGAGTTTTCTTATTGTTTGATGATGAAAAAATAGAGCACCAGACCCTCTCTTTTATAGTTGCTGAAAAGTATCCATGGTTGGGTAGGTTTTGGATTGTTCTATTCTCTCATGACTTGGGTAAGAAAATAGAATCCAATTAGGAATAGATTCACAGTCTTATATTAATCTGCCCAAATATATCGCATGAGCGAAGATCAGAGGTTGACAACAAGCAACCTGATTTCAAAAAAAGTCCAATTCGATTCAATTTTTCAAGTGCTGTGAATAGCCACAAAGACCAAATCATATTGGAAGTTAATATTTTGATTGTTATCCAAGTCAAGTTGAAAAGATGAGTGGATGGAGTTGAGCTAATAAAATAGCAATTTTTCAAATTGCTGAAATCGAAAGGAAAAGAAATGATGTATCGCTTCGAGAGTTTGGCTTTAATTCTACAATATGCTACAGGGCCATTTGTTGTGTTTCAGTCCCATTTGATTGATCAAAGAGAAAAAAAGAGAAAAAGATAAAAAGAAAGAAAAAGCGTGGAAACAGAGACTACAAAACTAATGCTTATATTGGATGGGATTTTCTATTCCAAAACCGTGTTTCATCTCCTATTCCAACTGTGTGGATGATTGACATGTATATTACACTTACCATGTTAATTTTCAAGCAGAAATTGTAGGGTTCTAATATGATAAGTGTAATACACGTGTCAATCATCCACACGGTTGGAATAGGAGATGAAACACGGTTTTGGAATAGAAGATCCCATCCGTATATTGGATGGGATTTTGTTTGGGGCAGCCAATGATTTGTGGGATTCAGATTTTTGGTTCAAAACCAAATGCTTATATCAAATTTCAGGATGCATTTGTTCAAATTTATGAGCCCAGTTGAAGAAACAAAATGTTGAATTAAACGTCGCGACTTATTCACTCCAAAACACGTCGTCCGTGAACAAATCTCGAGGGGACATTTGTAGACAAATTAAATTTGCACCAATCAAATGGTGACACATGTGAAATTCAATATTAAGTTTCAGTAACATATTTTCTATTTATATTTGGGAAATTAATTAAATTTAATTCCTAATTTAAATAGTTAATTTATTGATATTTTAATATATATTTTATTGGCCAATTAAAGATTGTCAAATGTCAAATTCTTATAAATCAAGATTTATCTTGATTTAATATTATTTCTTTTGATAATTATCATAATTTGTGATTAAAGAAATAATATTAAATCTTGAAGGACCAATCAAGTTAGAGTCCTCACCATACGAGTTATCCAAGAACCCCTCTCCCACAAGTATAAATAGGGGTCATTCTCAAGGAATTAAATCACAATTCAAAGAGAAGAAATCCAAGCAAGAAGGCGGTGGAGTAAATTCTCTCAAGTCAAGAAGAACCAAATTCAAGGAGATCCACGATGTTCAAGGCGAAATTCAAGACGTTCATTGCGGAGTCCATTCAAATCACGGCGTTTGATTCGAGAATAAACTTTCAAGTTATTAAAGTCAAATCCATCTTGGAGGAAGAACAAAGAGTCAAATCCACCAAGAAGTTCTCATATCCAAGTCAAATATCGTCAAATATATCACGTTTGATTTGAGATTAAGCTGTCAAGCCCTCGAATTAACGTTATTCAAAATCAAGTTCAAGTTTGGAGAAGATCAAACTGAAGAGTTCAACTACAAATTCTCAAATTCCAGATATCATATTTTTGAAGAAAAGAATCAGAGGATTTCTAGAGATTGTAATCCATATTTAATGTTTTGATTTATATAAATTCAATTTGTACGCTATTTCTTGTTTGTTTATTTGCAGATAATAAAAATTTGTGTTACAAATTCTTGCCCCGACCGATGGGACAATCTCTACCTCTCATCTCTTCTCTTCAAACCAAGTTCATTTATCAATGAAGATGGTCAACCATTCCAAGTCCACAAATGTTAACCATTCAATGCCGAACTATGAAGCTACTGCTCTAATATACAAGCATAAGGGGACAAGGAAAGATGGCGAGTCATCGAACCATGACGTTACTCCTCCAATAGACGAATGGGCATGGAAACAGGGTGGCAAATATGGAGCTGCAAATAAAGAATCATTAGGCCCGCTCAACGTGCACGCACATTCTACAAGCTCAAGATTTGAAATCATTTTCACGGCGGTCCAAGCTACTTCACTCGAAGAGAAACTTGCAAATTTGACGAAGGACTTACAAAACATGTTCAAGAGCGAAATTCCCGAATCATGAAGTTGATACACAAAGTTGATTCAAGTCGTGTGATGGGCAAAGAAGTCGAAGCTCAAGATGATGTTGAAACATCCACAAGGCAACAACCAAATGAAAAAGATGAGTCTCCCGCAAAGGAGTAGCAAGTCTCGTCTGATGGCCTGATTCCAGTTACGAACTCAAGGATTTCATCGTGGGGACTATCAAAGATAAGATTGATGGAAATTCCAAATCGTGTTTGACTTATGCCAAGCCGTACACACAGAATCAACAACTTGAAGATGCCTCGATGGTTATCAACCTCCGGTTTCCAACAATTTGATGGCATTGGCAATCTAAAGCAGCATGTAGCTCACTTTATTGAAACGTGCAATGATGTCGGGACTTATGGTAATCACTTAGTGAAGCAATTTGTCCAATCCTTGGAACAAAGCACATCTCAATTTTTCATTTGGAAACACAATCCCTTAGAAAATGGTGTCGAACCTCAATATATTTTGTTCGGTTATGATGAACCGGATTTTAAGCATTGTTTATATCGGACGTGTTGTCCTAAAAATAGAAACGTTTTCAAACTTTGGATAAGACAAGCCATAAGAAAGAGTGTTTTTCAAATATTGAAAAATTCTTTTAATTGCACTTAAATGAGATTCTTTGGGATTGCTTTGAAATAGAACACATAGGCATACGACATGAAGAATATCGAGCCTATGAGAGTAAGATAAGTTAATGAACATACCTCGATTGTGTTTCCGTCAACCAATTCAATCTTGGCCAATTTAATGTAGATAATCATTGATATCACTACGATCATTTGTCCTTTAACTCCCAAGTATCTCCTACAAAATCTTAAGAAAAATTCTTCCACAAGAGTTTAGTAGTACCGAATAATATAGACAATATTGATATAAACCAATATAGAAATTAGACGAGTAGCACGTACTATGCTTCAACAAAAGTTTGATTAAACATGTAAGTTCTAATGAGCTTATAGAAAAACTATATAAGGTCTCTTTTTGAAATTTGAAAAACCGAGAGTATATAGTTGAGATCTCATTTTTAAGAAATATTTTGAAAAAGAATTATGACAATCAAGACAAGAATAAAGACATGAATATGTGCAATAATAAAATGCATAATTCAAGAAGAGGATAAGAGTTACCAATTTCTCCATTGCCAAGGGTTGTGTCTTTCCCAATGTGGATTATACCTTCTTATTGGAAAATAATTTTGTTGATAATGTCTTTTCCTTTGATCAAATGGCGCGAACATTTGTTGTCTATTTGATGATTTGAATTTCTTTTGACTTTTATTGCGTCGAGTATCTAACATGAAATTATATTGTGGTACCCTCAAGTGTTTGGGTCCATTGGGATTAGCTTTGAAACTTTTAAGTCTCCAATAATAATTTGAGTTATTTTAGCCAGACAAATATTTGTCGTGTGACAACTTTTACCACAATAAAAACATGCAATAGTTCTAGAAGCATGATAATTGACATAAACAAAAGTAGGTACTTGGTTCTTTTTCATATCATTGATAACATTAGGGGTATAACCAAGTCCAAGCTTCAAATGATCACAACGTTGTACATCAAGGATTTTGGTGATTTTATCCATACTCAAATTAAATTTCATCATATCCTTTTTCATCAATCAATATCCTTAATAAGAGTTCCATTTTCTTTTTCAAGATTTCTAACCATATCAAATGTAACATTATGAGCACTAGTAAGAGATTCATAAGAAGCACGTAAACTTTCTTTTTCTAATTTCATGCTATTATACTCCTTTTTCAAAAGCTTATATTTAACAATCACATTTTGAAACTCATTCTGCAATTCATCATAGTCATCTTGCAAATTAATGAAAGAGATAGAAGAATTAGAGCGTATCTCATTGTCTTCTTCGATGCCCATTAGACATTGCTCAGCTTCCTCATCATCGGATGTTGCAAGAAACTCATCCCATGTTTTTGCTTCGGCTTTTGGCATTCAAGACTTTTAATTTTCTGTGGAATTTCTCCTTCTTCCTTTGTTCTTCCTCCACTTTTGGACAATTGGCAACATTGTGTCCTAAGGTTTTTTACGCATCTAAAGCAAGACTTGTTTATTGCTTCTCTATCCTTGTTCTTATTTACAAATTTTGTAAATTTTCTAACAACTTCCTCATCTTCATCTTCATCTTCCTCATCACTTGAATAATAATTTTTAGATTTTGAGGCAAGACCTTTTGGAGTTAATCCCATATCCGGTTGAGAAGACGATGCTTTTGAATTACTCCTTTCATTGTTATAAACTTCATAGATGAGAAGATTGCCGATAAGCTCATCAAAATTTAGAGTTTCTAAATTTTGAGCTTTCGTAATAGCGGTAACTTTTTCGGACCAAGAGGCGGGAAAAGCATTTAGAACTTTTGTGACCTTATCCTCTTCGGAAATAATTTTCCCAAGTGCAACTAGAGATTTACAATATTGTCAAGCCTTTCAACCATTTTGGAAATATTTTCTCCGGCATTCATAGTGAAATTTTCGAACTCTTTGACAAACATGGTCTTTCGAGCTTGTTTCACTTTCTTTATACCTTCATAGATAACTTCTAGTTTTTCCCATACATCATGAGCAGATCGAAATCCTCTAATACTATTATATTCCATAGCGGTAAGAGAACAATGAAGTATGTTAAGAGCTTTACCGTTTAAGGAGAATATTTTCTTGTCTTCATCATCGAACTCCTTGAGAGCTTTAGGAATTTGAGTTCCGTCTTACTTTTTCTTTATCGTGATGGATATTCCTTTAATAACCATGTTCCAAATATCGAATCAGAAACACTCCATGTAAGAAACACTCCATTGAATGAAGCACCGGTTGGAATATAGCTCTCGTTCGTAACCATGGATCTCCTATTTACTCGCAATAGAAAACGAGCTTGTCAAAGAGTTTGGCTTTGATACCACTTGTTAGTCCAAATGGCTACGAAAATCTAGAGAGAGATATGAATAGATTTTCCCAATTTTCTGATTTACGGCCACTTTTTCGAATATGAAGATGATGAAGAAATATAAGTGCAGAAACTAAATCAACACACAATGATTTATAGAGGTTCAACCCACCTAGGGCCTAATCATCTACCACCCGGTATGTCCGGAATAGATTTCAAAAAGGAAAAAGTTATTAATATATACCAAACTATTACAACATTTACCTTGAAGAGTACCACACTCTTCTTGCAACACCACCTATGAAGATTGCCACAATCTTCCAACTCGAAGAGCACCAAACTCTTCCAACACCTCGAAGAGCACCAAACTCTTCAACACCTCAAAGAGCACCAAAGTCTTCCAACACCTCGAAGTGCACCAAACTCTTCTTCACTTAGAAGAACACCAAACTCTTCAATACCTCGAAGAGCACCAAACTCTTCAACACGAAAAACACCAAGCTTTTCAATCAACCAAGTGTGTTCTTACCACAAGAACACTTACAAGGATGTCTTGTCTTGGATGATTTAAACCAATTGAAGATTACAACTCAAATGAAGTATACAACTTTGAAGTGCAAGTGTAATAAAAATGAAGCCTAATACTTAAGATGTGCAAGTGTAAGACAAAGCAAATACAATAAGTATGTTGAAAGTGAAGAACAAGAGTTTCCGATTTTTGCTTGTTGTGTTATGGCTTGTGTGTTGCTTGTTTGAACCTTCAAGCCTACTTGTATTTATAGGAGAGCTTCTTGATTTAATCCCCAGCGTAAGCTCCTCCTAGATGAGTGAAATTTGTAAAAGAAATGTCAAATAATCCAAGAATATAGCTGTTAGAATCAATCCCACAATTTCATGAAAAGTTGTCTGCTGCAACGGATAGTTTCTGCTGATAAAACTTTAAGTTGATCAGTCGACCTCTAATACGAGAAATACGATTGAAATTGAATATGGCTTAAAAAAATAACTCTTGGACCGGTCCAGGGGGGTTGGACCGGTCGACCTAGGGTCCGACCAGTCGCCCCCATGTGGATTGGTCACCCTCTAGGTAGACCGATTGACCACACCGGTTGCCCTCCCCATTTTTAGCAAACATGTTGTTCTGTGTTTTGCTCAACTTTCAGGTACGGGTTGCTCTCTAGGGCGACTAGTTGACCTCAAAACAGATGAGTTGTCCGATTTTTGTCCAAAATAAACTTCAAGAAATACTCCAAAAAATTAGTAAAAAACATTTAAATCATTCTAAAGTATTTGGACAATATTTGGGGACATTGTTTTGGGGTAAAACTCAATAATATGAAATCATCAAAATTATGATAAAAATATTTATCTAACATGAAGCATCGGTTGGAAGATAGCTATCGTTCATAGCCATGGATCTTTCCTCTTTACTCACAATGGAAAATGAGATTGCCAAAGAGTTTGGCTCTGATACAACTTGTTAGTCCAAGTGGCTATGTAAATCTAGAGGGGGAGGGGTGAATAAATTTTCCCAATTTTCCGATTTATGTCCTCTTTTTTGAATATGAAGATGATGAAGGGATAGAAGTGCAGAAAACAAATCAACACGCAATGATTTATAGAGCTTCAACCCACCTAGGGTCTACATGCTCTACCACCCGGTGTGTCTGAATGGATTTTGAAAAGGAAAAAGTTTATTAATAGATACCAAATTATTACAACATTTACCTTGAAAAGCACCAAACTCTTCTTACAACAACACCAAGAAGAGCACCAAACTCTTCTACACTTCGAAGAGCACCAAACTCTTCCAACACCTCGAAGAGCACCAACCTCTTCAACACGAAAAGCGCCAAGCTTTTCAACCAACCACCTCCAATCAACCAAACGTGTTCTTGCCAAAAGAACACTAACAATAATGTCTTGTTTTGGATGATTTTATAATTACAATCAAGATTACACTTCAAATGAAATATTACTGCTCAAAAGTGCAAGTGTAATCAAGAAGGAAAATATAATAAGCAAGATGTGAAAGTGATAATCTTAGGCTATTACAACAAGAATGTTGAAAATGAAAGTTTTGAGAATATTGTTGAATATTTCTTTTTGTGGTGTATGCTTGTGTATTGTGTTTGATCCTTCAACCCTTCATGTATTTATAGGAGATCTCCTAGATGTAATCACCAGCATAGACTCCTCTTAATTGAGTGTTTCCTGCAAAAGAAAGATAAAACAACTCCAAGAAATGGTTAAGAAAAGTAAAGCCTTAAAATCATGAGAGAAGTCTGCCCAACAGATAGTTGATGCTGTCAAAACAATAGGGCGACGCGTTGCTCTAGGATTGAGATCATTCGACCTTGGAACATAGAGTTTTGAAAGAAAAATACGGACTTTCAGGCACCGATGGTTGACCCACCGGCTGACCACCCTTATCATGTTTCTCTATTTTCAAGTTTTAAACACGTTCAGGTATAGGTTGCCCTACAGGGCGACTGATCGACCTCAATATAGAGAAGTTGTCCGATTTTTCTCAAAATAAAGTTCAAGAAGTACTTCAAAAAACTTAGTAAAAATCATTGAAAATGTTTTGAAGTATTTGGACAATATTTGGGGACATTGTTTTGGTATAAAACTCATTTATATGAAATCATCAAAATCAAAATAAAAACATTAATCTTACACATTCCACTATGAAGTCAGCCAAGACATGGGCTTTTATAGCGGGACGAGGTTGGAATTTAATGTCAAATTCGCTAAGCTCAATAGACCATTTTACCAAACTCCCTGAAGTCTGTGGCTTTTGAAATATTTGCTTCAAAGGTTGGTCGCTGAGCACTACCATATTATGTGCTTGAAATATGGTCTCAACTTACATGTCGAGACCACTACTATGAAATTCAACTTCTCGATCTTTGGATAGCGCACCTTGGTCTGTTAGGAAAATTTATGTTTAGATTTTGATGAGACCATGTAAAACTTAGAATATGAAGTTGGCACCACATTTTTCTTGTAATTCAACTTATAATAGACATGACTGCATGAGCTGAGTGGGGTCAGCTAAGTTAAAGAAATACAAGAGTCGACTGGAGAGTAAAGTGAAGACAAAGCTGTATGTCAGCTCTGTGAAGCCAAGTGAAGAATCAGTTAAGTGACATAAAAGATGTCTCAGTCAGCTGACTGACAGCTAAGTCATTCCATGATGATTGGAATCAAATATCAAAAGGGTTTGCATCAGACAAGAATTGGAGAAAGCTGATAGAGATTCATTGTCAACACAAGTCAAGACTTTGTTTGAAATAGGCACAATCAGCCGCAAAGAATAAAGTTGTTTTGCTGAAAGAGTGCAAAAGGCAAAGAACCAATGGGATGTACCTGAAAACCTGCAGAGAGCAAGGAAAGGCTGTAGAGCATTAAAATCATGGTATGATCCTCATTAATGCTGCAAGGACAAGACATATCAGTAACCTACATTCAAGCAAGCAAACCTGCAAAATACTCGCAAGCTGTCTAACACATTCCTCAAGCCTAAAATCAAAGGAACTCGATCGAACACATTCAGTGAAGGAAAGAATACTTCATCAAGTTGAAGAGGAAACATTTTAAAGAACTAAAGGGGTCTACTCTCAAAGGTTGAAAGAGGTGTAGTAAGGTTCAAGTTTGAACCAGAAGATTTGAGCTCGTTGGAAGGCTATGTGATCAATTCCAAGGGTTCGAGTGAGCTAAAGTAGCAAGACAGTTGTTTTGTGAAGAAACTGAGTCCTAGCAGCAGTCAGCTGTGTGATCAAGACTGTCTCGGACCGTTAACTGCTTTGTAACCAGATCTGTTACTTAGTAGATTCCTCCAGGAGTTGGAGAAGAGTGGATTAGAGGAATTACCCCATCCTCGAACCACTATAAAATTTACTTGTGTCATTTTACTTATAGCACTTTACTTTCTCGCATATTTTTGATATCTGCTGTTAAGGTAAAATTGCTTAATTCAACTGATAATAACTTTGCTAAAAACAAGTGTTAAAAACAAGTTTAAAACATCAAGGGCGATAAGTCTTCAGCTGAACAAAACCAAATCAATTGAAAAGTTAAGTGCTAGCTGACCAAGTTGAGTTACACTATCAACTCTTCTGTATAGTCATGGCTGAGTGGGTAACTTTGTTGAGTAAGCCAACCTAGTCATCCTCCAAGGACTTAGGGATTGAGTTAACTCAGAAAAATTATTTAAAAGGACTAAGTTCAAAAATTTGGTAAGGTTTATTCAACCCCCCTTCTAAACCTTACAACTCACCCCTTGTATCGTATCAGAGCGGTTGGTTCATTGAGTCTTCCACACTGGTTATTGAGCTAGATCTCAATCTTTTCAAAGGATACAACACTTGTGTTTTCAAAGCTTTTATTTCAAAAATAAAGTTATTATCATGGAAGCAAATATAACTCGCATTCCCATGTTTCTCAGGAATGTTTGATCACTAGAAAATTCGTATGCAGGCTCACCTATCAGATTTGCACGATGAGATGTAGCTAGTGATAGAAGATGGGCCACTACAAATCTTAAAGGTCAATACTGCTGTAAGAAGAGCACCTCCAACTGAAGGAGAAGATGTTGCAAAGAAAAGCCCGGACACTGCTATGGTTGAAAAACCACACTATGAATGGACAAATAAAGATAGAAAAAGATACAACCTTGATAACTTTGCCAAGGACATCCTCTACAAGACTTTGTACAAGGCTATGTTCAATAAAGTCAAATCATGCAAATCAGCCAAAGAAATCTGGGATAAGCTAACCCTAATTTGTGAAGGATCAGAACAGATTAAAGAGAATAAATTAACTGTTGTTATTCAAAAAATTGAAAATTTTAAAATGCTTGCAGGTGAGAGACTTGATCAGTTGGATGCCAGATTCACAGAAATTACAAATGAGCTTTCAGCTCTTGGGAAGGAGTACACTCAAAAGGAGAAGTGCATGAAGATCTTAAGATCCCTCCCAGCTGAGTGGGAAATGAAGTTCATGACCCTGAGACATTCCATGGACCTCTCCATAACATCAAATCATGAGCTGTTCTCAGACCTCAAAGCATATGAGTTTGAGTTGAGAAGAAAAAAGCAAGAGGAAACAACTATGCCCAAGACAGCTACAATGTTGGCCAGTGAAGGGAAGAAAGTTGAGCCAAAAGAAACAATTGACCAGGAACAAATAGCCCTAATGGTAAAAAGGTTCAACAAGTTCTTCAACAAGAACTACAAAAGAAACAAGGGTGAAACCTCCAGAAGACACTCAGCACCCTCGAAAGCAAGGGAGGACAGGCCACCCAAAAGAGCTGAATATAAAAGAGTTGAACATCAAAGAGCTGACTATCAGAGAGCTGATAATCAGAGAGCTAAGAGAGCTGGCTTGCAGAGAGCTGAAAACTTGTGTTGGAATTGTAGACAACCAGGACACTTTGTTGTTGATTGTTCCTATCCACCAATCAACAGATACATAAATGAAGAGGATAGAAAGGTCTTCAGAGAAAGAAGACATGAAAAGAAGAAAGCCATGTTGGCTGCTAAGACTGTTGAACCAGTCAAGTGCAAGGAACCAGCAGACTCAGATAGTAGTGAAGCAGACTACTAGAGTGATACTGAAGAAGAGGCTATGATCTGCCTCATGGCCGAAGAACAAGATTCAAAAGATCAAGAAGATGAGGTTCAGGGAATAGCTGAGTGCCAAGGAACCTGGTACATGGATAGTGGCTGTTTCAGACATATGACAAGAAACAAGAGAAATCTATCAAAGTTCAAGGAAATCAAAGGTGAAAAAGTCATATTTGGAGGAAATGAAGCTCCAGAGAAAATCAAAGGCACAAGATCCATAAAGAAAGATGGACTGGAGATCACAGATGTTGCATATGTTGAAGGTCTCAACTTCAATCTGCTAAGCATCAGCCAACTCTCTGACAAATGCTACAATGTGGGATTCAATATGGGAGTTTTCCATATCAAGGATGATGAAAAAAATGAAATTGTGCTACAAGGAACAAGGTAGAAGAACATGTATGTGGTAGATTGGTCAACTGGTACACCAAGCACATGTTTGCTAGCAAAAGAGTACAACCGAATCAAGTTAGTTGTGGCACAAGAAGTTCGAGTCACTCCGATTCAAGACAATCAACAAGCTTGCAAGGAGTCATCTTGTGGAAGGATTGCCTAACTCAGTATACAAGAAAGAAAGCATTTGTGATGCATGCCAAATGGGAAAGCAAATCAAGTCATCCTTCAAGGACAAGCCAAGTTCTTCTTCAACAAGGATATTACATCTGTTGCATATGGACTTACTTGGTCCTGTTGAGCTAGCCAGCATCAGTGGAAATAAATACACCTTAGTGGTGGTAGATGATTATTCAAGATATACATGAACTATTTTCATGTGTAAAAAGAAATAGACATTGCAGAAATTACCTCAGCTAGTGAGAAGAGTTCAAAATGATAAGAGTGAAACCATTATAAAGATATGATCTGACAGGGGACTAAGTTTGTCAATGGGATTATAACTCAATATTGTGTTGAAAATGGTATTGCTCATGAGTTATCAGCTGCAAGAACACCATAGCAGAATGGAGTAGCTGAAAGAAGGAACAGAACTCTCAAGGAAGCTGGCTAAGACAATGTTAGCTGAAGCTAGATTGCTTAAGAGATTTTGGGCTGAAGCCATCAATACTGCCTGCTACACTCAAAATAGATGTATGATCAACATGCAATTGACTAAAAATCCTTATGAAATCTGGACAGAGAGGAAGCTAAATGTTGGATATTTCAAGATCTTTGGATATAAGTGCTTCATCCACAACAATGACAAGGACAATTTAAAAGCTTTTGATGCTAAAGCCGATTAAGGTATCTTTTTGGGATACTCAACTGAAAGCAAGGCTTACAGAGTGATGAACAAGAGGACTATGGTCATAGGAGAGTCTATCCATGTGGTGTTTGATGAGACAAATGTAAATGGAGAAGATATAGATGAGTTAGCTGAGAAGCAGAATCAGCCAACTATGCAGAAGAGTCCCTATATTGATGCAAATGTAAGAGCACTCAATCCTGAAGAAGATGATATAGCCAATCTCGAGAGATACCGAAGGTCTACTGACTAAATGATGATGAAGAAGTCGCTCAAGACAACTCAACATGCGGCGATCAACCCCAAAGAGACTTACTCCAACCAGATGTGAGATAGCTGAGAGACCATCCACCTGAGCTTATTATTTGAGATGTTAGAGATGGAATAAGAACCAGATCCAGAGCTCAACATGAAGCTATGTTCAGTTGTTTCATTTCCCAGATAGAGCCTAAAGATGTGTCAGAAGCATTGGATAACACACATTGGATTCAGGCTATGCAGAAAGAGCTGAATCAATTTGAAAGGAACAATGTATGGAAATTAGTTCAAAGACCTAATATAGGTCCCAAGGGGTGTGAGTGTATGGTTTAGAAGGGGGATGGGTTGAATAAACCTTACCAACTTTTCAAATTAGTCCTTTTAAGTAATCAGAGTTAGTACTTCACAGCTGTGTCCTTGATGGACAGCTAAGTTAGTTAATCAGCATAGTTAGTCACTCAACAGACTCGACTGAGTTGTTGATAAAATAACTTAGCTATTTTGACTAAAGACTTAACTCGACTGTGATTTGTTTTCAGCGGAAGACTTAACACCCTTGAATTTGGTTAAGTTTATTTTAATACTTGGTTTTAGCACACAGTTGATTATCAATTAGATGGCAAATTGTTAGGAATTTTATTGTTTAGATTTTGATGAATGCCATGTAAAACTTAGAATAGAAAGTTGGCTCCCCAATTCTTGCTTTGTAATGTATTGTAACAATTAGAGTGACCAAAGCCGAGTTAAGTCGCCTACGCTCCAACTAGCAAGAAGACAAATCAAGGCTTGAAGGAAAACTCACGCGAGAGACTTAGTACAACAAAGAAGAGCAGACAGAACTCGATCAAGGAGCAAATGAGATACAAACAGTGGAACATCACTAAGTCAACTCAAGAGGCTGTCTCAAGTCAAGTGACAAGAGTCATCCAATGATTGGAAGTGACTCTAAGTCACCTGGGAAAGCGAGGAAATGCAATCAAGTCGAGATAATCGAAAAAGAACCACGACGTAAATCAAGAGATTTACTTAAACAAGTAATATCTCCATACTACCTTTCTTGGAGTGCTCACCCTTAAGCGTGCAAAGAAATGAACCAATGGGAAGCACTACACCGTGTCGACTGCGAAAAGGTGATAAAACATTTCATACGAGGAAATGGCAATTCCAAGAACTCGCAAAACCAACGATCGCAAAGTGATTTTCAAAAATGAGCCTATCTCTTCAACGGGCAAATTTTTGAAAGTTCACTATAAAAGGCCGAGAAGTTTGATTGAGAAGAATGATGCGTGGATGCGTGAATGACACACACGTGAGATATACGAGCTTATCAAAATCGAAACATTCTCAATCCTCAAGCCTACATCTCAAGTACATCAATCCAACACTTACCCGTGAAGGAACGAGAACTTCAATCAGTTGAAGAGGAAAACACTCAAACAAGGGGTCTACATTCCAAGAAGGATTGTAGAAAGGTTCAAGGCGTCAACCAAGTCTTAAGCTTTTGGAGGGCTTCGTGATCAAATCCAAAGTGCTTGAGCAAGTGAGTCAGAGTAGCAAGGCGCCTGCCTGAAGAAGCCGAGTCGCACGAGAAGCCACCGAGTGATCAAGGCGTCTCAGCATCGAGTCCCAAAGGATCAAGTCGGCCGTTGTGATCAAGACTTGTATCCGGACTGTTACCACTTTGTAAACTGATCATTACTTAGTGGATTCCTCCAGGAGTTGGAGAAGAGAGGAGTAGAAGAATTACCCCATCTTCGAACCTCTATAAAAACTTACCGTGTCATTTACTTTACAAAGACTTAAATATCCGCACTTTTAATTGCTTATATCTGGCGATAAATCGCTATCCATTTGATAATCCATAAGTACTAAATCAAGTCAGAAACTTTGCTTAATCAAACTTAAGGGTGTTAAGTCTTCCAATGAAAACAAAACCACAAACCGAGTCAAATTATAGCCAACAACGAGTTACTCTACTAACAACTCCTTGAGTCCGAAATCATGAGAGATTAACTCTACTGAGTGACTAATTAGATCGTCCATCAAGGATACACTGTAGAACTCAGAGATTTAAAAGGACTAAATCGAAAATTTGGTAAGGTTTATTCAACCCCCTTCTAAACCTTACACTTACACCCCTTGGGACCTACAAGTGGTATCGTGAGCGGTTGGTTCATTGAACCCTCCGCACCGTTACTTGAACTAGATCTCCAAACTTTTCAAAAGTCTCGCTTTAGTACTTGAGCTTTCAAAACTCTTTCCTATCATTAAAAATTATTATCATGGAAGCAAATCTAACACGCATTCCTATGTTCACTATTGAAGAATTTGATGATTGGAAAATTCGTATGCGAGCTCATCTATCAAAGATTACATGATGAGATGTGGATAGTGATAGAAGATGGGCCTCTGCAAATACTAAAGGTGAACACAAATTTGTCTGAAGAGTTGTTGCAAACAAGGGGAAGAAGATCCAAAGACCTGCATCCGAGCTTATGGTTGAAAAACCAAGAACCGAGTGGACAAATGATGACAAAAAAGATACAACTGGGACAATGTAGCCAAGGACATCCTCCGCATAAAACCTCGACAAAGCCATGTTCAATAAAGTAAAATCTTGCAAAACGGCTAAGGAAATCAGGGACAAACCGACATTGATTTGTGAAGGTTCGAGCAAATCAAAGAAAACAAACTATCGGTGGTCAGACAAAAATTTGAGAACTTTAAGATGATCTCGGAGAAAACCTGGATCAACTGGATGCTCGATTTACGTAAATCACAAATGAGTCAGTCTACACTTGGAAAGGAATATACACAAGAAATGTGTATGAAGATCCTGAAAAGTCTTCCAAATGAATGGGAGATGAAGGTCATGGCACCGAGACATTCCATGGACCTATCAAAGACATCCAACCATGAGTTATTCTCGCACCTCAAAGCCTACGAGTTTGAGCCGAGAAGGAAAGACCGGAAGAGACAACAGACCCAAAACAAAAATTAGTTGCTCTAGTTGTCAAAGATGGAAGGAGAGTGAAGTCAAAGAGGCAATTGACCCGTAAGAAATTGCCCTGATGGTTAAAAGATTTAACAAATTCTTTAACAAGAACTACAAGAGAGGAAAGGGTGAATCCTCCGTAAGACACTCACCTCCATCCAAATCAAGGGATGAAAGGCCAACCAAGAGAATGCATCATCAACAAGTTGAGTATCAAAGGGTGACAACTCAAGAATAGAAAGAGTCGATCAAAAGGCTGAATATCTATGTTGGAATTGTAGACAACCAGTCACTATGCTATTGATCGCTCATATCCTCGTAGTCAACAAGTACGTAAACGAAGAAGAAAGAAAGGTCTTCGAGAAAAAGAAGAGAAAGAAAAAGGCAATGATGGTCGCAGAGATCGCCGAGACAAACCCAAGTCAAGGGAGACAATGACTCGGAGAGCGAAGAAGCCGACTACTCAAGTGACTCTGAAGAAGAAGCCTTGATCCGCTTAATGGCCAAAGAACAAGATCAAGAAGATGAGGTACAATCTAACTCAACAAGCTCGTACACTAGTGATAGTGATCGTGACACACACACTTCATCACCCACTCGATCTTTATGATTCATTAGGCAAAATGATGAAAGATTTTGAGCACATTAAAACCTCACACACACTATTGAATGAGGAAAACACCAACTCAAAAGTCAAAACTCAAAGTCGACTAAGGAGCCGAGTACTCTAAGTCAAATAGCCGATGAGAATAAAAGTTTAAAGGTCGAAAATGCTAAACTAATAGCGCAGAAATTGCCGCTATAGAAAAGAGGGAGAATGACCTCAAAATGTTATTGCCTCATTCACTAAGGCATCTAAATCATTGGATGATCTTATTATGAGTCAAAGAGAATGTGGAGACAAGACAAAGCTTAGGATTCAATTCCTCTCGTGCCATGTCAAACCACAAGAGTAATTTTGGAAAAAGGATCTTCAAGTCATGAAGAGTCCGAAAAATCCAAAACTCTAAATGTTGCACACACTTTCAATCCAAAACACAATACTAAGCAAACCGGCCTTGGTTACAAAGGAAAAGGAAAACAAATTGAGAGTCTTGAGAGGCGGCAATGAGAATGATTCACCGAGTCCTCAAATGAGACTCCAAACAAAATACTCAGTAGGAGGAAGCAGAGCTACCAAAAATCCCAAAAAACTCATAAAAGAAATACATATGATGGGAATGGTAGAAAATATCC
The DNA here is from genome assembly GCA_016081115.2 of Rehmannia glutinosa. NCBI lineage: Eukaryota > Viridiplantae > Streptophyta > Magnoliopsida > Lamiales > Orobanchaceae > Rehmannia > Rehmannia glutinosa. The sequence continues at coordinate 10,008,708 of CM071929.1, read as the reverse complement.
AAGCCAAGTCGATCGAATAATGTGAACTACCAGCCTAGACTTATGGAATACAAGCCCAGGTGGCAAAGGCCTAGAACTCAACAAAGGCCATTCCAAAAGCATAAGAGCTTTCATCAAAGACACATGTGCACCTAGGCACCACACTCAAAGACACCACAATTACCCAAGAAAGGCAATTGCTAAAACACATATGCAGCATACAGACAAAAGAGACAATTGTATGAACTCTGGACTCTCCAAGCAATTTGCCAGGATTAATTATGATTATGGCACGATAGATGGCAACCTCTTAGAGTCAAATCATTTGGCTATAGGTTGGTTGGATCATCTTATAATTCTAACCCCTCGGGACCCGAAAAAGAATGGGTACCTAAAACTTAATTTCCTTGATTGCAGTTCAAGGAACAAATTGAAAGTGCCAAGGAACCTGGTACATGGATAGTGGCTGCCCCCATATATGATAGGAAATAAGAGAAATCACAAAATTCAAGGAAGTCAAAGGAGCCAAAGTCATATTTGGAGGAAATGAAGCTCCGGTGAAATAAGAGGCATTGGATCCATCCGGAGGAATGGTTTAGAAATCACGATGTTGCATATGTTGAAGGACTAAACTTCAATTTACTAAGCATCGAGTCAACTCGTGACAAGGGCTACAATGTTGGATTCAACATGGGAATATGCCAAATCAAAAAATGTTGAATCTAATGAAGTTGTCTTTTTTAAAGGATGTAGACAGAAAAATATGTATGTAGTGGATTGGTCAATCGCAACACCCAAAGACTGTCTACTAGCAAAGAGCACAAATTTGAATCAAGTTGGTGGGCACAAAAAAGAGTCATCCGAATTTCAAAACGATCAACAAACTAGCAAGAAGTCATCTTGTGGAAGGACTTCCAAACTCGGTATACAAGAAGGAGAGTATATGTGATGCATGTCGGAAGGAAAACAAATCAAGTCGCTCGTTCAAAGAAAAGACATGTCCATCCTCAACAAGAATATCGCATCCGCTTCATATGGATCTATTTGGCCCAAAGTGGAACCAAAGAAGCATAAGTGGAAAGAAATACACATTGGTGGTAGTAGATGACTACTCAAGATATACATGGACAATATTCATGTGCAAGAAGAAAGAAACTCTACAAAAGCTACCACAAATGATGAAGAGGATACAAATGAGAAAGAGTCAAACCATTATCAAAATAAGATCGAGATAGAGGAACCGAGTTTGTCAATGGAATAATAACTCAAGATCTTGTATTGAGAATGGTATTGGTCATGAACTATCACCGCAAGAACTCCACAAGAATGGAGTTGCGAAAGAAGGAACAACCCTCAAAGAAGCAAAGAAGACCATGTTAGTCAAGGGGTTACCAAAAAGATTTTGGGTGAAGCAATCAACACACTGCTACACCCAAAACAGATGTATGATAAATAGGCAAACACAAAGACTCCCTATGAGATCCGGATCGAAGAAAACCAAATGTTGCATATTTCGGATATTTGGATGTAAATGCTTCATCCACAATAATGGCAAAGACAACCTAAAGGCTTTTGATGCTAAAGGCGATGAGGGTATCTTCTTAGATACTCACCAAAGCAAAGCCTACTGAATACTCAACAAAAGAACTATGGTTACAGAAGAATCCATTCATGTAGTATTCGATGAGCCAAACATAAATGGAGAAGACATAGAAGAGTCACCGATAAGTCAAACATCCAACCTCACGAAAAGTCCCTATCTTTGAAGTAAGCGGGATTATCAATTCAAAGAAGATGAGATAGTGAATCTCAAAAGCAACTGAAAATCTGCAAAGTGATCACGAGAGAGCGACCACAAAGAACACACCGCAAGTCGATCAATCCACTAACTTACTTCAACCCGACGTAAGATGGCCGAGAGACCATCCACCGTAACTTGTCATTGGGGACATGAGAGAAAAGTGTCAAGACAAGATCCAAACTCAACAAGAAGCAATGTTCACATGCTTCATCTCGCAGATAGAGCCCAAAGATGTGTCACAAGCGTTGATGACACACATTGGATTCAAGCTATGCAAGAAGAGTCAATCAGCTTTGAGAGAAATAAAGTATGGGAATTAGTACAAAGACCCATACATCAAAATGTTATTGGAACCAAATGGGTATTCGAAATAAGATGAACGAGGAAGGTTCTCGTGGTAAGAAACAAAGCAAGACTGGTAGCCAAAGGATATTGCCAAGAAGAAGGAATAGATTTTGATGAAACATTTGCTCCTGTAGCAAGATTGGAAGCTATAAGGATGTTTTCTTGCCTATGCACTCACAAGAATTTCACTTTGTATATCAAATGGATGTAAAAAGTGCATTCCTAAATGGTCTATTGGAAGAAGAAGTGTATGTTGAACAACCTCCGGATTTGAGCGAGAAGACTCTTGAGACAAGGTATACAAACTCAAGAAAGCCTTGTATGGATTGAAACAGGCACCCGAGCATGGTATGATACCCTGTCACAATTCCTAATCGAAAATGGATTCACTAAAGGAAAAGTAGATAGAACACTTTTCGTAATTCAAGACAAGAAGAGTATACTTGCTTGTTCAAATATATGTGGATGACATCATTTTTGGATCCACTAACAAAGAGTCAGGTGAAAATTCTCAAACCTCATGCAAAGTAAATTTGAAATGAGCATGATGGGAGAGAGTCGACATTCTTCCTTGGACTTCAAGTGAAACAAATTGAAGGATGGAACCTTCATAAGTCAAACAAAATACACCGTAGATTTAATGAAGAAATTTGGTATGGAGGAGAAGTCTTCTCAAAAAATACCAATGAACATCATCAAAATGGACATGGATGCAGATGGCAAGCTCAGAGATCAAACAAGATACGAGCACTTATTGGATCAACGCTTCTATCTCACAAACTAGCAGCGCCGGACATCACCTTTGTTTGTAGGTGTATGTGCAAGATTTCAATCTGCTCCAAAAGAGAGCCATATGACCGCAAATAAGAGAATATTGAGATACTTAAAAGGAAGCCAGGAAGTAGGCCTATGGTATCCAAAGGAAGGTGGATTCAAGCTAATTGGCTATTCGACTGACTATCTTTGGATGCAGAGTGGACAGAAAAGTACTTCAGCACATGTCAAATGCTTGGAAACAGACTAATTTCCTGGTTTAGCAAGAAGCAAAACTCAATAGCCACCTCTACAACCGCAGAATACATAACAAGGCAAACAAGCCCAAGTCCTATGGATGAGACAAAGAATGAGAGATTATGAAGTTGAAGAAAAAGAAATTCCAATCATGTGTGATAACACAAGTGCCATTGCAATCACTCAAAATCCTGTGTTGCACTCAAGAACAAAACATATTGATGTCGATATCATTTCATAAGAGATCATGTTGAAAAGAAGGACATTATCTTGGAATATATCTCAACCGACAAGCAACTAGCCGACATCTTCACAAAACCATTATGTGAGTCAAGATTTGAAGAACTCAAACATGAGTTGGGGCTAATTGAGCTGAAATGAGACACGAAGAATCAAAGAAAAGGAATGGAACAGGAAAGAAGGTGAAAAAGAGCTGAAAACAAAAATCACCAAGAATCACCAGATCGGAAAGTCACTATATCAAGTTAGCCGATAAATGAGTCACTAAGAGAAATGTGAGAAGCAGAGTTAAATCGCCTAAGAGATAAGTTGAATAACTTATGAGCAAAGTGACAAAAACGCAAATGTTTTTGGATCGAGCGGAATGTTTTAATAGACACGTCAAAGATAATGATGATGTGTACAGACATAAAGCCGCACACCAAGCCTATGATTGGATATAAATGCTGCCGCATTAAATACGAGACATGAATCGCTCAATATGCGTGCGAAATCCAAGCCGTTGATTTCGATCACGATTCAAAAACCGCCTCGCACGCCCCTTTCATAAACCATATTTAAACCATTTTTCGTCCGTTTCTCTCTCACACTTCTAAAACTGTTCAATCTCTCTCTCTCTCAAAAAGCAAAGGCAAACACTCTCAAAACCCTATCAACCTTCAAATCAAATTTCTGAACTTTTCTTGAAATTATTCTAAGAAATGGCACCAACTTATGACTTTACCAAGTTGGGAAAACAAATCCACAAATGGTTCGACGTGATTTCGACGGGATGGTGAAGCGGTCCGACGACACCCTGGTGAAGAAAATCGCGGAGAAGTTAGAAACGCCAGGATCAAAACCGCTTTCTAACACTGAGTATCCTATGACCTACGTGGAGGAGGTCGCACAATTCTACGTGAATGCCGAGATTCACGATGAAGGAATCAAATCATCTGCTCACGGAAGCAGCTGACTATCACCGCCAAGATTTGGTGAATATTGCTCACTACCAGCAGAGGGAGCATCCGAGATCAAAGAGGTCGATGTAAACTTGGCTGACGCATGGAAAGAAATAGCCAAGTCCGACGTTGTCGACAAAATAATATACACAAACAAGAGATCACAAGATTATCACAAATTGTTGGACATTGTTGCCAAGTGTATCGACATCAAATTTGGCGCTTTGACCAATCACAAAGGCAAAATTGATCGTGGATGGCTGCAATAATCGAAGAAAAGAAGATAAACTCGGCTGAGTTTATCTACAAAGCAGACTCTGCCAACGTGGGGAACAAGTCCTTCAAAGAAGATGGGTCATTTGGAGGATCCTCGGATATGGCCTAGTGATTGGCCGCTATTGGAGGTGAAAGGAGTACCTCTTAGACATGGGAAGGCTTTCCATGTTAACAAGAGGATGTTCGAGCTAATCTCTCTCGGTGCTCGGAAGAGCGTACGCCAAGAGAGCGACACACTGAGGGGGAATCGCTTGACCCCGAAGACACAAACGCCTCCTCTCCAACCAAGAAGAAAGTCGCCCTGCAGCCTACTAAGAAAGTCTCACGCCCCTGCAAAGAAAGAAAACCAAACATGCACCTGCCCGCAGCAGAGTCACCGCCTGCAAGCAGAGTCCCCGCCCAAGCGGCCGTATCACCCGCCCTCGCAGCGCCGGTCGAGAAGGACTCACAAATTCCTTCTCTCGATCGTCAAAAGAGGAGAACGATGCCTAGACGGCCACTCTAAACAAACACAAGCACCGCCCCAAATGCCAAGATTCGAGGACACCGTCTCGAACCGTAAATCCCTCGTACAAACCAAGAGACGAAGAAGACTTGTAAAGCAATCCGAACAGAGAAACCAAATGAGTCGGCTACTCGCCTAGCACAAATACACGGAGACTACTCGGAGAAGTAGAGTCTCCGGTAAGTAGTAGATGAAATAGCCAAGTCTGTCAAGGTGATCGTGAGAGGCAACTCAAGACACAAACAGTAGCTCACACAAATGAAACACAAGAAGAACCACCAGCAGATAGTGATGTAATGATCCTATCTCCACCTTACCCGCATATCCGTAATCGTCTGCGTGAGTGGAGAAAATGGAAGTTGAGCAAGTCAAGGGAACAGTTCCAACGGCCTGAATTCATAGAAGAAGAACTACTAAATTTCCTTGATTATCTACTCACATCTCTCTTTCTAGATGAAGACAACTCGCATGGATATTCTCGAGATCTACAAGGACAAGGAGAGAGAAAGCAAGTCGGGAAGCCGGGAAGACGCGAGAAGGCAAGATCGCCCTATCTCCGGACTACGTAACACTTCCATCCTCTCCTTGATGTCTTCTCCGAAAGTGATGAGGAACTGCAGAATGCCGCCGCCACGTAAGAGTTGCAATTGCAGCAAGCATTGCATGAATCAAGAATCCTTCACGAGCAAAGACCGATGGAGGGACCAGGAGAGTCCTCCGAACACACCGAAATCGATCCAATGGGAGTGGTTCAAAAATAGCCACCGATGTTGCTTTGCTACCACTTCCCCTCACTCGGAAGAAGGCAATAAGGAAATGGCGATGAAACTGGGGCTAGTGGGGACCCCAATCGAGCCAACCCCTATTGAAGGTGTGTTACCACCGCCCCAACGGCTGAACCATCAATTGCAATAGCCGAGTTTGGAGACGAGTGACCCCACTCCAAGTCACTCACCGGTGCTCCACCGTGCTCGGGGAAACTCCCTCCACCGCAAAAAGGTCTGGGAGGATGTCGCAGATGACTCCACAAAGAATGTAGGAGGCGAAGCAAAGAACACTCAAACACAAGAAGAATGAAAGAAGTTGCCACCAACGAAGCTCGAGATTGAGACTGTCTCACTGAGGTGCCAACAGCTCGAAGGCTAATGACGCGCCGATGCAAAATCGAGGCACGAGGAAGGAATGCCACGGGAGTTAACACTGGCGCGATGAAAGTGCAATCCATGGGGTTGAGACTCCAATGGATGCCATCGTAGAAGACCCTAAGACAGTGACACACCGTCGAAAGGGAAGCCCAGCCTCGCAGCAGAGAGACCGCCGGAGGAAATGAAGGCCACGGGAGGTTGAGACTTCCCGGGGTAACACAACAAGTAGAGAAACATCCCTCCCGCAACCATCTATCCATCTCGAGAAGGAGATCAGCCGCACTTCATGATTCCCAGACAACCCCGATGTCACCTTTCTCGGGATCGGGAAGGCGAAGAAGAAAGCCAACCCCATGACAAATCCAAAAGACTCACCATGTGCGGATGTTCCAGGCACGAGCAAGTCTGATCCCAAGACTACTCGTCGACCTTTAATTTTGATGATGAGCCACCAATGGAAATCTCATCATCGTCCGATGACGCTTCGATAAGGCCGAGGACCGTCTACTCAAAAGGAGAAATCACCGAGACCAACGAAGTTGCGTTAAGACAGCCGAGGCTCGCAAGCCGAGCCCATCGCACCACAAAACACAACAACCCGAGACCACTGCTTCCGACTCCTCAAGCTACAGCCTAGATCGATTCCCAAAAGAACTTCACGTCCACCGCTTATCATCGAACAAATCCCGGATGGCGGTGATGAATCCTTTGTGAATCTTTCCCTTTCTCACTAGAGATACTTTAACTCCACGAAGAGTCGAAAAATGAGCAAGCACGCTATCACGACCAGCTCCCGTTTTTCACTCGAGGCACCATTGTTCCAAATGATTTCGATTTCGACGTATGGCCATCACCGCAATGTAAGAATCACCAAATACGAAGTGTTCAAGGCACTCTTCTTTGAAGTTGAAAAGATGGAAAGGCATCGCCTCCTTGATATGCGCCCGGACAACAGAGATGCTAACCTTACAAATTTGACTTGAGAGGCATCACAATCGATAAGGGAATGGTGGCAACAAAGAAGAATCAATGCGTGTGGAACAGTGAGATACTTCGCATACAATTATTTAACAAGTCGGTGTGGAGAGTGAAACTGTTGATGCGAAAACGGTCAGCGGAACACATTGAACATATGCACGAAGCTCACACTCGCGAGATCAAGTCATGCGTGAGCGTAATGCAAATGATATACAAACGCGCTTGGAAGAACACATGACAAGAAAATTCAGCCTTCTCATGGCCGAGATGAAGCTGATTTCATTGAGAATCCAACGCTACTCGATCAATTCGCGACGCAAAGATACAACGCAGCAGACTTGAAGCAAAATTCAACCATCGAGACTCGACTTCATGCTTGCCAAAGATGTTCCACGGGGTTCCTCTATCCTTTGATGATGCCAAAAAGGGGGAAGAGGAATACCTTAAAGCAAAGAAAATCTGAAAAGAAAGGAGCAAATGACAAGGGAACAATGAGAAGGAAAATCACCGAGGAAATTTTGAAGTCAAGAAAGGAAAATCACGAGGGGAAGGATCAAAGAATATGACCTTGATGATTGCACAAACCCCCAACAGGTCCTCACACAAATGACATTATAAGCGAAAAACTCCCGTGACTCGCCACTCCAACACTCTTTGTATCTATGGCCGAGAAGAGAAAAGAAATTGAAGCGGGGATGAAGGAGGTGGAAGGAAGAATGGATGCCAGGGTAATGAACATTTTGAAAGAACACGGAGGCATTCCATTGACAGAGACACGTATGCCATCTCGGATGTCGGGGCAGCCAAGATCGCTGACGAATTCAAAACGCTCGAATCAAGGTTATTTTGCAAATTTGTCCTTGGCTCAAGCTTGGGACCAGACGGGAAAAGGGTCTCACATTATGTGAAGAAGCCGATAGACAGAGACAACCGGATCCTCACTGGCCGGTCACTCACGGGCACTCACCGAGCAAGAAGCCCCCAAGACAAGATACGCCCAGGTAGAGAAGAAGCGGCGGTGAGGAGGAAGAAGCTTGCACCTAGGCCTCTCGCCAAGAATATTGAATACGTAGATCCAGGAAAGAAAGGAGGGATCTACTGGGCTGGGCTTGACCATGTGGCGAACTTGCAAGTGGCTAAAACCAACGCTGAGTATGCAAGAAGGATAGAAGAAGAAAACAAGAGACAAACTCAGCTATGGGAGGAGAGACAGGAAAGATTAAGAAGAGATGAAGTCGCCGTAAAGGCATATGAGAAGAAAAAAGAAGGCAAATGATGACGAGAAGAAGAGAAGAAGAGAAGAAGATCTTGATCAAGATGAAAGAAGGAGACAAATGAAGGAGATGAAGTGTTGTTGTGTCCAACCCTTCGTGTATTTTATATGTAAATACATACAATGTAAGTCTTCTGTAATAATTCTATAAATTTTTTGAGACAATTACATACTCGGATACACCTTGTAAACAGTAGTGTTAAGCACAAGAATGATATGATCAATGAAAAGATTGATTATGCGCATACATTCTATGTCAATACACCATCTGTATGTATCTTTGTTATTTGCATCTTTGTATGATTTAAGTTTTGGCATCATCAAAAAGGGGGAAATTGTTAGGAATTTTATTGTTTAGATTTTGATGAATGCCATGTAAAACTTAGAATAGAAAGTTGGCTCCCCAATTCTTGCTTTGTAATGTATTGTAACAATTAGAGCTGACCAAGCTGAGTTAAGTCGCCACGCTCCAACTAGCAAGAAGACAACTCGAAGGCTTGAAGGAAAACTCATTGAGACAAATTTGAGTACAACAAAGAAGAGCAGACAGAACTCGATTGAAGGAGCGGTGAGATACAAAGTGGAACATCACCAAGTCAACTCAAGAGAAGCCAAGTCTCAAGTCGAAGTGGCGAAAGAGTCATCCAATGATTGGAAGCTGACTCTAAGTCACCTGGGAAAGCGAGAAATGCGGTCAAGTCGAGATAATCAAAAAGAACCGTTGCCGCGTAAATCAAGAGATTTACTTAAACAAGTAATATCTCCATACTACCTTTCTTGGAGTGCTCATCCCGAAGCGTGCAAAGAAATGAACCAATGGGAAGCACTACACCGTGTCGTGCGAAAAGGTGATAAAACATTTCATACGAGGAAATGGCAATTCCAAGAACTCGCAAACCAACGATCGCAAAGTGATTTTCAAAAATGAGCCTATCTCTTCAACGGGCAAATTTTTGAAAGTTCACTATAAAAGGCCGAGAAGTTTGATTAAGAAGAATGATGCGTGGATGCGTGAATGACACACACGTGAGATATACGAGCTTATCAAAATCGAAACATTCTCAATCCTCAAGCCTACATCTCAAGTACATCAATCCAACACTTACCTGTGAAGGAACGAGAACTTCAATCGGTTGAAGAGGAAAACATCAAAACAAGGGGGTCTACATTCCAAGAAGGATTGTAGAAAGGTTCAAGGCGTGAACCAAGTCTTAAGCTTTTGGAGGGCTTCGTGATCAAATCCAAAGTGCTTGAGCAAGTGAGTCAGTAGTAGCAAGGCCGCCTGTGAAGAAGGCCCGTCAGTCGCACGAGAAGCCACCGAGTGATCAAGGCGTCTCGGCATCGAGTCCCAAAGGATCAAGTCGGCCGTTGTGATCAAGACTTGTATCCGGACTGCTACCACTTTGTAAACCGATCATTACTTAGTGGATTCCTCCGAGTTGGAGAAGAGAGGAGTAGAAGAATTACCCCATCTTCGAACCTCTATAAAAACCTTCTTCGTGTCATTTACTTTACAAAGACTTAAATATCCGCACTTTTAATTGCTTATATCTCACGATAAATCTGCTATCCATTTGATAATCCATAAGTACTAAATCAAGTCAGAAAACTTTGCTTAATCAAACTTAAGGGTGTTAAGTCTTCCGCTGAAAAACAAAACCACAAATGAGTCAAATTATAGCCAACAAAATTTGAGTTACTCTACTAACGACTCACAGTTCTGCATGAGAGATTAACTCTCTTGAGTGACTAATTAGACTGTCCCATCAAGGATACAATTGTAGAACTCTCAGATTTAAAAGGACTAAATCGAAAATTTGGTAAGGTTTATTCAACCCCCTTCTAAACCTTACACTTACACTCCTTGGGACCTACACAAATTTATCAAAGAGTTAAATAAATAAGATGCAGAATTAAAGTGTTGAAATGTAAATGACACGATAAGTTTTTATAGAGGTTCAAGATGGGGTAATTCTTCTACTAAGTATTGATCAAGATACGAGTGGTAATGTCCGGATACAAGTCTTGATCACACAAATTGACTTGATCCTTTGGGACTCGATCCGAGATGCCTTGGTCACGCACTTGGTGGCTCGTGCGACTCGGCCTTCTTCACAGGGCAAATTGCTTGCTACTACAACCCACTTGCTCAAGCTTCTTGGATTTGATCACGAAGCCCTCCAAAACTTGAGACGGTTCGACCTTGAACCTTCCTACAATCCTCCGTGGAATGTAGACCCTTGATTCTTCAAACATTTCCTCTTCAACCGATTGAAGTTATCTTTCCTTCACGGAGTGAGTGTTGGATTGATTTTCTTCGTAATGTAGGCTTGAAGATTAATCTTGAATGATTTGAGAATATTTTTGGCTCTGATTCAAATGTTTGCTTGAATGTTCGCGGTTCGTAACCTTCTCTCGAGTTATTCCTCGGCCTTTTATAGTGATCTTTCAAAAATCGCCCGTTGAAGAGATAGGCTTATTTTTAAAGTCACTTGTGGTCGTTGGCTTGTCTTGTTGCGATCCTTGAATTGCCACTTCCTCGTATGAATTGTTCTTGACTTTTTTCGTAGTTCGACATGGTGCAGTGCTTCCCATCGTTTTATTCCTTTTGCACGCTTCGGGACCGAGCACTTCAAGAAAGGTAGTATGGAGGCATTACTTGTTTAAGTAATTCTCTTGATTTCTATGCAACGGATCTCTTTCGATTGTCTTGACTTGATCGCATTTTCTTCACATCCCCGAGGTGACTTCGAGTCGCCTTCCAATCATTTGATGACTCTTCTCACTTCAACCTCGAGACTTCTACTGTCTTGAGTTGACTTGGGCGATACTTTACTCACCGCACCTTCATGAGTTCCCGTCTTCTCTTCTTTGCCATACTCGGTTGTCTTGCGAGTCTTCCTTCTAGTCTCCGTTGTCTTCTTGCATGTTTAGGCATAGTGACGATTTAACTCACTTGACCAAATCTATCTATTACAATGCAATCGATTTACAACAAAAATGGGGTGCCAACTTCCTATTCTAAGTTTCACATGGCATTCATCAAAATCTATTATGCCTCTCAAGTAAGCGATAAGGTTGGCATCTCTCATCCGATCTCATGTCCATCGAGGCCTGGTGCCTCTCTATCCATTCAATTTCAGCAAATAATGCTTTGAACACTTCCCGAACTTCAATGCTCCTCTGTTTTCAAATGGTGGACGGCCAAGCGTCAAAATCATAGTCACCGAACGATGGTATCTCGATGGAATGACAGATCTCGGTGCCGTGGAAGCGCTCGAGATCTCTTTTCGACTCTTCAGGGAGGTCGGGTACCTCCGCAGAGAAGGAAATGATTCTACAAAGGGATCATCATGGGCAATTGGGATTTGTTCAATGATGAGTGGTGCTCGTGAAGTTCCTTGTGGAGTCGAACTTGATGCGGCTGGGAGCCCGCGATGGACTCTGTTTGGGTCCATTGTGAAGTTGACCCCTTGCGAGCCTCAACTGTCTCAACAACCGTTGGTCTCAAATGGTTTTTCCAAGTGATGGATCAAAGATAGGGAGGGATGTTCTGACTTCCCGGCTTTCTTACCCCGGAAGTCTCAACCTCCCGTTGGCCTTCATTACCTCCTGCAGCCTCAATCGCAATGAGGCTTGGACATCCCTTTCGGCAAATGTCACTGTCTTAGGGTCTTTCATGGTGGCATCCATTGGAGTCTCAACTCCATGGATTGCACTTTCGCCGCCAATGTTGACTCCCGGTTTGTTCCTTCCTCGTGCCTCGACCGCATCGAAACAGCGTCATTAGCCTTCGTAGCGGTTGGCACCTCACCGAGAGACAAGTCTCAACTGCCCGAGCCTCGTTGATGACAACTTGTTGTGTACTTTGTGTTTGTTCTTTCTCCACTTCGCCTCCTAGATTCATTGTGGAGTCACCGCAGATCCTCCGACCTTCTGCGGTGGAGGGAGTTTCCCCTCACCGGCACACCACCGAGTGACTTGAATGGGGTCACTCGTCTCGGACTCCCGGTACTTTCCACCGAGTATTCGATCGTTGGGGCAAGTGGTAAGACAACTTCATTAGGGGTTGGCTCGACCGGGGTCCCCACTATCCCGCCATCGCCCCTTTAAATCCTTCTTCCGAGTGAGTCGTGGAAGTGGTGGCGAACAACGGTGGCAATATGTTGCACCACTCCCATTGGGTATATCTCCACCGGTGTGTTTGGAGGACTCTCCTGGTCCCTCCATCATTCTTTGCTCATGAAGGATTCTCGACTCTTGCATTGCTTGCTGCATTTGCAACTCTTCTCCGCGAAAGAACAGGGTCCAGATCCTCCTCACTTTCGATAGACGTCCAAAGTGAGGATGTGTATGTTCTATGGTGCCGATGAGAGGGCGATGCGGCCTTCTCACGTGCCTCCTCGTCCTCACCGCTTTAGCCCATTCATTTTCTCTTGAATCTCCAAAGATATTGATGCAATTATCCTCGTAAAGGGCTTGCGATTACTATGTCCACCTCAAGGAATCAAGAGTTCTTCTTCCCTCAAAGAATGAACTCGTATTTTCAAACCGCACTGGATAGGCTCGCCTTCCATTTTCTCCACTCTCATGCAGACGATTTTGGATGTCCGGATACAATGGAGAGTGCATGATTACATCATCTTGATCATTCTCTTGGCCCCCTCGTTTCCGAGGTATTAAGGGTAGCAGATTTTTTGCCGACACCTTCAAAGAATTCTCGGTGGAGAGACAACCCTATTAACAGTGATTTGGTTGTCTCGGATGTGCCTTGTTCCACGCTTGTTCTGCTTCTGCCACCGGGTCATCGAGTTGCTTCGCTGGATCGGCCTCAACAGACTTGGCGCTTTCATCAATCACTGAGACTCCACTTCTCCGGCCAGCCTCGGGTATCTTCTCCACCGTGAGTGGTGACTCGGCCCGGTTTCTCAAGCTCGGAACACTTGAAAATTCCTCTTCTTCTACTTGTTTGTACCGAGGGATTTCTCGTTCGGATAAAGTTTCTTCCCGAGTCTTGGGTAGCGGGGGCCCACGATCTTGTTGTTTTCTTCGAGGAGTCGTCTTGGCTTATCGCTCCTTTTCTTGACGACCGAAGAAGGTATTTGGGATTCCTTCTCTATTGAGGCCGCAGGGCGGGAGACACGGCTGCATGGGGGAGTAACTCTACCGAGGGGGGAGCATTTGTTTTTCTTTGTTGCAAGGGCGTAGTTCTCTTAGCAAATGCAGGGGCGCCTTCTTCTTTGGTGGAGAGGAGACAGTTGTATCTTCGAGGTCACCGATTCCCCTCACTCGTGACGCTCTCTTAGCGTAGGCTCTCTTCTCGTGCGCCCGAGAGGTTTGATCTCGAACATCCTCTTGTTTACATGGAACGCCTCTTTCCATGTCGAAGAGGACTCCTTTTACCTCCATCACCACCAATCACTGCACCGTATCCTAGGAACCTCCAAACGTTCCACCCTCCTTGAAGGATTTGTTCCCAACGTTACGCGCGAGTCCCCGTGAGACAAACTTCAGCCAGATTCACTTTCTTTTCTTCAATGATCGCAGCCCATTACGATCGATTTTGCTTTAGACGATTGGTCAAAGCCGCCAAATTTGATGTCTATGCATTTGGCAACGATGTCCAACAATTTGTGGTAGTCCTCCTTCGAGCCTCTTGTTAGTTGTGTAGACTATCTTTTTCAAAGATAATCGGTCTTGGCTACTTCCTTCCAAGCAAAGCGGCCAAGTCAACATCGACTTCATTGATATCCGGTGTTCCTTCCGCCTAACGGCGTGTTCGCCAAATCCTTGGCGCAATGATGAACTCCTTCCCGTGAACGCAGGATTTGATCCCCTCATCGTGAATCTCGGCGTTTACGTGAGAACCGTGCGACCTCTTCCACATAGGTCATCGGAAACTCCATCGTCCGAAATGGTTTTAGCCCGAGGCGTTTCTAGTTTTTCAGCGATCTTCTTTACGAGAGCTTCATCGGACCCCTGTTTGACCATGCCCTCGAAATCCACAAGAGACCCTGTGGATTTGCTTTCCTAGCTTGACAAAATCATGAGTAGATGCCATTTTTCAGTATTTCACCGAACGAGACTTAGAAGGTGATTTGAAGATTGATAGGTTTTTGAGAGAGAGTTTTTGCCTTTGCTTTTGAGAGAGAAAAATGAACAGTTTTTGGTAATGTGTGAGAGAAACGGACGAAAATGGTTTAAGTATGGTTCATGAAAGGACGTGCGGGTGGTTTTTGAAATGTGATTAAAATCAACGGGCTTAGATTTTGCACGCCGATTAGCATTTAATGTCTCGTATTTAATGCGGCAGCATTTATATCCAATCATAAGCTTGGTGTGCAGCTTTTGCCTGTACACGTCATAATTATGCTGACGTCATTCTTAAAAACATTCTCGCTTAGTAAAAACAATTGTGTTTTTTTGTCACTTTGCTCATAAATGACTCAGCTTTTCCCTTAGCTGATTTAACTCTTCTTCTCACAGTTCTCCTAGTGACTCAAATTGTCGCTAACTCCCTGTACAATTGTCTTTCCGATATGGCTAATTTACTTAGCTGATTTGAGATTTCAGCTCTTTTTCCCTTTTTCATGTTTCATTTCTTTTCTTTGAGTCTTCTGAGTGTCAGCTCAGCTCAATTAACCCTAACTCATGCTTGAGTTCTTCAAATCTTGACTCACATAATGGTTTTGTGAATATGTCACCAACCCGTTTATCGCTTGAAATATATTCCAAGGTGATGTCCTTCTTTTCAACATGATTTCTTATGAAGTGATATCCGACATCGATATGATTTGTTCTTGAGTGCAACACAGGATTTTGAGTGATTGCAATTGCACTTGTGTTATCACACATGATTGGAATTTCCTTTTCTTCAACTTCATAGTCTCTCACCGATGTCTCATCCATAGGACTTGGGCACAACAATTTGCCATGAGCCTATGTATTCTCGCTTTGTAGAGGTGGCTATTGAATTTTGCTTTTTGCTAAACCAGAAATTATCTTGTTTCCAGGCATTTGACATGTGCCGAGGTGCTCTTCCTATCAACTCTACATCCAAAGATAGTCGAGTCCGAATATCCAATTAGCTTGAATCCACCTTCCTTTGGATACCATAAGCCAACTTCTTGGCTTCCTTTCAAATATCTCAAGATCCTTGCTTTGCCGTCATATGGCTTTCTTTTGGAGCAGATTGAAATCTTGCACATGTACCTACAAAGAAAGGTGATGTCCGCTCCGCTTCTTTGTAAGATAGAGCAATGATCTAATAAGTGCTCGTATCTTGTTTGATCTACAAAGCTTGCCATCCGCATCCATATCCATTTTGATGATGTATTCATTGATATTTTTATCAAGACTTTTCTTCCATACTAAATTTCTTCATTAAATCTCCGGTGTATTTTGTTTGACTTATGAAGGTCCCATCCTTCAAATTGTTTCACTTGGAGTCCAAGGAAGAATGTCGACTCTCCCATCATGCTCATTTCGAATTTGCTTTGCATAAGATTTGAAAATTTATCATACAGCTCTTTGTTTGTGGATCCAAAGATGATGTCATCCACATATATTTGAACAAGCAATATACTCTTCGCATCTTGAATTCTGAAGAGTGTTCTATCCAATTTGCCTTTTGTGAATCCGTTCTCAGTCAGGAATTGTGACAAAGTATCATACCATGCTCTGGGTGCCTGTTTCAATCCATATATAGCTTTCTTGAGTTTGTATACCTTATCTCCAAGAGTCTTCTACTCAAATCTTGGAGGTTGTTCAACATACACTTCTTCTTCCAATAAACCATTAAGGAATGCACTTTTTACATCCATTTGATATACAATAAAATTCTTGTGAGCTGCATAGGCAAGAAACTTCCTTCTAGCTTCCAATCTTGCTACAGGGGCAAATGTTTCATCAAAATCTATCCCTTCTTCTTGGCAATATCCTTTGGCTACTAATCTTGCTTTGTTTCTTACCACAGAACCTTCCTCGTTCATCTTGTTTCTGAACACCTATTTAGTGCCAATAACATTTTGATGGGTGGGTCTTTGAACCAATTCCCATACTTTATTTCTTTCAAACTGATTCATCTCGTCTTGCATGGCTTGAATCCAATGTGTGTCATCCAGATTGTGACACATCTTTAGGCTCTATTTGTGAGATGAAGCGGTGAACATTGCTTTTGTTGAGTTCGATCTTGTTTTGACACCTTCTCTTACATCTCCAATGGCTAGTTACGGTGGATGGTCTCTCGGCCATCTTACATCAGGTTGGAGTAAGTTAGTTTGATTCGAGACATCTTGCAAATGTGTTGCTTTGATCGATTCTCTTGTCATCACTTAGCCGCAGATTTTCCACTGCTTTTGAGACTCGGCTATCTCATCTTCATCCGGGTTTATAATTCCGGCTTGACTTGACAGATAGGGACTCTTTTGCATGGTTGGTTGATTCAAACATCGGTCACCGACTCTTCAATGTCTTCTCCATTTACATTTGGCTCATCAAACACCACATGAATGGATTCCTCCGTAACCATAGTCCTCTTGTTAAGTACTCAGAGGCTTTGCTTTGTGAGTATCCCAAGAAGATACCTCCGTGCATCGGCTTTAGCATCACAAGCCTTTAAATTATCTTTGCCATTGTTATGGATGAAGCATTTGCATCCAAATATTTTAAAATATGCAACATTTGGCTTTCTCCCATCCAAATCTCATAGGAGTCTTTGTCACTTTGTCTATTTATCATGCATCTATTTTGAGTGTAGCATGATGTGTTTATTGCTTGACCCAAAATCTTTTAGGTAGCCTGCTTCACTAACATGGTCCTTGCCGCTTTTTAAGAGTTCTATTCCTTCTTTCTCGCAACTCCATTCTCACGCTGTGGAGTCCTTGCTTTGCAGATAATTCGTGACCAATACCATTTTCAATACAATCGAGTTATTATACCATTGACAAACTCGGTTCCTCCGTCTCGATCTTATTTTGATAATGGTTTGACTTTTCTCATTTTGAATCCTCTTCATCGATTGTGGTAGTTTCAGAGAGTTTCTTTCTTCTTACACGTGAATATTGTCCATGTATATCTTGAGTAGTCAACTACTATCACCAAGGTGTATTTCTTCCCACTTATGCTAGGTTCAATCGACCAAATAGATCCATATGTAGCAGGTGCAATATTCTTGTTGAAGATGGACATGTCTTTTCTTTGAATGATGATTTGATTTGCTTTCCCTTCTGACATGCGTCACATATACTCTCCTTCTTGTATACTGAGTCTGGAAGTCCTTCCACAAGATTGCTTCTGGAAAGCTTGTTAATCGTTTTGAAATTCAGGTGACTCAGCTTCTTGTGCCACAACCAACTTGACTCAGTTGTGCTCTTTGCTAATAGACAGGTGCTTGGTGTTTCAGTTGACCAATCCACGACATACATGTTCTTTTGTCTCGCATCCTTGCAACACAACTTCATTGATTGAGATCCTTGATTTGGCATATACCCATGTTAAATCCAACATTATAACCCTTGTCACAGAGTTGGCTGATGATTAGCAAGTTAAAGTTGAGTCCTTCAACATATGCAAAATCTGTGATTTCTAATCAATTTTTCTTGATGGATCCAATGCCTCTTATTTCTCTTGAGCTTCATTTCCTCCAAAGATGACTTTTGCACCTCGACTTCCTTGAATTTTGACAGATTTTTCTTGTTTCTGTCGTCATGTGTCCGGGAATGACCCACTATCCATGTACCAGTTCCTTGGCACTCACTTTTGTTCCTTGGACCTGCAATCAAGGAAATTAAGTTTTAGGTACCCATACTTGTCCTGGTTACGAGGGGTTAGTATTGTAAGATGATCCAACCAACCTATAGCCAATTGATTTGACTCTAAGAGGTTGCCATCTATCGATTGCCATAATCATAATTAACTTTAGCAAATTTCTTGGGGTTCTAGGTTCATACAAATTGTCTCTTTTGTCCGTATGCCCGTAGGTGTTTTAGCAATTGCCTTCTTTGGGTAGTTGTGATGTCTCCGAGTGTAGTGCCTAGGTGCATGTGTGTCTTTGATGAAAGCTCTTATACCTTTGGAATGGCCTTTCTTGAGTTCTAGGCCTTTGCCATTTGGGCTTATATTCCATAGGTCTTTCTTTGATAGTTCACATTATTCCAATCGACTTGGCTTGGGTGCTTTCTACCATTCCCTTCATATGTATTTCTTTTATAGAACTTAAGGGATTTTTGGTAGCTCTGTTTCTTCTTTACTGAGTATTTCTGTTGGGAGTTTCTTTGAGAACTCGGGGATTTCTTCTCGCTTGTCCTCTCAAAGACACTCAACTCAGTTGTTTCCTTTCCTTTTCCTTTATAGCCAAGGCCAGTTTGCTTGTGATTTTGATTTGGAATAGATGTGTGTGCACCATTTGGAGTTTTGGAATTTTGAGATATTTCATTGCTTGAAGATCCTTTTTCGAAAATCACTTTTGGAGCTTGACATAGCACAGAGGAATTAAATACTAAGCATGTCTTGTCTCCACATTCTCTTTGACTCATAATAAGATCATCCAATGATTTAGATGCCTTAGTGAATGAGGCAATCACATTTTTGAGGTCATTTTCCCTCTTTTCTATAGCCGCTATTTCTGCTATTAGCTTAGCATTTTCAGTCTTTAGACTTTCATTCTCATCAGCTATTTGACTTTGCGTACTCAGCTCCTTAGTCAGCTATGATTTTTGACTCTTGAGTAGGTTGTTTTCCTCATTTAGTAGTGTGTGTGAGGATTTAATGTGTTCAAAATCTTTCATCATTTTGCCTAATGAATCATAAAGATTAGTGGGTGATGAAGTGTGTGTGTCACAGTCACTATCATTAGAATCTGAGTGTGATGAGTTAGAGTGTACCTCATCTTCTTGGTCAGGTTGGTCTTGCTCCTTGGCCATGAAATGCAGATCAAGACTTCTTCTTCGAGTCACTTGAGTAGTCGCCTTCACTCTTTCTCGAATCACCGTGTCTCTTGACTTGGCCGTTGTCTCAACGATCTCGGCTGAACAACATTGCCTTTTTTCTTTTCTTGTCTTCTTTCTCGAAGACCTTTCTTCTTCTTCATTCCTGTATTTGTTGACTACGAGGATATCGGCAATCAATGGCATAGTGACCGGTTGCTGCGGTTCAGAGATAGATTTTCAACCTTTTGATCACTCTTTCCATTCTTGGATTGTCACCCTTTGATATTCACTTTTTGATGCTCTGTTCTCTTGGTTCGCCTATCTTCCCTTGACTTGGAGGAGCCGAGTGTCTTCCGGAGGATTCGCCCTTGCCTCTCTTGTAGTTCTTATTGAAGAACTTGTTAAACCTTTTAACCATCGGGGTTATTTCCTCTCGAGTCAATGACTTCTTTGACCTCGGCTCTCTTGCCATCCTTAACAATTAGAAGCAGTTGTTTTGGGTACAATTTGTCTCTTCCTCGTCTTTTTCTTCTCACTCAAATTCGTAGGCTTTGCGATCCGAGAATAGCTCATGGTTGGATGTCTTGGATAGGTCCATGGAATGTCTCCGAGTGCCATAACCTTCATTTCCCATTCACCGGGAGACTTTTTAGGATCTTCATACACATTTCCTTCTCGTGTATATTCTTTTCCAAGTGCGAGATAGCTCGTTGGTAATTTCGCGTGAATCGAGCATCCATTGATCCAAGGTCTCTCTGCGATCATTTGAAATTCTCAAATTTCTCAGACAAAGAATCGATAATTTATTTTCCTTGATTTGCTCTAAGCCTTCACAAATCAATGTTAGCTTGTCCCATTTCTTTAGTCGTTTTGCATGATTTGACTTTATTGAACATGGCCTTGTCCAAGGTTTTGTAAAGAATGTCCTTGGCCACATTGTCCAGGTTATATCTTTTACCTCATCATTTGTCCATTCGGCTCTTGGTTTTTCAACCATAGGCTGATCCGGGAGCAACATCCTATTCACCTTGAGATGCAGCTCTCCTTACAGTGTTCACTTTTAAAATTTGCAGTGGCCCATCCTCTATCACTATCCACATCTCATCATGTAATCTTTGATAGATGAGATCGCATCACGAATTTTCCAATCATCAAATTCTTCAATTGTGAACATAGGGATGCGTGTCAAATTTGCCTCCGTGATAATAACTTTCGATGGTAAAAAGAGTTTTGAAAACTTAAGTGCTAAAACAGACTTTGAAAAATTTGGAGATCTAGTTCAGTAACCAGTGCGGAAGGCTCAATGAACCAACCGCTCTGATACCACTTGTAGGTCCCAAGGGGTGTGAGTGTAAGGTTTAGAAGGGGGGTTGAATAAACCTTACCAACTTTTCAAATTAGTCCTTTTAAGTAATCAGAGTTAGTACTTCAGAGCTGTGTCCTTGATGGACAGCTAAGTTTGTTAATCAGCAGAGTTAGTCTCGCAACAGACTCGACTGAGCTGTTGATAAAATAACTCAGCAGTTTTGACTAAAGACTTAACTCGACTGTGATTTGTTTTCAGCGGAAGACATAACACCCTTGAATTTGGTTAAGTTTGTTTTAATACTTGGTTTAGCACACTGTTGATTATCAATTGGATGGCAAATTTATCACCAGAGTTAAATAAATAAGATGCAGGAATTAAAGTGCTAAAATGTAAATGACACGATAAGTTTTTATAGAGGTTCGAAGATGGGGTAATTCTTCTAATCCTCCCTTCTCCAACTCCTGGAGGAATCCACTATGTATTGATCAAGATACGAGTGGTAATGTCCCGAGATACAAGTCTTGATCACACACCTGACTTAATCCTTTGGGACTCGGTCTGGAGATGCCTTGTCACGCACCGGCTTCTCGTGACGACTCAGCCTTCTTCACGGCAACCGCTTTGCTACTACAACCCACTTGCTCAAGCTTCTTGGATTTGATCACGAAGCCCTCCAAAACTTGAGACTGGTTGGACCTTGAACCTTCCTACAATCCTCCGTGGAATGTAGACCCCTTGATTCTTCAAAACTTTCCTCTTCAACTGATTGAAGTTATCTTTCCTTCACAGGTGAGTGTTGGATTCATTTTCTTCGTAATGTAGGCTTGAAGATTAATCTTGAATGATTTGAGAATATTTTAGGCTACTGATTCAAATGTTTGCTTGAATATTCGCGTTCGGGTAACCTTCTCTCGAGTTATTCCTCGGCCTTTTATAGTGATCTTTCAAAAATCAGCCCGTTGAAGAGATAGGCTTATTTTTGAAAGTCACTTGTGGTCGTTGGCTTGTCTTGTTGAAGTCCTTGGAATTTCCACTTCCTGTAAATTGTTCTTCATCTTTTTGAGTTCGACATGGTGCGGTGCTTCCCATTGGTTTATTCCTTTTGCACGATTAAGGGACCGAGCACTTCAAGAAAGGTAGTATGGAGGTATTACTTGTTTAAGTAATTCTCTTGATTTACGTGCAACGGATCTCTTTCGATTGTCTTGACTTGACCGCATTTTCTTCACATCCCCAGGTGACTTCGAGTCGACTTCCAATCATTTGATGACTCTTCTCATCACTTCAACCTTGAGACTTGGCCGTCTTGAGTTGACTTGGTCGATACTTTACTCACCGCATCTCACCGCACCTTGATCGAGTTCCCGTCTTCTCTTCTTTGCCATACTCGGTTGTCTTGCAAATGAGTCTTCCTTTCTAGTCTCCGGTTGTCTTCTTGCATGTTTAGGCATAGTGACTTAACTCACTTGACCACCTATCTATTACAATGCGCTTTACAACAAAAATGGGGTGCCAACTTCCTATTCTAAGTTTTACATGGCCTTCATCAAAATGTACAAAATGATTTCCCAACACCTAATCACCAAAATGTTATTGGTGCTACGTGGGTATTCAGAACAAGATGAATAAGGAAGGATCCAGAGTGAGAAACAAAGCGAGATTGGTAGCCAAAGGATATTGCCAAGAAGAAGGTATAGATTTTGATGAAACCTTTGCTCCTGTTGCTAGATTGGAAGCAATAACGATGTTTCTTGCTTACGTTGCACACAAGAACTTCACTGTATATCAAATGGATATGAAAAGTGCATTTCTAAATGGACTTTTAGAAGAAGAAGTCTATGTTGAACAACCTCCAAGTTTTGGAGCGTAAAACTATTGGAGATAAAGTTTACAAGCTCAAGAAAGCATTGTCCAGATTGAAACAAGCACCAAGAGCATGGTATGACACATTGTCAAAATTTCTAACTGACAATTGATTCACCAAAGAAAAAGTTGATAGAACACTCTTCAATTTTCAAGATGGAGAGAGTATACTGCTTGTTCACATCTATGTAGATGATTTCATCTTTGGATCCACAAACAAAGAGTTGTGTGACAAGTTTTCAAACCTCATGCAAGAAATGTTTGAAATGGGCATGATGGGAGAGCTGACTTTCTTTTTAGGACTTCAAGTCAAGCAAATGAAAGATGGAACCTTCAGAAGTCAAAACAATATACTAGAGATTTAATGAAGAAATTTAGTATGGAAGAGAAGTTATCAGTGAAGATCCCAATGAACACATCAGTCAAAATGGACATGGATGCAGATGGCGAAGCTATTGATCAAACTAAATATAGAGCCCTCATTGGATCATTGCTCTATTTAATAGCCAGTACGCCAGATATCACCTTTGTTGTAGGTGTATGTGCCAGATTTCAATCTGCACCAAAAGAGAGTCATATGACTGCAGGTAAGAGAATCCTAAGGTATTTGAAGGGATGCCAAAAAGTTGGCTGTTAGGAAATTTATTGTTTAGATTTTGATGAATGCCATGTAAAACTTAGAATAGGAAGTTGGCACCCCAATTTTTGTTGTAAAATGCATTGTAATAAATAGGGCTAGTCAAGGTGAGTTAAGTCGGCTATGCCCAAACATGCAAGAAGACAATAACCGAGACTGGAAGACTCATTTGCAAGACAACCGAGTATGCCAAAGAAGAAAAGACGGAACTCTACTAAAGGAGCAGATGAGATGCAACAGTGGAGTATCGACAAAGTCAACTCAAGAAAAGCCAAGTCTCAAGTTGAAGTGACAAGAGTCATCCAATGATTGGAAGTCGACTCTAAGTCACCTGGGGAAAGCAAGGAAATGCGATTAGTCGAGATAATCAAAAAGATCCGTTGCACGTAAATCAAGAGAATTACTTAAACAAGTAATATCTCCATACTACCTTTCTCGAAGTGCTCACCCCGTCGAGCGTGCAAAAGGAATAAACCAATGGGAAGCACTACACCGTGTCGTAACTCGAAAGGTGAAGAACAATTCATACGAGGAAATGGTAATTCCAAGGATCGCAACAAGACAAGCCAACGATCGCAAGTGACTTTCAAAAATAAGCCTATCTCTTCAACGGGAAATTTTTCGAAAGATCACTATAAAAGGCTGAGAAATGACTTTGAGAAAAATAAGACCGGAACCACAAATATTCAAGCAATTATTCTATATTCTCAAGTCATTAAACGCTCAATCCTCAAGCCTACACTACGAATAACATCAATCCAACACTCACCTGTGAAGGAAAGATAACTTCAATCAGTTGAAGAGGAAATTACTGAAGAAGCAAGGGGTCTACATTCCACTAAGGATTGTAGGAAGGTTCAAGGTCGAACCAAGTCTTGAGCTTTTGGAGGGCTTCGTGATCAAATCCAAAGAGCTTGAGCAAGTGGGTTGTAGTAGCAAGGCAAATGCCCTGTGAAGAAGAAGCCGAGTCGCATTTGAGAAGCCACCGAGTGATCAAGGCGTCTCAGATCGAGTCCCAAAGGATCAAGTCACCAGTGTGATCAAGACTTGTATCTGGACTTACCACTTTGTTATTGATCAATACCTAGTGGATTCCTCCAGGAGTTGGAGAAAAGAGGAGTAGAAGAATTACCCCATCTTCGAACCTCTATAAAAATCTTATTGTGTCATTTACATTTCAAGATTTTAATTCTTGCATCATATTTGTTTAATTCTGACATATTTGCTATCCATTAGATAACCTCTAAGTACTAAATCAAGCTCTAAATCTCTCTTAACCAAACTTAAGGGTGTTAAGTCTTTCATTAAAACAAACCACACCGAGTTAATTTAGACTTAACAAAAGTTATTCCATCAACACTCGCTTAAGTCCGTTGAGAGACTAACTCTACTGATTAACTAAATTGGTCATCACCAAGGACACAATTGCAAGATCAACTCGAATTTTTAAAAGGACTAAATCAAAAATTTGCAAGTTTATTCAACCCCCCTTCTAAACCTTACACTTACACCCCTTGGGACCTACAAGTGGTATCGAGCGGTTGGTTCATTGAGCCTTCCGCACCGTTTATCAACTAGATCTCCAAACTTTTCAAAGTCCGCTTTAGTACTTAAACTTTCAAAACTCTTTTTATCATTAAAATTTATTATCATCGGCTAAATTTGACACGATCCCTATGTTCACAATTGAAGAATTTGATGATTGGAAAATTCGTGATGCAGCTCATCTATCAAAGATTACATGATGAGATGTGGATAGTGATAGAAGATGGGCCATCGCAAATCTTAAAGGTGAACACAAATTGTAAGAAGAGTCAGCACTCAAGGAGAATAGATGTTGCTCCTGCATCACCTGCCATGGTTGAAAAACCAAGAACCAATGGACAAATGATGACAGAAAAAGATACAACCTCGGACAATGTAGCCAAGGACATCCTTTACAAAACTCGACAAAGCCATGTTCAATAAAGTCAAATCATGCAAAACGGCTAAAGAAATCGGGACAAGCCGACATTAATTTGTGAAGGCTCGTGAGCAAATCAAAGAAAACAAATTATCGGTGGTTGTACG
The DNA here is from genome assembly GCA_016081115.2 of Rehmannia glutinosa. Taxonomy (NCBI): domain Eukaryota; kingdom Viridiplantae; phylum Streptophyta; class Magnoliopsida; order Lamiales; family Orobanchaceae; genus Rehmannia; species Rehmannia glutinosa. The sequence goes on along the minus strand of CM071929.1, from coordinate 9,983,407 downwards.
TAAATTTGAGAACTTCAAAATGATCTCGAGAGAAAACCTGGATCAATTGGATGCTCGGTTCACGTAAATCACCAACGAGCTATCTGCACTTGGAAAGGAATATACACAAGAAATGTGTATGAAGATCTTAAAAAGTCTTCCAAATGAATGGGAAATGAAAGTCATGGCACTAAGACATTCCATGGACCTATCAAAGACATCCAACCATGAATTATTCTCGGACCTCAAAGCCTACGAGTTTGAGCCGAGAAGAAAAGACCAGGAAGAGACAAAGCTGCACCCAAAACAAATGCTCTAATTGTTAAAGATGAGAAGAGAGCCGAGGTCAAAGAAGTCATTGATCCGTAAGAAATAGCCCTGATGGTTAAAAGGTTCAACAAGTTCTTCAATAAGAACTACAAGAGAGGAAAGGGCGAATCCTCTGAAGACACTCAGCTCCATCCAAATCAAGGGAAGATAGGCCAACCAAGAGAACAGATCATCAAAAAGTTGAATATCAAAGGGCGACAATCCAAGAATGGAAAGAGTCGGTCAAAAGGTTGAATATCTATCTGAATCAGACAACCAGGTCACTATGCCATTGATCGCCCATATCCTGTAGTCAACAAATACAGAATGAAGAAGAAAGAAAGGTCTTGAGAGAAAGAAGACAAGAAAAGAAAAAGGCAATGATGGTGCAGAGACCGCCGAGATAGCCAAGTCAAGAGAAATGCAATTGATTCAGAGCAAAGAAGCCGACTACTCAAGTGACTCAAGAAGAAGCCCCGATCTGTTTGATGGCCAAGGAACAAGATCAACCTCGACCAAGAAGATGAGGTAAACTCTAACTCATCAAACTCAGATTCTAGTGATAGTGACTATGACACACACACTTCATCACCCACTGATCTTTATGATTCATTAGGAAAAATGATGAAAGATTTTGAACACATTAAATCCTCACACACACTATTAAATGAGGAAAACAAATACTCAAGAGCCAAAACTCAAAGCTGACTAAGGAGCTGAGTACTCTAAGTCAAATAGCTGATGAGAATGAAAGTTTAAAGGCTGAAAATGCTAAGTTAATAGCAGAAATAGTTGCCATAGAAAAGAGGAAGAATGGCCTCAAAAATGGTATTGCCTCATTCACTAAGGCATCTAAATCATTGGCTGATCTTATTATGAGTCAAAGAGAATGTGGAGACAAGACAGGCTTAGATTTAATTCCTATGTGCTATGTCAAACCTCAAAAGTAATTTTGGAAAAAGGATCTTCAAGCAATGAAGAGTCTAAAAAATCCAAAACTCTAAATGTTGCACACACATTCACTCCAAATCACAATTACAAGCAAACTGGCCTTGTTTATAAAGGAAAAGGAAAAACGGTTGAGTGCGCTGAAAGGATAGCCGAGAAGAGATTCACCGAGTTCCTCAAGAAACTCCAAACAGAAAATACTCAGTAAAGAAGAAGAGCTACCAAAACCCCGTAAAATCTATAAAAGAAATACATATGATGGGAATGGTAGAAAATATCCAAGCCAAACTGATTGGAATAATGTGAAACTATCAAAGATAGACTTATGGAATATAAGCTCAAATGGCAAAGGCCTAGAACTCAAAGAAAGGCCATTCCAAAAGTATAAGAGCTTTCATCAAGACACATATGCACCTAGGCACTACATTCAAAGACACCACAATTACCCAAAGAAGGTGATTGCCAAAACACGTATGCAGGGGCATACTGTACAAAAGAGACAGCTTGTATGAAACTAGAATCCCCAAGCAATTTGCCAAGATTAATTATGATTATGGCATCGATAGATGGCAACCCTTAGAGTCAAATCATTTGGCTATAAGTTGGTGGATCATCTTACAATTCTAACCCCTCAGACCCGCAAGCATGGGTACCTAAAACTTAATTTCCTTGATTGCGTTCAAGGAATAGTTGAGTGCCAAGGAACTTGGTATATGGATAGTGGTCGCCCGGACATATATGACAGAAATAAGAAAAATCACAAAAATTTAAGGACGTTAAAGGAGCAAAAGTCATATTTGGAGTGAAATGAAGCTCCAGGTGAAATAAGAGGCATTGGATCCATCAAGAGGAATGGATTAGAAATCACGATGTTGCATATGTTGAAGGACTCAACTTCAACTTGCTAAGATCACCAACTCGTGACAAAGGGCTATAATGTTGGATTTAACATGGGTATATGCCAAATCAAGGATATCAATCGAATGAAGTTGTGTTGCAAGGATGCGCACAAAAGAACATGTATGTAGTAGATTGGTCAACCGCTACACACAAAGACTTGTCTATTAGCAAAAAGAGCACAAATTGAATCAAGTTGGTTGTGGCACAAAAAGCCGAGTCACCTGAATTTCAAAATGATTAACAAGCTTGCAAGAAGTAATCTTGTGGAAGGACTTCCACTTAGTATACAAGAAGGAGAGTATATGTGATGCATGTCGAAGGGAAAACAAATCAAATCTTCATTCAAAGAAAAGACATGTCCATCTTCAACAAGAATATTGATCCGCTACATATGGATCTATTTGGCCCAAAGGAACCAAACAAAGATAAGTGGAAAGAAATACACCTTGGTGGTAGTAGATGACTACTCAAGATATACATGGACAATATTCATGTGTAAGAAGAAAGAAACTCTACAAAACTACCACAAATGATGAAGAGGATTCAAAACGAGAAGAGCCAAACCATTATCAAAATAAGATCGGGACAGAGGAACCGAGTTTGTCAATGGAATAATAACTCGATTGTATTGAAAATGGTATTGGTCATGAACTATCTCAGCAAGGACTCCACAAATGAATGGAGTTGCGAAAAGAAGGAACAGAACTCTCAAAGAAGCAAAGGACCATGTTAGTAAAGCAGGGGCTACCAAAAAGATTTTGGGAAGCAATCAACACAACTGCTACACTCAAAACAGATGTATGATAAAATGCAAACCGACAAAGACTCCCCTATGAGATTTGGATCGGAAGAAAACCAAATGTTGCGTATTTTAGAATATTTGGATGTAAATGCTTCATCCACAACAATGGCAAAGAGAACCTAAAGGCCTTCGATGCTAAAGGCGATGAAGGTATCTTCTGGGATACTTAGTCAAAGCAAAGCCTACAGTACTCAACAAAAGGACTATGGTTGCGGAAGAATCCATTCATGTGGTATTCGATGAGCCAAATGTAAATGGAGAAGACATTGAAGAGTCACCGATAAGTTTAATCATCCAACCATACGTAAGAGTCCCTATCTTTGGTAAGTCAAGCCGAATTATAAACTCGAGAAGATGAGATAGTCAATCTCAAAAACAATGAAAATTTGCAAAAAGTGACTACGAGAGAGCTGATCAAAGCAACACAAAATTCTAGACGATTGAATCCACCAACTTACTTCAACCTTTGATGTAAGATGGTGAAAGACCATCCACGAGAACTTGTCATTGGAGATATAACGATAAGGTGTCAAAACAGATCCGAACTCAACAAGAAGCTATGTTCACATGCTTTATCTCGCAAATAGAGCCCAAAGATGTGTTACAAGCATTGGACGACACACATTGGATTCAAGCTATGCAAGAAGAGTGAATCAGGTTTGAAAGAAATAAAGTATGGGAATTAGTTCAAAGACCCATCCATCAAAACGTTATTGGTACTAAATGGGTGTTCAGAAACAAGATGAACGAGGAAGGTTCTGTGGTAAGAAACAAAGCAAGACTAGTAGCCAAAGGATATTGCCAAGAAGAAGGAATAGATTTTGATGAAACATTTGCTCCTGTAGCAAGATTGGAAGCTATAAGGATGTTTCTTGCCTATGATGCTCACAAGAATTTCATTGTATATCAGATGGATGTAAAAAGTGCATTCCTAAATGGTCTATTGGAAGAAGAAGTGTATGTTGAACAACCCATTTCAAAAACCACCCGCACGTCCTTTCATAAACCATATTTAAACCATTTTTCGTCCGTTTCTCTCACACACTACCAAAACTGTTCATTTTTCTCTCTCAGAAGCAAAGGCAAAAATTTTCTCAAAACCCTATCTATCTTCAAATCAATCTCTAAGTTTTCTTCGATAAAATCCTCAAGGATGGCACCAACCTATGACTTTGTCAAGTTAGGAAAACAAATCCACACCAGGTCTCACTGTGGATTTCGACGGATGGTGAAACAGGGTCCGATGACACCCTAGTGAATAAAATTGCCGAGAAATTGGAAACGCCTGGGCTGAAATCGCTTACGACGCTGGAATATCCGATGACCTATGTGGAGGAGGTCGACGCTTCTACGTGAATGCCGAGATTCACAATGAAGGGATAAAGTCATCTGTCACGGAAAAGCTCACCATCTCTCGCCAAGGATTTGGTTAACATTGCTCACTACCAACGGAAGGAGCATCGAAATTAACGGCTGATGTAAACCTGGCCGCCAGGAAGGAAATAGCCAAGCCCGACTATACTTGATAAAATAGTTTACACAAAAACAAAAGGTCTGCCAAGGAGGATTATCACAAGTCGCTGGACATAGTTGCCAAATGTATTGACATCAAATTTGGCGGCTTTGACCAATCACAAAAGCAAAGTTGATCGTGATGGCGATCATTGAAGAAAGGAAAATAAACTGGCCGAGTTAGTCTACAAAGCAGACTATGCCGTAATGTAGGGAACAAATCCTTCAAGGAAGATGGCACATTTGGAGGATCCCTAGGATATGGCCCGGTGATTGGCCTACGATGGAGGTGAAAGGATTCCTCTTAGACATGGAAAGGCATTCCATGTAAACAAGAGATGTTCGATCAAACCTCTCTCGCGCACGAGAAAAGAGCCTACGCCAAGAGAGCGACACGAGTGAGGGGGAATCACCGACCACGAAGATACAGATTGTTTCCTCTCCACCAAAGAAGAAAGATGCCCCTGCAATGCTAAAGATCACGCTAAGCCCGCAAAGAAAGAAAGTCAAACTGCTCCCGCCCTGCAGCAGAGTCACCCGCCCGTAGCCATGTCTCCGCCCAGCAAAAGGCCGAGAAAGACTCTCAACTACCTTCTCGGATCGTCAAAAGAGGAGATCTGATAAGCCAAGATGGCCAGTTCCTCGAAGAAGACACCAAAGACGCCCGCCGCCCCCAAGACTCGAGAAAAGCTGTCTCTCGAACCGTAAATCCTCCGGTACAAACTAGAAGACGAAGAAGAATCATCAAGCGCTCCGAGCTTGAGAAACCTACTGAGTCGGCCACTCACCGAACAAATACTTAAACTGGGACAAAGAGAGTCCCCTGATGTAATTGATGAAACAGAATTTAAGTCTCGCCAAGGCGATCACAGAGGCAAATTGAAGAAATAGTTGTAGTCCGCGTAGCCGAGACACAAGAAGAAGCCGATAGAGCCGATAGTGATGTGATGATCCTATCCCCCACCTTACCCGGACATCCAAAATCGTCCTCATGTGAGTGGAGGAAGTGGAAATTGAGTCGATCCAGAACAACAGTTCCAACGACCCGAGTTTATCGAAGAAGAAGAGGAATCGCTGAACTTCCTCGACTAACCTCTGTGATCCAAAGATCGATGAAGAAAAATCGCATGCATATCTTGGGATCTTCAAGGATAAGGAGAAGGAGAGATCGAGAGGAAGGCGAGGCAAGAGAGAAGGCCAAAGATCTCGCCTCTCACCGGAACCACGTAACATACACATTCTCACTTAGATATTCTATCAAAAGTGATGAGGATCGGACCCCGCTCGCCGCCACGTAAGAGTTGCAAATGCAGCAAGCAATGCATGAATCCGAATTCTTCATGAGAAGAGCATGATGGAGGGACCAGGAGAGTCCTCCGAACACAAACGAAATTGATCCAATGGGAGTGGTTCAAAGAAATCGCCACCGTTGTTCCGCCACCACTTCCCAAATCGGAAGAAAATTAAGGAAATGGCGATGAAACGGGTTAGTGGGGACCCCAACAGCTAACCCCTAACGAAGGTGTCTTACCACCGCCCCAACTACGAACACTCAAAGAGAAATGTGGGAGTTTGGAGAAGAGTGACCCCATTCCAAGTCACTCACTGGTGCGCCAAAGGGGGGAAACTCCTCCACTACAAAGAAAGGTCGGAGAATGTTGCCAGATGACTCCACAACGAATCCAGGAGGCGAAGTGGAGAAAGTACAAACACCAAACGAACAAAAAGTTGCCATCAACGAAGCTCGATGCTTGAGACTGCTCACCGAGGTGCCAACCGCTCGAAGGCTTATGACGCCGCTGATGCGAACGAGGCACGAGAATAATAGCCCCGGGGGAGTTAACACTGGCGATTAAAGTGCAATCCATGGTGTTGAGACTCCAATGGATGCCACCACATAAGACCCTAAGACACCGACACCGCCGAAAGGGGCGTCGCCTCATTGCCGCAGAGACTGCCGGAGGAAATGAAGGCCACACGGAGGTTGAGACTTCCAAAAAGAAGTCAAGTAGAGAACATCCTCATGCTATCATTGATCCATCTCGAAAAGGAGATAAGCGCGCTTCATGATTCCCAGATAATCGATGTAACCTTTCCGGGATCGGGGTGACGAAGAAGTTAGTCATCCCCGTGACAACTCCAAAAGACTCGGCCACGGATGTTCCTAGCACGAGCAAGTCGATCTCAAGACTACTCGTCAAACTTTCAATTTTGATGATGAGCCACCAATGGAAATCTCATCATCGTCCGATGACGCTCGAGCAAGGCCGAGGACCAGTCCACTAATTGGAGAAACCAAATTGAGACCAACGAAGCCGTTGAGACAACTGAGGCTCGCAGTCGGGTCCACTTCACAAAGACCCTACCGGCAAACAGTCCATCACGCAGCTCCCAAGTCCGCAGTTCAGGTTCACCAAAAGGAACTTCACGCGTACCTCTCATCATTGAACAAATACCGATTTAGCGTGATGATTCCTTTATAGAATCTTTTCTTTCTCTCCGGAGGTACTGACCTCCCGAAGAGTCGAGAACGAGCTCGCACGCGCATCCACGCACCAGCTCCTCGTCATCTCGTCAGTACCATCGTTCGGTGACTATGACTTTGACGTCATAGGGCCATCACCGCATTAGAAGAAACAACAAATTCGGAGGTGTTCAAAGCATTATTTGCTTGAGATTGAACGGATGGAGAGGCACCAGGCCTCTATGGACATCGATTTGACAACAGAGATGCCAATCTTACTACCGACTTGAGAGGCATAACATCGATCGTGAATGGTGGCAACAAAGAAGAAACAATGCGTGTGGAACAAGTTAGATACTTTAGGACATTGTTCAACAAGTCAGGTATGGAGAGTGAGAATGCGATGCAAAAACGAAATTGAGAGAACACATTGAGCACATGCATGAAGCTCACACTTTGCCGAGATAAAATTGCGTGAGCAAAATAAGAGTGATCTCCGCCGGAAGCAAATATGAACAGAAAATTTAGCCTTCTCATGGCTGAAATGAAGCTAATTTCAAAGAGAGTCCAACGCTACTCGCTCAATTTCGTGTTGCATACTCCGCAGCAGACTCGAGATAGAACTCGACTATCGCCAGCTCGACTTCCCGCTGCCGCATGTTTCCAGCGTTTCTCTCTCTTTGATGATGCAAAAAGGTGGAAGAGGAATACCTTAAAGCAGAAGAGTAAGAGATCCGGTTAAAAGATGCAATTGCGAAGGAAAGACAAAAAGGAAGTGATGAAACAAAAAAAGGAAAGTCCGTTGAGGGGGAAGGATCGAAAGATGTGACCTTGATGATCGCATAAACCCCCAACAAGGTCTTGTCACAAAATGACATTATCAAAAGAAAACTCCCGCGTGACTCCGCCACTCCAACACTGCTATATCTATGGCCGAAAAGAAAAGACAATTGAAGCGAGGATGGAGAAGTGGAAGGAAGAATGGATGCCCGAGTTATGAACATCTTGAAACAACATGGAGGCATTCTAGTAGACAGAGACACACTTATGCCATCTCGTATGTCGGGACAGAGCCACGATCGCTTGATGAATTTAAACGCCGCATCCAAGGATACTTTGCAAATATGTCTATGGCTCAAGCTTGGGACTTGTCTTTGAGGGAAAAGGGTCTCACGTTATGTGAAGAAGAGGCGATAGCAAAGCAGACTACCGCCTAAATCACTCGCTAGTCACTCACCGGGAGAAGAAGACCCCAAAGACAATACACGCCAGAGGTAGAGGAAGAAGCGGTGGTGGAGGAAGAGGTTTCGCACCTAGGCCTCGCCCAAAACATTGAATACGTAGATCCGTGCAAGAAAGGAGGGATCTCTTGGGCTGGTCTTGACCAAATAGCAAATTTGCAAGTGGCTAAAAGTAATGATGAGTATGCGAAAAGAATAGAAGAAGAAAACAAGAGACAAACTCAGGCTATGGGAGGAAAGTCAAGAAAGATTAAGAAGAAATGAAGTCAATGAAGCCGGGAAGGCATATGAAAAGAAGAAGAAGGCAGCGGTGACGATGAGAAAAAAGAGAAGAAGAGCAGAAGATCTTTGAACAATATGAAAGAAGGAGACAAAGGAGATGAAGTTTTGTTGTCCACCCCTTCATGTATTTTATTATGTAAATGCATACTATGTAAGTCTTCCGTAATAAAGTTATAAATTCTTCATTTTTTGTGTAGACAAATGTTTGCTCGATACACCTTGTAAACAGATTGTGTAAAAGAACAAGAATGTTATGATCAATAAAAGGATTGATTCTACGCATACATTCTATGTGAATACACTATCAGTATGTATCTTTGCTATTTGCATTTTTGAATGGTTTAAGTTTTGGCATCATCAAAAAGGGGAAATTGTTAGAAATTTATTGTTTAGATTTTGATGAATGCCATGTAAAACTTAGAATAGGAAGTTGGCACCCCAATTTTTGTTGTAAAATGCATTGTAATAATAAATAGGGCTGGTCAGCCCCGAGTTAAGTCGCCTATGCCCAAACATGCAAGAAGACAATCGGAGACCGAAAGGAAGACTCCGCAAAGACAAACCAGTATGGCAAAGAAGAGAAGACGGAACTCTATCAAGGAGCAATGAGATGCGGTGAGCGGAGTATCGGTCAGTCAACTCAAGAAAAGCCAAGTCTCAAGTTGAAGTGACAAGAGTCATCCAATGATTGGAAGCGACTCTAAGTCACCTGGGAAAGCAAGGAAATGCGAAAATCAAGTCGAGATAATCTGAAAAGATCTGTTGCATAGAAATCAAGAGAATTACTTAAACAAGTAATATCTCCATACTACGTTTCTCGAAGTGCTCGGTCCCTTGCGTGCAAAATGAATAAACCAATGGAAGCACTACACCGTGTCGAACTCAAAAGGTGAAGAACAATTCATACGAGGAAATGGCAATTCCAAGGATCGCAACAAGACAAGCCAACGACTGCAAGTGACTTTAAAAAATAAGCCTATCTCTTCAACGGGCAAATTTTTTGAAAGATCACTATAAAAGGCTGAGAAATGACTTTGAGAAAAATAAGACCAGAACCACAAATATTCAAGCAATTATTAGATATTCTCAAGTCATTAAGCGCTCAATCCTCAAGCCTACACTACGAAGAATATCAATCCAACACTCACCTGTGAAGGAAAGATAACTTCAATCGCTTGAAGAGGAAATTATCAAGAAGCGGGTCTACATTCCACTAAGGATTGTAGGAAGGTTCAAGGTCAAACCAAGTCTTGAGCTTTTGGAGGGCTTCGTGATCAAATTCAAAGAGCTTGAGCAAGTGGGTCAGTAGCAAGTGCAAATGCGCCACTGGTGAAGAAGGTTCGAGTCGTTTGAGAAGCCACCGAGTGATCAAGGCGTCTCCGGACCGAGTCCCAAAGATCAAGTCACCGTGTGATCAAGACTTGTATTCGGGATTTGTTACCACTTTGTATATTGATCAATACATAGTGGATTCCTCCAGGAGTTGGAGAAGAGAGGAGTAGAAGAATTACCCCATCTTCAACCTCTATAAAAATCTTATTGTGTCATTTACATTTCAAGACTTTAATTCTTGCATCATATTTGTTTAATTCTCACGACATATTTGCTATCCATTAGATAACCTCTAAGTACTAAATCAAGCTCTAAATCTCTCTTAACCAAACTTAAGGGTGTTAAGTCTTCCAAAAACAAACCACAAAAAGTTAATTTAGACTTAACAAACAGTTATTCCATCAATGCTCGCTTAAGTCTCATTGAGAGACTAACTCTACGATTAACTAAATTGGCTCATTCACCAAGGACACAAACAGGCAAAAGATCAACTCAATTTTTAAAATGACTAAATCAAAAATTTGGTAAGGTTTATTCAACCCCCCCCCTTCTAAACCTTACACTTACACCCCTTGGGACCTACATTGGCTTATGGTATCCAAAGGATGGAGGATTCAAGGTAGTCTACTTAGACTCGACTATCTTTGGATGTAGAGGGGGAAAAGTACCTCGTGTACTGTCAAATGCTTGGAAATAGATTAGTTTCTTGGTTCAACAAGAAACAAAATTCAATAGCTATATCCATAGCTGAAGCAGAGTACACAGCTGCGGGCAGCTGATGTGCCCACATTCTATGGATGAGGCAACGGTTGAGAGACTATGATATAGAAGAAAATGAAATTCCAATTATGGTTGAAATTCCTGCCACTGAAGTTGTAGTGGTTGAGACTGCTACAGCCGAGGCCCTAGCAGAGTTGAAGGCCAATGAAGTTACAGAGGCTGAAACAATTGCAATTGAGGCAAATGATGGATCAGCGAGACTATGTTAGTTAAGACTGTTGGTCGTATGGAAAGTGCAATCCCAGAGGTTGAGACCTCTAAGGATGCCACCATTGTCGAAAACCCATCAGTAGTCCAGACTGCTCCAGGGAATGTAGAAGACCTTTCAGCAGTTGAGACTGCTGAAAGAGTGGCTCAAGACCCACTGGCGGTTGAGACTGCCAAGGGAAATGTTGACAAGTCTAGTGATGCCCCAAAAATTCCTGAATCCGAATCCACTGAGTCAATGGTCATTTATTCTCTTGCAAAAATAGACTCAGAAGCTGAATACTCCGACACAGCTGAAGATCTTGATGAATCAACTGAGTCTGAAAATGAGGCCAATGATTTGGATACCAGTGTTAAATAGACCAGGATGAGGTTTGTACTAGTTGATGCTCCATCTCCACTAGTCAAACCTCATGCACATGACGTTGTTCAGACAGAGGATGCTTAGGTAACTTAAAAGAAAACTCCAATCAGTGAAGTTGTTCAAACAACTGAGGCACAGTCAGCTCGACAGGCTTCCACAGCTACATATGTCGATGAAGCTTCCACAACCAAGGCACGTAGAGTTGTCAGTTAAGAAAAGGAGAGATGTGTTCCTAAAAGAGGAGTGGGACCTTCCTCTGATCCTAGTGACATGTTGGGAATGTTGCATGACACGTGTAAAATATACGTGCATTTAAGGGCTTATCTTGATATATAATTGATGCATTTGCATGTATATTTAGTGTGTTTTACTTGGTTTCCTTTGTTGGGCGTGATACTGCGTATTCTTGTAACGTTTTATAGGAAACAGAGCTTAAATGAAAAGATATCAATTGGAAGGTCTGGACAAGATTGATGAGTGCAAAGAGAAGATCGAAAAGACGAAAAAACTGGATGAATATCAGTTAGACCGTGTGGGACCACACGCCTGTGTGACCTACCCGTATAAAGCCACATATTTGTGCCAAGTGTTTGGGAGAAAATAGGGACAAAACCAAGCTGCACGACCGTGTGGAGCGACCATGTGAAAGTCACACGGGCCGTGCGACTGACTGTGGCAGATTTTTGTGTCCTTTTCCCACTCAAACTCTACAAGTGATCTCTCCAAGTACCTATATAAAGGACCCAAGGACTGCACGAAATTATAATCATTCATATAACATACAGCACACCAAAATACACAGGATTACAAGATCAAAGATCTTCTAAGAGATGAGGGCTAGGTTACGAAGAACACCACAAAGCCTTTCACATCTACGGAAGCACAAGAGCTTCGAAGGCTTAGAAGGAAGATCTATCCTGACAAGAAGGGGTTTTCTTTCTTAGTTTAGATACTTTGTCTATACTTAAACGATGTCACAATGTTGATTCCAAGTTTGTCTATGAATTTGTTATCAATGTTTGGCAAATCTTTCGGATCTTAGGGCATAATCAAAATTGTGGATTCATGTTAAATCTTGATTAATTATTTTCTTAATTGATTCATGTGTTCTATTTTATGAATTCGAGTGCTTATTTTTAATTGCTTTTTATCTGATCAATAATTAGTATATCATATTTGTTAGTGCGAAATTCGGGAGATGAGTTCTAACAAAGATGAAAATTAAATTCACACATAAATGGGTGTAACGAGTCGGAGACCTACAACTGTTTGTGGGGAGTCATTCAATTCATAGATCTTTTGGGAGTTAATAATAGTTGTAACATATCGGGACATCTACAATTGTTATTAATCTACTGTTTATGCGCCACCCAGGAGGGGGAATAGACTAACTTAGGATTTGAACCCATAGAATTGCATGAATTGGTTATGTGAAACATTAATTGGATTTTATATTGAAGAATCATGTTGAGATTATGTGCCTAATGTTGCTTTCGTAGTTGTTGAAAATACTTGTGGAGTTCGAAAATTTATTTATTTTTATTTTTATTTTTCGATTTTTATAAAACTTGATATTCGGTTACTTCAATAAAATTGGAATGTGATGTTATTATAGCCTAAGTGTTTCGTAGTCAATACCTGAGGAATACGACATTGCTTGCCATTATCCTATAAACGACAATGTACACTTGCAGTATAGAGATCCAAATATTTTTTGGCGAACACTGCATTTCCCATTTATTGAAGAGATCCCTTATGAAGCAGAGTCTGTGGAGGAAGATTCTCGTTTCAATTTCAAGTCAACCCAGATGATCTGCACATTCTTTTGGATACTCGTATTATTACATTTGGCCATGATTTTGAATTCGAGTTTGCACCTGGAGATTCAAGTTAGCAAGCACCGGACTTTCGAAGAGCCTTCAGAGCCATGTGTTGAGATGGAGGCTATGGAGAAATTTTTGCTTATTTAAGCACCAGGATTGACAATCATGACGCCACTATTTACGGAGATATTTGAGAAGTTGTGCTAAGGATCAAGGAATGGGCACAAATGGATAAAAACTCTATGCCGTGAGCAAGTTTGCTATTTCTCGACAATTGTATCAAAGTTGTTTGTCTAGGAGTCGACCAACATGCTTTCAAAGTTAGCAAAAGGGATAACATAGAAAGAATGGAGAGGAGACACATATCCGACATGGAGTTGCTATTGATGAAGATGGAAAAGAAAATGGAGCACAAGGAAGCATCGTTGGAAGCAGAAAATATGTCCATGAAAAATCAGCTGCATGTACTCAGCTCCAATCAAGAAGCATCAGACTCAGTGACTCATAAGAAATTGGACTCACTTCTCAGATCAGTCCAACCTTCTTCTCGAAGTGATGATACCAATAAGGGGGAAGAAAATCTTGAAAAAAACTCATACAAAATTGAATATCAAAAGAAAAGACACCACCTCTATTCACTCTCAGCTCCCTCAAGACTTATCAGTTAAAGAAAAAGTTGATCTAGCTTTTCAGAAGTCTAGAGCTGAAATTGCAAAGTTGGATAAGAGTCAAGACGAGAGAATTCAGAAATTAAACATCCAATATGGTGGTCCACCAACAAGGATGCTTCCTAGTGATGACGCTACACCACAACAGGTCTATTGGAAGAAAGATTGAATGAAGAGTTTGACACTCCTCTGTCAGAAGGATATTATGTTGGGATGGACTTAGATGATGCATGGGATTTGTAGTGGACTAAAGGTTTAAGGGATATCGAAAGCGCACTAGGAAGCAATGGACTCAAGAAAAGTCTTCCAAAAGTTAGCGGACTTCTAAGAGTCACCCATCACCATGTTCCCGGGAAGGCAACCATGCTAGAGGAAGAATTGCTAAAAGAGGCAGAGGTCGAGATTCTCACTCCAGTGGGAGAGGCAGATGGTCTCCACTAAGAAGAGTAAGTGGGATGATGACCGTCAACCCTCTAAAAAATGAAGTTGTATATAAGATGGGTCACGATGAAGCTCAAAATAGAGAAGTTGCTCGTAGAGCCACTGAGCTGACTAGGAAGTATGAGTAGGATGTGCTGAGACTGAGAAAGATCAAAGAAGAAAAGAAGAAGAAGGTCGAAGAATAAAGAAGGATGAGAGAAGAATAGGATCGAAGAATAAGAGAGAATGATGAAAGAAGGAGAAGGCAGCCCAGAAGATAGATGATAGCTGTCTAGAAAGTTTGCGTTGTATTTTTACAATTATTTGTAAATACATAAAAATAATGTAAGTGTTGAATGTTCATTAAAAACATTGATACATTCTTTCAATTATTTTAATTTCAGCACACTTTGATATAAATAAGCTTTGCCATCATAAAAAAGGAGGAAATTGTTAGAAAATTTACTGTATAGATTTTGATGATGCTTAGAAAACTTAAAATCGGAAAGTTGGCACCCCAATTCCTATATGTAATTTCAACTTTGTAATAGTTAGAAAATTAGCTGAGTCGTTAAGCAGCTAAGTTGAAATACAGAAGACTTGCTGAAGAATGCATAGAAGAATCAACTCAGTCGCAGCTGAGCTTCAACCAAGTACATCAGTTGTATCTTTCAGAAGACTTACAACAGAGTCCTCCAAGAAATGAAGGAGAAGACTCAACTTATTGAGTAAAGCAACTGAAGGACTTAAAGAAAGCTAAGAAGTTAGTTGTGAAGAAAGTCAAAGACTTACCCGTTTTGATAAGGAGACAGACCTGCAACCTTAAAGCTATCTTGGTTAAAGACTCCAACAAGCAGGGACCAATGGAATGCTTGCAGAACTCTGAAATGGTTCAGACGCCTATAGGTACTAAATACAAACGTTGGGTCAATATCAAATGTTGCAAGAATAAGACAAGCTAACGAACAAGAAGTGTAAGTTTTAATTGTCTGTCTCTTCAACGGACAAATTTCAAACTCTCACTATAAAAGGCTAAGGAATTTTCAGAGCGAAATATGACATAGAAGAGAGCGAAAATTCAAACGTGAAACTAAGCATACAAGCAATCTGTCTCAAGCAAGAAATTCTTACACTCCTCAGTCCTACATTCGAAGTAATTTTATCCAACACAACTTTGTGGAAGATAAAACATATATTTCATGTTGAAGAGGAAAAACTTGTTTTAATGACAAAGGGTTTTGTTCTTCAAAGAAGTGATTAAGGAAGTTCAGTTAGGTTCTAGTTTGAACCTATTTCAAATCCGAATGAGGGCTAAGTAATCAAGTCCTCAAGATTTGAAGAGCTGAAGTAGTGAGGCAGCTGCCTTACGAAGAGCTGAGTCCCAAAAAATGAAGCTAACTGTATAACCAAGGCTAAGCTTAGATTGTTGTACTATCGTAACGAAGTTATTGTTACTTTAGTGGATTCCTCCTGGAGTAGGAGAAGAGTGGAGTAGAGGAACTACCCCATCCTCGAACCACTATAAATTATTGTGTCATTTTATATTATGCACTTAAATTCTATAATTTACTTACCTGTTTTATATTTGCTATCCAACTGATAATAACAAGCCTAAAATAAGTGTTGATAACCAATCTTTAAAACGGGTGTAAAGACTTCCGTTGTAAAATCAAGAAAACTTAATTTGTAAATGCTAACTTCATTCAACTGAGTTACTATATCAACAACTCTCTCAGAGTCTGTTGAGTGGTAACTCTCCTGCTGAAGTTTGACCCAGTTGTCTCTAGAGAGACTTAGTTGTTTTCTTGCTAAAACTTGGATTGTGTTTCAAATCGAAAAATTGGTTAAGTCTATTCAACCTCCCCTAGTCTTAGCTATTTTCTTGCTATTTTTATGGGTATTTTTGTAGGAAAAGAACCTAAATCGGTTGGAAAGTTGTAGCACGACCCGAACGGTATGCCAAGAACCAATAGACGCACAAAGACTCGCAGGAAACAAGTAAAGATGCAGCACATGACCCACCTATGTGCATGGGCACACCCATGTGCGTGTGTAACATATGTATTTTTAGGGAGCATCTCACACTACCAGACCATGCGCATGGTCATGGTCGTCTATGTGTTTCAGCGGAGACAATTTTCAGAAGCAGTTTCACATGACCTGGTCGTGTTGGTGTGCATGACTCGTGCTAGATGCGATGTTATGCGAATTTTTTTTTCTTATTACGCGAGGACTGAATAAGGGATCCAAAAAGGCACCTATGAAAGGAAAAATCAAACCTAGTAGCTGACATAATATGTTGGATAGAAGAAAAGACAACTTGGAACAAGATCTAAGGGAACAACATGAGAGTTCTATCAACACGAAGACACGAAGGTTCGAGATTGTGATGATTGATTTGTCCACACTCAGGGGTTTCGTCATCATAGTCTAGAGATTTTTCAATTCATACATTGTCTATATTTAACTCTTTGTTTAAGAATTTACTTATGAATTT
The DNA here is from genome assembly GCA_016081115.2 of Rehmannia glutinosa. Taxonomy (NCBI): domain Eukaryota; kingdom Viridiplantae; phylum Streptophyta; class Magnoliopsida; order Lamiales; family Orobanchaceae; genus Rehmannia; species Rehmannia glutinosa. Next base: position 9,966,879 of record CM071929.1, on the reverse strand, counting down.
GAAGACAATAATGTTAGGCTAATTTATTATCAATTCTAGGACGTGATTGAGACTGTGGATTCATGTTATTTATGATTTGGTCATTTTGTAGTAATCGTTTTCCTTGATCTATTTGTGAATTCATGTGCTTATTTCTTGTTTATTATTTGACCAATAATTTGCATGTTTAATAGTTAGATCATAATTTAAGAGATGAGTTCTAACATTAGATAATGTATCTACAACATAAACGAGAGTAGAGTTGAGAGACCTATGATGTTTGTGGGGGTTTTATTTAATCTTTTATGCTTTTGGGAGTTGAAATTGATTGTTGAGTAGAGATGCTAATAATTCGATATTAATCTATGATTTGTTTTCTTCGAGAGAATGAATAAACTACGATAAGAATTAAACCCATAGATATGGTAAAATTGGTTATTTTGAAATACGTATTAGAATAATATTGATAAAGCATATCAAGTTCATAGTCCTAGGATTGCCTTTATTGGTTGATTAACTTTCGTAAATTTGATAGTTTGATATTGATTGATAGTTTAATTTAGTTTTACAAGTAGAAGTTGGAAAATCAATTTGTTTCACGACCGCTTCAATAATATTGATGCTACAGTAATTATAGTAATTTATATGTTTTAAATCAATCCTTGGGGAATATGACTTTACTTGTCACTGTTTGTTAACTATATCGTACACTTATGGTTTAAATTAATAAATTTTAGCAATCAGCAGTATCACCTTACAAGGGCAAATAAGGATCCTTGCAGTAGAGAAAATCCACATACTCGGTTTCCAAATATTGTAGTTGGATACGTTGAGTTTGAAAATCCCAACAGATGTCCATTCCTAGATTTTTTAATCCGCCACACCGTGACTCTGATACCTCTTGTTGGGAAAGAGTAACGACACCGACACAACAAAAATAGGATAATCTTTTCCACTTAACTGGATTAAAAATAGGAACCACGCCAAGAATACTAAGATACAGTGCAAGACGATAAAAATAATACACAAGAGTTTTTACGTGGAAAACCCAAATTGAGAAAAACCACGGGAGTGTACTCCAAATAAATCATCCACTAAATATATAGTAGTCTTACAAAATTCTTTTCTAAAAATAGGAGATACACAAATTATCTCAAGTTATTCAACTTGTAATACCCGAGAAAATAGGAATACTATTTTGGGTGGGAATGAAAAGTGATTAATTTATTAACATTTCAATTAAACAACTAACTCTGTATTCCAACACATTTTTGTCTGTATGTAAACCACCCCAAAAATCTCATATTTTGATATCAATTCCTTCAACATGACTACTTGTACGAAAACATTAGAGCTCAAACAGATCCAAAGCAAATTTTTCTGTTGAAGTTCAGAGAAATACATAGGTCTTCTTTGTTTATGTTTCCAATGGCCTCTTTCCAGTTTCCAACTATACATAAAAGTGGAATCATATTTGTTCATAAAATTTCCAATGGAAATCATCATTTTTATTTTCTATTTTTCACATAAAACAACATCTCAAACCTATAATTTATATTCTCAAACTTATACACTACCCTACATCATTCATCATTATTTATCAATCACTATTTTCATATTTTAACCCAATTATATATATGGGACCCACCATTATCAACTTTATCTACTTAAAATATTATTATTTTTAAATTATAACTATCTAATGGGACTCATCAACTATAATCTTACAAATATAATATTATATATTCAAATTAAAGTATTGAAGTGGACTCCACCACTACCAACTTTTCAATTATTATATACATAAAATAATATTTCAAAACCACTCAAACCAAACACAATCTCATTTCCAACCCTACATAAAACACATTTCAATTCATTCATCCAAACACGATCCCAATTTCCACACGAAAATCAATAAATTCTCAAAATTCTATTTTTAACTCCAGAAACTAGAAATGGACCATGAAAACATAAACAAACAGGCCCATAAAGACTGACAAACAAGCTTAATTCACATTAAAGAGTTTGGCATACCAGGAAGCAGGGACGAAGGGGTATGGGGGGCAAGGGGGCACTGGGGCCCCCTGGGATTTTAAAAAAAAAATAGGGGTATATTTGTCTTTTCATATATAACATTAATAAAAAAAAAAAAGACCCAATAACTTTAAAGCCACATTCAGGCTTCAGTTTACACATAATGAAAAATTAAAAAAGACCCTACCCCAACCTTCACGCGGCCAATTCCTACTTAAGAAGAAAGCATACCAACCATTTGTTTGAAGAAGAAAACATACCAACATTCACGCTTAACCCCTACCAGCTATCCCCAAAGTTTGTATTAAAGCTTTTATTTCACCTTATTGTCATGAGATTAACATTGAATGAGAATGGATTGTATTTAGGGTTTTTAATATCAAAGTATATATTAATTAATTTTGTTGGATTTGTTGTCTCTTCTCAATTTATTTAATTTCTTTGTTGTATCATTAATTGTTATATGAATTATTATGGCTAATTTTTAGTAATTTATTATAATTTATAGTTCATGTATAGTTGTTTCCTTAAGCTATACTAGTTTTTGAATTTTTTTCGCATTTTCTTAGATAATGGAACAATTTTTTAAAAGAGTATCACTTATTATCGGGAATCGCCCTCATCAAAACGACTCCGCAATTGTTCAACTTTAAGGACCAACTAGTCAAGATAAAGTTTTATCAAGCCAAGATGCTCTTGAGGTTGATATGAAAAATCTTCCAATTGATCCAGGACTACGACCTATATGAGCTATCCATCTGGCTTAATTGAATAAGTACGTAAAGTTTATTCATTAAAGGTCCATGTCGATCACGTGAACATAATTTTCCTCAAAAGATAGATGGGAATCGAAAACGTAAATTTGTTACATCTTAGTTTGATGAATTTATGGATTAGTTAGAGTATAGCATTACAAAAGACGCAACATTACAGTTAACTATTTATAGTGTTGTTTTTAGAGTTGATGTATTGTATTTTATTTTTACACTAATATAAGTTGCCCTTGAGATAGAATTCTCGCCGTCGTTCTTAAGCAACATACGTAATCATTCACTTAAAAAAAATCCTAAATATTCAATGGAGTTTGACTTAGTAGCCTCCACGAGGGACACGTTGAACATTTTTTTACTTATTAATCAAAAGACGGATATAAACGTGATAGCTCCCTCCAGAGAAACTTTTAGCAAATGATGCAGATATCAAGTAGTGTTCTGGAGCTCCTAATTACCCCTTTTGAACTCTCAAGATTAATGACATTATATTAAATAACGTATAGATAGTCAAGGATTGTGACAATCCCAAATTGATATTATTCATCAAAACACATAAATATACAAATTATACAGGACATACAACAGTCTGATACATAATTAACCCTTAATAATTACTATAAATAGTCACCAGACGACGCCTAGTAGATATATGTGTCCTATAATCACCAATTTGTCACTATCGTCTTTCATTCGTTGCGCAAAGGTCTTTTAAGAACCGGAACAACACACAAATTATTTTTCCTTCTAGTTGTGGTGCCAAATCCTTCAGTCATATCCATTTCTTCGTGCTTCATTCCAGCAGGCAAACTCCAATCAAAATGGTAGAGTCTCCTTGATAACTGACTTCAAATACTTGAGTTGATGAATGCTTGATTCGTCGACATATCCCTTGTCATCAAAAACCTTTCTCACCTCATCTTTTGCCTTTTCCAGAACACTTGGATTTTTCAGCATTTCTACCATTGCCCAATCCATCGTTGTGGCTGGTGTCTCACTTCCACCACCTATCATATCCTGCTTGACCAGAATAATCTCAGATCAAAAGATTTTTAGCAATTTTTAAAGCATGAAGTTTTACATTAATAAAGTCGAATATGTCAATAACGACTTAATAGATCTCCGACCATAACTAGTCTATTTTACCACAATTTGTGGTTTTTTGAACTAAACTTGAAATCTATCTCCAACCATTCTACTTCAAATCTTGCACTAAAATGAGTATTCCTTATTATTTTAATTCAAAAAACTATTTTATTAAAAATCAATTATTTTAATATAGTATTATAAATAAATTTTAAGTTAATTAAAGATTATATTTTATTATTATATCTAATCTACACTTTATTAAATAATAAATACAAATTATTTGTAATATTCATAATTTATATTAGAAATAAATTAAAAAATTCAAAATAATTAAATTTTATTAAAAATATTTTCAAAAACTAAATATACAATTAGGATAATAAAATATATTTTATTACATATTTTAATATACAAAATTTGTTTCATTAATTTCAAACAAAACAAATATTGTTGGCGCAAGAATATTGCTACGCCAAAATAATGCTAACGATGAATACTTTATACCCATAAATAATGAATATATGAAATAATTAACTAATTAATCAAAATACTTGATATTGTAACAAAAACATTGAATTCTTTTCTAATATGAAACAAATGTACGTAATACAATGGAACCTCATGGGCGCGCACAGGCGGAGAGGCAGACAATCGGGTGAGGGGGCCAAGAGGGGGTGTCAATCGTGTCGTATTCGCGGGTTGTGTTTTGACCGATATTACAGTCCCGACACGAACCCGAACATGACCAAATTATTGTATCAAGATACACAACACGAACACGACCCATTTATGACAGGGGTAACCCGACACGACACGAAAAACCTATATAATTTAAAGTTGACGCGAAAACAAATAAAAAAATGGTGAAGAAATTGAAATTACAAATAAAAATACATTAAATATTAAAAAATTATTAAATTCATATTAGGTTCCCTAGTCAAGAGTAAAAACTAAAAGATCATTGTGTATATATAAAAGATAATGAAGTTTATATATATTATATTTGTATCAAAATTATATATTAATATTCATTAGTAATATTTACAAATACATCATTAAATCATTAACTTGTTTAGAGTCTTTTTTGCATATCACGAAAACCATCTACAATTTAATTTATCTTATTTGTTTTCGTTATTTTCTTTTCAACATATATTATCAAATAATTATGAGAAACCCATCTTTTGATGAATAGAAAATATAATTTTATGATGATAATAAGATAAAATAAGACCCACAAAATCTCCAATTTAACTTACTAAATTTAATAGAATAATTTTTATCCAACAAAATTATGAAGGGGGTCAAAATACTAAATAATAAGAATATGGGTACTAAAAGGATAAAAAGGAAAAAATGAATAACAAGAGGAGACAAAAAGGAAAAACATAACTAACCACGATTACAGCTTTAATGTTGTCGGTTGTCAAAGGAAGTTGAAGTGAATCATCGGCCTGAAACCTCAAAAGAACATCTACCAGATCATCTTCTTGCTTTTCGATCTCATCACTACTATCGGATAATATCCTGTGGTCATTGATGATGTTTCCAATCAAAGGCAACTTCCATGGCCCTGGAGGCAGATTTCGACTTGTTTTTTTGGTTTTCAATTTGAAGAATATGAAGATAGACAACAAAGACGAAAAAAGTATCAGCTGGGATGGAAACTGGATCTCCATGAGGGCAAGAATCATAATTACTAGTAATTGCACTTTCTTTTATTTAAATACTATATATAAAAGTTAGCTTATGGCTTTTTTTTTTTTTTTTTTTGATTAACCTACGCCTGCGCCATCCCGACTACAACGGTAACAACACCGGCTCCTCATTTGGCCGCCAAAACCGGGATGTCGCGCACGCACTGCCAGTTGTTGACGGGGTCTAAGCTGACGTCAACCAGATCCTCCTAAGGGTAAAGATAACAATTATATACCCCAATCTACTAATAACGATCTCTCCCGAATCGAACTCACACGGATGATCTTATTCAAGATGGGGCTTATGGCCTTATCAACAGCCATATCGTAGTGAGATTTTTTTTTTCATATCCATGGTTGACTCTACTTTGGGAATATTAAAAAAAAATACAATCATTACAATACTCATCCCATTGAGATGTA